>JASVEL010004351.1:0-577732 GCA_032618575.1 Nicotiana noctiflora
AGAGCTGAGCACAGCATATCATCCACAGACGGATGGACAGTCTGAGCGTACTATTCAGATACTAGAGGACATGTTGCTTGCTTGTGTCATTGATATCGGTGGTTCATGGGCTGATTACTTGCCTCTTGCAGAGTTTGCTTTTAATAATAGCTATCAGTCCAGCATTCAGATGGAACCGTATGAAGCTTTATATGGGAGGCGGTGTAGGTCTCCAGTCAGTTGGTTTGAGCCCAGCGAGGCTAGATTGTTGGGGACAGAGTTAGTTCAGGATGCCTTAGACAATGTGAAGGTGATTCAGGAGAGACTTCGAACAGCTCAGTCGCGTCAGAAGAGTTATGTGGACCGGAAGGTCAGAGATGTGTCTTATTCAGTAGCTGAGAAGGTGTTGCTGAAGGATTTTCCTATGAAGGGCGTTATGAGGTTTCTAAATAAAGGAAAGTTGATCCCAAGGTTCATTGGACCTTTTGAGGTACTTAGGAAAGTTGGGGAGGTGGCCTATATGCTTGCTTTGCCACCCATCTTGTCGGGAGTTCACCCGGTATTCCATGTATCTATGCTTAGGAAGTATGTTGGAGACCCGTCACATGTGTTAGACTTCAGCACAATACATTTAGATGAGGACTTGACGTATGATGTGGAGCCGGTAGCCATTTTGGGTCGACACATTCATAAGCTGAGATCTAAGGACATAACTTCAGTGAAAGTGCAGTGGAGAGGTCGTCGCGTGGAGGAAGCAACTTGGGAGACTGAACAGGAGATGCGGAGTAGATATCCACACTTATTTGAGACTTCGGGTATGTTTCTTAACCCGCTCGCGGACGAACGTTTGTTTAAGTTGGGGAGAACGTAATGACATGACTCGTCGTTATAGGAGTTATTGCCCCATTTTCTTAATTTAACACCTCAATATGCTTATTTATATGTGTTCGGAAAGTTGGAAGCAAATCGGAAGGAATTTCGATAGAAATGAGGTCATATGCCTCTTTATGAAAAGGATAGTTTGGAAAAGTCAACCGAATGTTGATCGATGAGTTAGATAGCGCGAAACTGAATTTTGATGATTCGACTAGTTTCAGGGGATCATTTATGACTTAGGAGAGCAATCGGAATCGAATTTGGAGGTCCGGTGTAGTTTTAGGCTTGAATTTGCTAAGGTTGAATTTTGGCGGAATCCGAACGGTAGGTGAGATTTTGATCCGGGGCTCAGAATGAAATTTCGAGAGTTACAGTAGCTCCGTTAGGTGATTTTGGATATGCGTGCAAAATTTCAACTCATTCGGAGGTGTTTAGGTCGGGTTTTGGATCGAATGTTAGTTTCGGAAGTTTTGAAGAAACTTAGGCTGGAATCCATGTGAAAATGGTGATTTTGATGTTTATGATTGCGTTTTCATGTTACAAGAAAGTTTGAATGAGGTAATGTGATGCATTGGTGGTTTTGGTTAAGGTCCTGGGGGTCTCGGGATCATTTCGGATGGCCAATGGGCAAGTTTTGATCACAGAAATTTTGCAGAAAAGTGCACACAGTTGTTACTCTTTGCGATCGTATATAGAGGATTGCGATCGCGTAGGAGAGTCTGAGGGGGCGGAGAATTAACGCTATGCGATCGCGTGAAGGGCATTACGATTGCATACGTTCCGAAATTTGTGCAGTGCAATCGCGGAGGGTGAATATGCGAAGCTATACAATCGCATGACTAGGCATGCGATCGCAGAGAAGGAAAATGAGGCCTGGAAAAACTTGCTCTATGTGATCGCAATAGTGGGCCTGCGATCGCATAGAAGGGACGTCTGTGCAGAAATAGATTTAATTAAAACCAGTCGCGAACTAAGCCAGTTTTATCACAAAAATACAATGTCTTGGAGAGCATTTGGGCGAGAAGTAAGAGGGTTTTGACGGGGTAACATTGGAGGTAAGTTTCTTGACACAAAAACACAATTTTATGGGAGAATTAACATCAAACTTCATGAATTTGGGTAGAAATTGTGAAGAATTATGGCTT
Source organism: Nicotiana noctiflora (assembly GCA_032618575.1). Lineage (NCBI taxonomy): Eukaryota > Viridiplantae > Streptophyta > Magnoliopsida > Solanales > Solanaceae > Nicotiana > Nicotiana noctiflora. The sequence continues at coordinate 2,001 of JASVEL010004351.1, forward strand.
AGGTTTTGAAAACAAAAATCTAAACTTTGAACGACCATTCAAACTCCGATTTCGATAAATTTTATATGTATGGACTCGTGGCGAGACGAGGAACGTATTGGTATAAATTTCGGAATTATCCGAGCAGCGGGCATGTGGTCGGATTTTACCAACATAGTGCTTTTATGCGTATTTCGTGTAAATTGAATTGGGTTATGTTTCTTTGACCCGTAATTGGCATAATTGCTGTGGTTTGACTAGATTATACACACGAGGCGTCAAATTCAAAAGGAAAACGCATCGCGGACGAGTCTACGACCGGCTAGAGGTGAGTAGTTTGTGTATATGGTAGCTTGAGGGTTCGAAACCCCAGCTTAGCACATTGTGACGCTACTAGGGCATGGCTTACACCCCGTGGCAGGTGCGGGGATTGATTGTGACTGGGGATTGAGGCTTCGTCCATCCCGAATAAGAATAACATGATATATGTGATTGAAAACACACTGCGATTGATATATTTGTGGGTTGTAAGCCATGTTTGGGGCCTTGTGCCGGCCTGTAGTATCCCTAGGGGATAGTTATATATGTGATAGCTATACTTGCCTAATCACTGATCTCAATCCTTGTTTGATATCACCATGTTGAAATGCTAAGTCACCTGTTTGGAAAGTTAAATAAAAAATAAAATTAAAGTATCATTATAATTAAATGAATTGGAACCCGGAAATTAATAATTTGAGCTGTTGTGTGACTCATATGCATGTTGTGTACTGGGAATGGATCGGGCTGCACGCCGCAGCGGTTGATATGAGGATCGGGCTGCACGCAGCAGCGGTATTGCGCTTGGGTTGTAGGAGCCCCTCCAGAGACTGTACACACCCAGTGAGCGCCGTCGACGTTAAATGGATCGGGCTACACGCCGTAGCGGTTATGTGCATTGCATTGCATCTCTATCTGTTGAATTAACTGTGATAATTGTGTTGTACTGTTGTTGCTAGTTTGTAGGAGGATCGGACTATAGTTTAGCTTCATTATGTGGTATTCTGTGGATTTCTTACCTTCAGCTACTTGTATATATTTATTACTCACTGAGTAGTTAGTACTCACCCCTACTCCCTACACTTTTGTGTGCAGATTCCGGTACTCATGAGAGGTAGACGAGCACTCCAACTTTTACACAGTCATATCGAGTTGCTGAGGTAGCTCCTGACGTTCGTAGAACCTAGCTTCTCATCTCCTTTCCATTTATTACATTATGTTCATTTGAATATTTCTTACAGTATTCTCTATCACTATTCAGTTTTGTTTAGAGGCTCTAGACTTGTGACTCCAGATCTTTGGGAGTGTTAGTTCGTTTTTGCACTTCTCAGTATTTGTTCGTATTATTATCATTGGAGTTCTTTGACTCATATATTCTTCTTGAGTTGTCCATTTGGGAATAATATTTATCCGTGAAAAACAATTGTTGGTCTGGCTGGCCTTGCTTAATTCTTTGGCGCCATCACGACCGGATTTGGGTCGTGACACTCGTATAAAATGAAAAACACGCAGGGCACCCATATGAACTTTAATAAGAATGTTAGATTTGGGAAGACCGTTTAGCGAATTTCACGGTCTTTTCTAAAGATAATAAGGTGTAGATGCTATAGGCACGATTAAAATATATATTCCTAAATACGAGTGCACATTTATATGACTCAAATCTCAAATCCCGGCGAAGCTGAATTGTATTAAAGTCACAGGCGTACTGGTTGCGATGTGATTTGAAATGCGTTTTCGCAATGTTGCAAGTTGTTAAAAATATCAAAACAGAACATTCACATATGTAAAAGCATATAAATAAATCAAATAAGTCAAAAATGACAGTTGAGCGACCGTGCTAAAACTACGGAATTCGGGAGTGCGTAACACCTTCTCCCGGGTTAACAGAATTCCTTATCCGGATTTCTAGTTTAGCAGACTGTTAAAACAGAGTCAATATTCCTCATATTCGGGATTAAATCAGTGACTTGGGACACCATCATCTTCCCAAGTGGCGACTCTAAAATCCAAATAAATCACGTTCCAATTGTCCTTAAAGTGGATAAACTCCTTCCCTGTTGTTATTATTATATCACATCCCCAGGTGTATTAGTAATTACCGGGGTATACTTTATTCTTCGAAAAAGGTAGTAAAAAGGGAGGTGTGATAGCTGGCTTACTCGAGTGGACAACTCAAACCGAGGAGGGTCAGTGTACCGGTAGCATGACTTTCTGGCTTAACTGGTGATACTCCCCGCCTAAAACATGTGTGACTAAATCCTTCACCGAGTGCCAAGCACCTCGGCTATCGCAAATAAAAATAGGCTATGTACAGCAAATGCCCGATGTTAAATTCAAGAAGACTCAGAGGAGAGGTGGGTATCGACACAGTTAATATACAGTTCACGAAATATCAAAGCGGTAGAAGCAACATTTAGAACATTAAGATGAACATGTAATAAAGATCAGATAATAAATAAGCCAAATACAACAATTATTCAAAAGCGCAAATTCTTAAACCCTGAACCATTGGATCTGGGTTTGCGTTTCCCAGTGGAGTCGCCGAAGCAGTCACACTTCCTTTTGGCGCGCACCCTACACCTGGGGGGTGGACGCGGGGGAGTTTTTCCATTTAAAGTGACAATATTTGAAATGGGATTATTTTGTTTATTTTAGAGTCGCCACTTGGAATAAATTATGGTGTCCCAAGTCACCGATTTATGTAAATCCCAAATTGAGGAAATTTTTCGATTTTCCCAATAAAGTCTGCGAACCAGTAATTCTAAGGAATTCTGTTGACGCGAGCAAAGGTGTTAGGCATCCCCGAATCCCGTGGTTCTAGCACGGCCACTTAAATTGTTATAGATGGCTAGAATATCTGATTTTAATACATGTTATAACCTATGTGATTATAATTAATTCTAAATCGCTTTTATTAAATAAAAAATGTACATTTAAATATTTGTACAAAAAGGGTCTAATCGCGATCTAGACCCGGGCTCCTAAATGAGTATATAGGTCAAACATATATCCGGGTCGTTCACTTTAGCCTATACCGAGTAAGACAAACTAATCGACTTTTAACAACACCTCAGTTCGTGTAAATCGTCCCTTAAAGTTGTTTCCCCAATTAATTTATGCAAAGCGATAATGCACGAAGCGACTCCATTTTTTAACCAAAACTTGCTACATACTGACCGGAAATCCATCTGGTTCAAATGGAGCTTTTAACAAGATATGAGCGTTTTAATCTTCGGATTTTACTACATTTCAACTTCTCTTATTAACTAGATCGAAGAAAAAACTTATTTGGGTGTGACTTGGACAAATGGATAATTAAAAAGACAACGAATGAGTAAAGAAACCAGTTTCCAAATCGCAAACAAATTCGGACAATTAATTTCCCGATGTAAAGCTGTTTAATTATTAAAGACTTACTGTTTTGTCTAACCATTAATGAATAACAACTTCGAACTAAAAATTAATCAGACTAGCTCGAGAGTCTATAGACTTAAACATGCTATTGAGGAAAACAAACAATTCTATTTTTTAACAGTCTGTGATTCAAACGAAAATAAGCAGTCAAAGTCTTACAAATGTGCCTTACACTAGCAGAATGTGATAAACTAATATAAATATATGAATAAACAAAAACAGCCCAGGGACTTAATTCCAATGAACGTCCTTTCATTTTTTCAAACTTCAATTTCAGTCTACAGCCACATAAATATGAAAATGTGTACCTGGAATCTGGGCAAACAGAAATGAAGGAAGCAGACATTAGTAACAGCTCCAAGCACAACAAGCAGAACAGCAGGTTTAGCAAACACGATAGATCATTGTAGAACAGTTTCAAAAAAGTTCCAAGAGTAACTTAACCAAGCAGAAAACTTAACAAAAGACTGGCAACAGCTTCAAAGAAAACAACTACACCCCCAGTTGGAATTCCATTAATACCAATTCGCAATCAGCAATCAAAAATAAAAGAGGAAACAAGTGCAGAGTCACTAGTTTCTGGCTTTGAACACTCAAAACAATAGGAAAGAAATAGATTGAAACTAATGGAAGTAATCTCAATCTTGCAATCCTGAATGCACTATTACTATTATTTACGAGATTAGTTTAAGGTCTCCCTCTCCTCTCGAACTTTCTGATTTTTCTAGGGCTGAAAGGACTCTTTAGACTGGAAAACTAATAGCTGGAAGAAATTCTTAAGACTAAAAAAGTGATAGGCTGAAGAAACTGCCTCCTCTACTATTCTGAAAATTTCTTTTATAACTAAAGGGGACTGACCCTTCCAGCATGTTTAAACACTAAGCTCATGAAGAAATGTAATCCTCATGTTATTCCCTTACAGAACACTATTGAATATTTGTTGATTTGTTTAATTCAAAGTTAATGGGCAGCCTGTTTTCCTATTTTAATTAAGCATGGGCAACATTTTTCTGTTTTAATTCCCTCAAGACTTTGTAGCAATGGTGCCCTTGTGATCTCTTTTCTTTCTGACCCTAAAGTGTATTAATGTATTTATTAATGCACTAGTATCACCTGATAGGGCACTCAAACTAACACATTTTCAAACTTCAAATTCCAAATCATCCTCGAAACCTATACTAGAGGTGCATATATAACCAATTTAATTTCCTAAATTTAGCTATAACCAATTCAGACTTTTAATTCAAACAATGATTTGGACAAAATTTAACCCTGTCAATAGTATCACTGTCCATTGTTCTAACAAGCAGACCTAAAAACTAATCAACTATATTCATTTAATCAATTACAAACACATATAATCGATAACAAATAATCGACATACAAATCAGTGATTCACAGTTCTTGGGCCAAAATAGGGGAGATGCAGAACTAATTATTCGACGATACTAATCAAAGCGAATACGTATTCTATGGCAAACACTTTTAAACAATCAAACAAGAGCAACCATCGACCAAATAAAAGGTCTTGAGGAGGAGAAACAGAAGAATTGATAAAAAAAATCGAACAACGATAAAGATACTAATAAAACTGAACAAACAAACAAATAAATAAATATTGGAAGAAACAAAAAACAAAAATACCTCAAAAGGAAAATCAGAAATCAAATGGACTTGGATAGGTTAGGACTTGGAACTTTTGGGGTCGAACAGACCTTAATCGGGGTGTTCTCAGTTGAGAACGCCTAGATTAATGTCTATTAGACCTGATATTTTATTGAATTTAGCTAGAGACCCATATTTCTGATTTTTAGGGTTCATACAGGCGTTTTGGGATTTGGGGTTTTGGTTAGATTTGAACCAAACCAGTGTTGGTTTGGTTATGAGGGAGGTCAGGGGAGTGTTGGGTAACAATTTGGGGTAGTTTGGGGTAGGTTGAGTTTTTGCTCGAATATTTGAGTGAAGATTCGAGAAGATGCAGCTCGATTCGAGCCAAGGGGTTTGTGGATTTGGGTTCAGGGTGTGATGGAGGCTCTGTGGTGTTAAAACAGCGGTCACCGGCATCGTTGCTGCCGGGTTTATGGCGAAGGGGAAGGGTGGCAGCTAGGGTTTGGGCCTGGGTTCCGTCTTTGAGACTTGAGAGATACAATGGTGAGATAGGGGGGCTTGGCTACGGGGGGCGTGGGGTGTGAGGGTAATCTTATATAGTGGATGGGAGAATTTATCCTGGCCGTTGGATGAAGTGAGATCGTTGGCCAGGATCTTTTCATTAAGGGGAAACGATGTCGTCTGGTTAAGTTGAGAGATTTGGGTTGACCGGGGTAAAAATGGACCGGGCTATGGGGAAAGGTTGAGGTCGTTACATAGTTGAAAATGGACGGCTAAGATTAACTCGCTCAAAATAGCGCCGTTTCAATCATGTGAAAGCTGAAGTGGACCGTTATATCTGTGTGATCGACGGTCCAGATTTGAGGCTCAGAAACGACATCAGTTGGGTTGTCTTAGAGACGGACTAGTTTGGACTGGGTCCTTGGGACGTTTGGGCCTGCTTTTGGTTTTGAATTTTGGCCCAAATCCAATTTGATTCATATTTTCAACCCTTTTCTTTTCTTATTTTAATTAAAAAATATTCCTAGATAATTTTACAAAATTAAATAAATAAAAATCACACAAATATTAATTACTACTCACAACCATTAAAACACAGATAAGACACGAAATGCACATTTTGTTTTTGTAAAACAAAACTTAATTACTCCTAATAAATCCTAAGTGTAAATGAAACATATTTTTTTTTTTGTTTTATATGAATCTAACAAAAAAGCACACACAGACAAATGCAAACAATAAGGAAAAAATGACACAAAATCACACACAATACAAATAAAATATTTTATTTTGATTTTTGGGAGTAATATTCCTGTAGGGCAAAAATCACGTGCTCACAGAGAGAGAATGTCTAACATTCCTACTAACAGTCTGTGTAGTCTTGCTATGGAGTGTGCCTTGGTAATCTTGTACATAAAAAGACATTACACAAAGAGGGGATGAGTCAAAAAGTAGGCATTGGTCCGCTTCTTGTGTTGCACCATATTTGGCTAACTTATCTGCTACATCATTCTGCTCTCTATAGATAACTTTTACAGATGCTCTATCCAGCTGTTGGAGCAACGACCTGCAACCATTGATAATGTTAATACATTTCATAGATGGTGATTGTAACATACCAATTATATTTTGTGCATCCTTCGCAATGATCAGTGGTAGGAGCCTCCGTTTGACGTCAATTTGTAACAGTTTGAGGGGTGCGAGTAGTTCTATTTGCATAGGGTCCCCTTGCCTAACATATGCCGCAAAGCCTATGATCCAATTGCCTTGATGATCGTAAATAATTCCCCCAATCCCATAAGTGCACAGATCCAGGTAGCAAGATCCATCAATATTTAATTTATAACACATATGATCAGGTGGGTCCCATTTGATATACATATGAGTCTTTGCTTTATTCTTAATAGAGTGATTTGTCAAAAAGTAAAATTTAGCTACCTTTACTAATAAAGCACACATATTTAATTCATATACTTTATGGTCATAAACCAACTTTTCTAAACCAAATTTTCCATAAAGCAAACGGAATGAAAGTTGTAGAAGAAATATTGTAAGGTATGGTTGACAGTGGCGTATGTATTAATTCATACAACCATTTCAGAATATCATCTTTAGAGGCCAAAACTGGAATGGTGGGAAATATTATTCTAAGGTCGTCCCAAAGAAGGGTTACCCTAGCACAATATTTGAAAAGGTGCACAATTGATTGAGTGTCTTGATGACATTGAGGGAAACTATTATAACTAATAATACCTATACGTGTAGGATACCCAGCTGTAGGAAGTCTATTATTACATAGAAACCAAAGAAAGAACGATTTTTTATGGGGTATTAGAAGTTTCCAAATCCAGTAGTAGGAATTATGAGATGGTATATTAGTGGATGTATCCAAATTAGTTAAACATCGATACATAGATTTAACTGAGAACATCCCATTGTTTGTTAAGTTCCAGTATATTTTATCATAATTAGAAGAATCTGTAGTCATATAAAAATTATTATAGTAGAAATAATGTGTAAAGGGGTCTCAAACGACATGGTGTCAACGTGCCATTTATGATCAAAGTAGTAATTGGAAACTAATTTGTTATCCTCAGATTGGGGCATGGGTACATGAACAAAGTCTCTAAGTGTAAAATTATGCATGAGCCAAGGGTCAGTCCAAAACATGATATGTTATCACGTTACTATATTCCATTTATAACCTAGTCGACAATATTTCCAGCATGTAATAATATTACGCCAAGTAGTAAAGTTGTTATATCATTGTAGTGGTCCTTGTCTTACATGATTCTGTAGAAGGACTTGTGCCCATAATTCATAAGGATTCTTAAACATTATCCATGTAAGGCTTCCATGGAGTGAATTATTTTTTATATAGAGACTTTGTATACTTAGGCCTCCAAATTTCATAAGGATTCTTAAACATTATCGCATAGAGAGGATTGCGATCGCGTAGGAGAGTCCGAGGGGGCAGAGAATTAATGCTATGCGATCGCGTGAAAGGCATTGCGATCGCATAGGTTCCGGAATTTGTGCAGTGCGATCGCGGAGGGTGAATATGCGAAGCTATGTGATCGCATGACTAGGCATGCGATCGCAGAGAAGGATAATGAGGCCTGGAAAAACTTGCTCTATGCGATCGCAATAGTGGGCCTGTGATCGCATAGAAGGGACGTCTGTGCAGAAACATATTTAATTTAAACCAGTCGCGAACTAAGCCAGTTTTATCACAAAAATACAACGTCTTGGAGAGCATTTGGGTGAGAAGTAAGAGTAAGTTTCTTGACTCAAAAACACAATTTTATGGGAGAATTAACATCAAACTTCATGAATTTGGGTAGAAATTGTGAAGAATTATGGCTTAGGTTTTGAAAACAAAAATTTGACTTTTGAACGGCCATTCAAACTCCGATTTTGATAAATTTTATATGTATGGACTCGTGGCGAGACGAGGAACATGTTGGTATAAATTTTGGAATTTTCCGAGCAGCGGGCACGGGGTCGGATTTTACCAACTTAGTGCATTTATGCGCATTTCGTGTAAATTGAATTGAGTTATGTTTCTTTGACCCGTAATTGGCATAATTGATGTGGTTTGGCTAGATTCTACACACGAGGCATCAAATTTAAAAGGAAAACGCATCGCGGACGAGTCTACGGCCGGCTAGAGGTGAGTAGTTTGTGTATATGGTAGCCTGAGGGTTCGAAACCCCAGCTTAGCACATTGTGACGCTACTAGGGCGTGGCTCACACCCCGTGGCAGGTGCGGGGATTGATTGTGACTGGGGATTGAGGCTTCGTCCATCCCGAATAAGAATAACATGATATATGTGATTGCAAACATACTGTGTTTGATATATTTGTGGGCTGTAAGCCATGTTTGGGGCCTTGTGCCGCCTGTAGTATCCCTAGGGGATAGTTATATATGTGATAGCTATACTTGCCTAATCACTGATCTCAGTCCTTGTTTGATATCACCATGTTGAAATGCTAAGTCACATGTTTGGAAAGTTAAATAAAAAATAAAATTAAACTATTATTATAATTAAATGAATTGGAACCTGGAAATAAATAATTTGAGCTGTTGTGTGACTCATATGCATGTTGTGTACTAGGGATGGATCGGGCTGCACGCCACAGCGGTTGATATGAGGATCGGGCTGCACGCAGCAGCGGTATTGCGCTTGGGTTGTAGGAACCCCTCCGGAGTCTGTACACACCCCAGTGAGCGCCGTCGACGTTAAATGGATCGGGCTACACGCCGTAGTGGTTATGTGCATTGCATTGCATCTCTATCTGTTGAATTAACTGTGATAATTGTGTTGTACTGTTGTTGCTAGTTTGTAGGAGGATCGGACTATGGTTTAGCTTCATTATGTGGTATTCTGTGGATTTCCTACCTTCAGCTACTTGTATATATTTATTACTCACTAAGTACTTAGTACTCACCCCTACTCCCTACACCTTTGTGTGCAGATTCAGGTACTCAGGAGAGGTAGACGAGCACTCCAACTTTTACACAGTCATATCGAGTTGCTGAGGTAATAATATTACGCCAAGTAGTAGAGTTGTTATATCATTGTAGTGGTCCAGGTCTTACATGATTCTGTAGAAATACTTGTGCCCATAATTCATAAGGATTCTTAAACATTATTGATGTAAGGCTTCCATGGAGTGACTTATTTTTTATATAGAGACTTTGTATACTTAGGCCTCCCAATTTCAAAGGTTGTGGGACTGTTGACCACTTAAGAAGATGTAATTTTTTCTTTTGCATAGTTCTGCCCCATAAGAAATTCCTTTGGTACCTATTAAGGAGGCTTAGAATATAACTAGGTATTTTTATGAATTGCATCAAATAATTTGGAAGGTGATTAAGGGTCGATTTTATTAAAGTTAATCTACCTGCTCTAGAAAGAGAATTAGTTTTCGAACTGGCCAATTTAGTTTTGAAATTATCAAGGAGGAACTGATAATCACATTTTCTAGGTCTTGAAGTAAAAATTGGGAAGCCCAAGTACTTTCCAAAACTATGACTCTCTTTCATATGAAAGAGTTGCAAAACTAAATTTCTAGTATTGTGTTGACAATTTCTGGAGAAATAAATTTTTGATTTCTCAAAATTAATAGATTGACCTAATTGTGTAGTGAACTAAGTAATAGTATTAACCATTGTTTGGCAAGTAGTAGATGTAATTTGTAAAGTGAGGGTAATATCATCTGCGAAAAATAAATGAGATAAGGAAGGCCCATTTTTTGTTAAAGAAAATGGTTTCCAAGACTGATAATCAATGGTAGTATTGATTTTTCGAGACAGTATTTCAAGACATATGATAAATAAATAGGGAGACAAAGGATCACCTTGTCTTATACCCCATGTGTGATGAAAGGTATCAGTGGGGCTACCATTAATTAAAATGGATGTAGTGGTCATAGTAACACAAGACATAATTAATTGAATAAACTAAGCTGGAAAATATAAACTTACCAAGGCATTTCAAATAAAGGACCATGCTAATTTGTCAAACCCCTTTTCTAGGTCAATCTTAAGGAGCATACTAAGATTATTGCCTTACATTTTTTTAAATTTTCCGATAATTTCCTTAACAATGATAGCATTATCCCCAGCTTTTTTATTTTGACGAAAGCTAGACTGAGTAGGATGAATGATGTGTTCCAAAATTAGTTTTAATCTATTTACCAAATATTTTGTGACAGTCTTGTAAATAGTATTGCAAACACTAATAGGTCTGTACTGTGCAACTGTGACAGCATTATCATTTTTGGGAATAAGACAAATAAAGGTAGAATTATTAAGGGATCAATTCCATAGTCATTGAACACCTTATGGAATAAATTAAGTACAGAATCCCCAATTGTGTCCCAATAATTTTGGTAAAATTGGGGATGAAGCCCATCTAGTACAGGAGCTTTCATGGGTTTGAAAGACTTAATAGCATTAAGAAATTTCTATTTTTGTAAAAGTTGTATTAAGGAATCACGATCAGCCTGATTTAATATGTTAGAAGGGAGTAAAGTTGTTATTGAAACTGAGTTAGTTTGCTGCATGGTAAATAAATTTTGATAGTAAAAGGAGATATGTTCTAATTTTTTTTGGATGTGTTATCCAGTTTCCCCTAGATCCTGAATTGTTGCAATTCTATTATGCCTTCTACGATTAATAGCAGTGAGATGGAAAATTTTTGTATTTGCATCACCATTATTGAGCCAGTCAATACGGGATTTTAATTTCGAAATGTCTTCCTCTAACGTTAGTATTCGATTAAAATCTAATTTCAGTTCCTTTTCCTAATTTTGTAAGAAGTTGCTAGTTGGATAATGAATAGAAGTCTGAATTCCATTTAAACTGGAAAGTGTAGTCCTCTTTTGTTTGAAAATATTACCAAAGGTAGATGTGTTCAATTTGTTGTACTATGGTTGTGAATTTATCAATCGCATGTAGCAATGTGGTATTATCTAGTCATGCTTGTTTAATAACATCCTTAAAAGTGGGATGACTAATCCAAATCATTTCAATCCTAAATACCTTTGTCCTAGGCCAAAAGCAATGATGTAGATCTAATTTAAGTGGATAATGATCAGAGTGTGTGCATGGAAGGTTTGTGACAATAGCCTCTAAATATTGATTTATCCATTCATAATTAGCAACTATACGATCAATTCTTTCAAGAATGGTGTACTTCAGGTGCCTTCCATTAGTCCAAGTATATCGACTACCTTTAAAACCAAAAATCATTCATATGGCAATAATCAAGGAAATCCAAAAATTTATTAGAACGTGAATTGTTGATAGGAAGTCCACCAAATTTATCATTTGCATGAGTGATTTTGTTAAAGTCTCCTCCGAGTAACTAAGGTCCATGATAGTTATCTTTTACAGACATGAGATTATTCCATAAAACTTGTCAATTAACTAGTTCATTACTTGCATAAATAACAGTAAATAGAAAAGTAAAACGTAATGGTTTAACCTGGACTTGGTAGTGAATTTCTTGGGAAGTATAGGATATGTTTTTCGCTCGTTAAGGTCTTTTTGAAAGACTTTTTCCTGACCCATCATCGGTTCCAGAAGAACCTCAATTTCAAGGCGTAACCGGTGACATTTTAAGCACACCAAAAGGGTCATATCCCATTGTTTGCCTATTAAGGGAAGCCTATTTTAACCGGTTCTTTCTGAAATATATTCGAAGTAGGGCTTGCAGTTTTTGTTTAGCGACGGTCGGGCGTCATAGAGTCACGACATTTTGGCTGTATCGGCCGTTTTCACCATAGTCATGTGCGTTTGGCCATATCCATTCTTTATCCCGAGTGATAGTTAGGCATCTACATCGAGGGTATGCCCTTTTGGGAGTCTTACAAATGCGGCGTATAGCCTAAATATTGAGATTATCATGCTTGTTTAGGTCTTACAGCTTTTCATGCCTATTGAGGTCTTACAGTTTTTTTCGGCAATGGACTATGGCGATTATCGTCAGTCTCTGAATCATCAAGTTTTTTAAGCATGAGGACCACTTATTTTTAACTCGGAGTTGTGCTTTTAATTCCGGTCTTGGAGATGTGCGAGTGCCCTATTGCAAGCATTAAGTCTTCGAGTATTCCAAGATGTATTTGGTGAAGGGACCCTACCGGGAATGCATTGTGATTTCTCCGTTCAGGGGATAGAGTGCTGGAAAACATCATTTGATCTGTTCGCGCAATATATCTTGTTGTGTTGTACCGACCTATATTGGTCCAGGGTTGATCGATTGCGTTTTTGTCCAGCTTGAATGACATTGCGTTCTCACAGCCTCGATCCGGAGGCTGTTTGGGGTGTTTTGAACTGTTTGCACCTATTCTTGCATTTTTTGAGACGTTTCAAGGGAAAGACTCGTTTCTTTACTCTGGGAAGTTTTTCCCCTCTCAAAAAGGTATTTTTATTTGTTTAATATAATAGTACACATTTTTGCCGATGAGGCTTGAAAACACTGATGTTGCGATGCTTTGTTTTTCTTACAAGAAACGTTTTTGATGTTTTCTGAAATTCCCACGAACGGGCCGCTTTATGGGGTGAATTGTTTCTTGCTTTTTTAACAGCTACAGATTCTTAAAATCCTACAGTTTTCCCCTGCTGGTGGCTTGCAGACGTTTCCTTGCTAAAAATCTTGCCAGTAAAAACCTTTCTTTTTAGGATAAAAACTTGGTCGAAGGAAAATAGTGCAACGGGTGTGCCATTGGGGCTTCAGGGTTCCGTAGCAGTACTTACATATGGGCAGCTTCCGACTTAGGTGTATGTGCAAGGGTTAATCTCCGATTTGAAAAATAACAAACGAAAAGGAACGATTGTACCTTAATGACACGTGTGCGAACAACATCTTGAAACTTAGCCTATTATCACTTCCCCGGAGTGGAGGTGTAGCACGAAAATTTCACTTCGATTTGTCAAGTTCAACCGAGGGTGAGATTTGGCCTGCTCGTGGTTTCATTTGGGGGTGGAAGTGTGAGTGATTGCAATACATCGTGTATATCGGACATTTTGCTGCGCGTTGTTCCCCGTATATGGTCTTGATCCTATCCTTTATCAGGAAGTTTATCACCTGATTGAAGGTGGATGGTACTACTTTCATGAAATTTATTCAGGGTCATCTGAATAAGGCATTATACCACATATCTCCCTCAATGACATGGTACTTGGCATTTTGGGTTGTGCCGGCCACGGTAACAGGGAGGATGATTTCTCCCATTGTTGTTTCGCTAGCCATGTTCAAACCATTGAGGAAAGAGTGGCGGGTGTGATCCGTTGAGTAGCCCGAGTCATGTTATTGCCTTTGCCCTGATTATATTGGCCGAACTACCCGGATCCACAAGTACACATTTTATCTGAAATGAATTTATAAGAAAGGAAATTACCAGGGCATCATTATGAGGTTGGGATAGGGCCTCGGTGTCTTCCTACTGAACGTGAGGGCATTTTTTGGGATATCATACCCGATTATGTGTTTTACTGATGATGAATATCTTTGTTCTTCTCACTAACGTTTCCTATGGAGCATCGGCAACCCTACGATCATGTGGATGACATGTCGTGGTTCATTTGCCTCGTTCTTCATGATTGCCTCCCTCTCTTGGAATTGATATTTGGCTCGATTGTTGAGAAACTCCTAGAGATGCCTTTTATTGAGTAGTCAATCCACCTCCTCTCGTAGGTGATGGCATTCCTCGATCATGTGACCATGCATGTTGTTAAACACGCAAACTAAGATGTACTTTTTATGGAAAGCATTTCTCTGTATCGGTTTGGGCCACTTGGCATCCATGTTCTTGCCGATAGCGAACACGATATCTGAAATATTGACGCATAAGTTATATTTCAAAAAGTGGGGCACGTTAGCTGGTGCTATATTACGATCGAAACTGGTTTTGTTGATGAGTCCTCGAGGGTCCTGTCCTCGATCAATCCTTCAATCGTTGCGAGGCAGGTTGCATCTTGGGACGTTTCGCCTATTTTAAAGGTATGGTTGGTATCTTTATATGTTTGGTCTCTCTTCTTTTTTATGGAGTATGCTTAGGTATACTGATCATGAAGGAGCTCCCAGTTTGTCGTCGGTCCTAAACGTTGACTGGTAGCAGCAGTGGACGACCGAACAAGTCATGACCAGGTATTCGATCAGGTTCTGCTTTAGTTGCTTCGAGGCCACTGAGCTTCGTTCGTTTAGGCATTGGGTGAAGGGTATACTGCCTGGTCATCAGTGATGGGTGGCAATCCATTCGTTCCATTTGGAAGCAGGATAAGAATTCCCGCAGCATCTCATTCTCTCTTTTTCTGATCTTTAAAATGTTAGAAATCCTCGTTTCTACCTTGATGGCTCTCGTGTGCGCCTTTAAGAAGGAATATGCTAGAAAGGCAAATGAATCTATGGAGTCGGGAGCCAAGTTGTTATTTCACATCATGGTCCCTTTGAATGTGTTTCCCCAAAAATTTTTAGCAACATTGACATGATTTCATCATTTTTTACATTGTTGTCTTTTACTGTGCAGGTATAGGCGGTGACGTGCTCATTGGGGTCGGTGGTGCCATTGTCTTTGGGGAGCTCCGACATGCTGAATATTTTGGGAATGGGATTCAAGGTTTATTTCTCGGAGAACGACCTATGTACAAGTTTCCTCGAATCCTAACCTTTTAGGACTGGGGGTGCTCCTGGGATATGTCCACTTGAGAGTTGTAGAAATAAACTTTTTTATCTTTGGCCGCAACCATTTTGTCACCTGATTCGATCCTTTGGGTAAGGTCCTCCAACATCTTCACTATGGTAGGGTCAGCTGTTGAACCTATATAATTTGATATTTTATGTATTTGCTTGGCGGGGGGAGCTGTCTTGGGGTCTAGTGTGCTGAAAATTCTTGGATGGCTTTGCGACTGAACAACGGTAGTCGTTATGCTTGAAATATTTAAAAAATAATGTGAAGACCAACTTTTTGTATTTTCTGAGCTTGGGGTTTTTTTAACATCCTGTCGGTTGCTGCGTCGTACACTTCGGTCGGCGTGAGAACTTTTATTGACTTGTCGTGCATCCTGTGAGTCCGCGTCCGCAAGTATTGATCCGGGTGCATTATCGAGATACTATAGTGGTGCTCCGGCGGCCTAGATAGCTACACCATTTTCACCGTGATCTTTGATGCAGTCATTCTCAGCTCTGTTCACTGAGCTAGACGTTTTTACCTGAAATCAAATGATCTTGGACAAGAAAAGTATGAAAGATGTTATATTTTTTTGTAATGAAACTAGCATGAAAATAATTACTATTATTTTTTCCCCATTGTGGGTGACAAATTGTTTACCATGAATATTGTAACAACATTACATTTTTTAAATGGGACTCTAAAAATACGTAATCTATTCCCAAGCTAGTATCTTTGAGTTGATGGTACTAGTATTGTAAGTTTTAATGATTGGGCGGAAGATAAACGATCTAACAAGAGAATTAAAGAACCTGCTACTCGAGCGAAATCTTGGTCGATTGGGACTTCGAGTTTGACCTCGCGGTCAAGCTCGGGTTGTCGGAGATACTCAGGAGCAGTTCTAACAGCTAGAGATATAATCAAACGAAGCTAGTTATAATTAAAATAAGTTTGAAGATTAAAAAAACATAATAAAATGAAGAACACATATAGAGGCAAAGGATATCGAGATATCCTCAATATCAGTGAGAGCCAATAAGTATTAGTAAGAAGAGAGAGAGGGAGAGATTATTGCACTTTTTAGAATTTTAGGAGCAACATTAGTCCCTTACAAGGTAGGGCGAGTCCCTTTTATATAGGACAGGAGACTTAGTAATGAATACATGTATATCTAATTTACGAATTATGGAGATGTGACAGTTGACTTAACACCTCTTCATAGGCTGGGGACAGGCTAGTCCTATTAGATTCAATCGCATGCCGTGGGACTTCCTTTCTTTATCTAGATATCAGCCTCAAATCAAGTATTGATAGACCCCAAAGGAAAGGACTAAGTTGTGGCTTCATATCCTTGGAGTCTCGAGATATCTTACCGAGGTGGCGTCATATCCTCGAGGTATCTAGGTACCTCCTCAAGATGGCTTGATGATGGGAAATCAGGCCTTCTGATTTCACCGCGTACACACATCAAGTTTGGGTTCCTTTGGGAAGGATTAATCTGTATACGCCTTGGATACTCGGTGTCTTTAATTCTCCCAATAGCTTACACAACCCCTGTCACATTTATGCTTAAGTTGTATCTTGATAATCGAGGAGCCTCTGGGGGGTCGGTAAGCTTATCGATCCCGCTCTTACTCATGAGTCCCCAAGAACTTTGGCCTTATTCGTTCCTCTGATCATTTTCAGGAGCATTACAACATGGACCATTGTTTTTCCAATTGATGTATGGCTGATACTGTGCCTTGTTTGATCTTGATTCCTTGTTGTCCCTCGGGGGCTTGACTGCAAATCTTTTAAGATGAACGAAACCTGATGGGACTCCCAACTGGTCATGCTCGACCTCGATTTTTGATTGGTAACAGTTGTGCACATCTAACCATATCATAGCTGGATATTCGATCAACTTCTACTTTAACTGCCGAGATGAAATCAAACTCTATTCATGCAAAAAGGCTTGTACTACCCAATATCAAAGATCGGCGTTAATTCTATTATTTCCATCTGTAACCTAGATACGAATTCCCTTAACATCTCGTTGTTCCTATGCTTTATCTTAAAGACGTCCAATTTTCTCACGGAAACCCTTATGACCCTGACGTGTGCTTTAAGGAAGGCATATGATAACATAGCAAATGATTCAATTAATTTAGGATCTAAATTGTGTTACCAAATCATAGCACCTTTTGACAATGTTTCTCAAAACGTTTTCAACAAGACTAATTTGATCTCATTGTCACTCAAATCATTTCCTTTGATCCCGCAAGTGTATGAAGTAATATGCTCATTGGGGTAGATTGTTCCATTATATTTGGGTATATCGGGCATGCGAATATTTTTGGAAATAGGCATCGAGACTTGGTTCTTAAGGAAGGGGTTTTTATGAACTTTTTGGCATCTAATACTTTATAAAAAGGAAGTGCCCCCGGTGATTGGTCAACATGGGAGTTATGACTCTCCACCTTCTTATCATTATCCTCAATTTTCTTTTCTTTGGACTCAATCCTCTTAGTGTGATCTTTGAACATCCTCATAATCGTGGGGTCAGTCCTTGAGCCGCTTTCATCTAGCTTTTCCAACACAGGTTAAATACATCGAGTGTTTACTGGTTTGACTTTCTTTGCAGTTTTATTGTGACTCTAAAGGTGAATGATGTCGATTTGATGAGCTTCAACCATCTTGAATATCACTTGGAGGCTCACTTCCATGTCCCTTATACCTGGTGCTCCTGTGCCCCCTGATCGGGCTTCCCTACGTATATTTCCTTTGGGGCATGCACCTAGATCTACATTCAAATCAATGTGTGAACTATCATCAACTGGTTAAACATTTGGCACTGCCTCTAGGTTTATCGATGGTACATCGACCCCTGTATTTCTATTTTCTGCAAGACCTTCGTTGTCACGAGCGGGTGCGTTTTGTGAGCTAGACATGTTTCACCCTGAGAATAAAAAAATCTTGACAAGAAAAAAATGTAAAAACAACGTGTGTAGTGATAATCAGTATTGAAATAATCATTATTATATTTAGCCCGACGGTGAGCGCCAAACTGTTTATCACGAAAATATGAGTAACAGTAAAATATTGTTCGTGGTTTTAAAGATATGTAATTTAGTTCAATACCAATTAGTAATCAAGAAATATGAAGTAGAAATGAAAGAAACAAGGGAATCAAACCAATGTTACTCAGCAGTAGTGACGTCGATCTTAGGGACCTCGAGACGGATTAAGACCAACAAAGTAAGCACAATAAATGTAAAGGACAATTCTGAGAGAAAAGTAGGATAATATATTCTTACCAATGATTAGATGATGCTACAAATGATTGGGGTCCCCTTTATATAATAGGGTAACCCTAAATAAGGTATATTTCTATATACAGTAAGGAATATTCTTGATACAACTGTCTAACTGCCTACTTCAAAATCGTAAAATCCTATTCCGAGATTTGCTCCATGATCTTAGAGACGTGACAAGAATCTAGCTCATCCTGTTACAAAATTATAACGGTACAGTTATGGGATCGAGCATACTTAACTCTGTTATTCCTCTCACTCCTATCTTCGGGCATTGCTTTCCATCCTCAAGCTCCAGTCTAATCTGTCGACCTCAAATTCGAGCTTACTTGAACTTAGACCCAAGGCGATCCCGTGCCTCGAAAAGTTGGCATGCCTGATTTCGATTGTATAGAATTACATAGAGTACTTCATATCTTATCAAAAAAATTTCGATATTATACAAAGATATGATGCATGAAAAGCTAACCCTCATCAATAACTTTCAATGTCTCTATCGTGGCCCTTCCCCCCGAACAATATTTACTCAAATCAACTCATGCGTCGTAATTGAAACGTAAAGATTCTATACATTTCAATATTTGAGCACAAGCAACACTCAATATTACCAATTTTTACCTATTGCAAGAGCTAAATTTTGTCCCGATTTCCTTAGCTTTGACTTTACTGGCTTTCATGTTATTTACAGTTTTCCAAATCAAACGACTAGTGAGTATAGTGTGCAATGAAACATCTAATTTCTTTTAATATAATCTATTCCAATATGTTAATTTTGAACTTTGGTACACAATGAAGGAAACTACTCACATGAAGCTACTAAATCATAATTTACAATATACTTTAACTTTGATTCCGACTTGGAAATCTCTCAAGTAAAAACAATCTTGTAACAGATAGTGTGCCGGGTAAACTAAAGCCAGTGGGAAAGCATGTGATTACTCTTTATTTATCTAAAAGAAATTATTCGTTATTTCTGGGCAGTATGGGCAAGAACATAACTATCTTGTTTGCGTGTTTGTTACGCATCGTTTCATAATGTGTCGTATCGTATTGTATTGTATTGTACTGCAACGTTTGATAAATATAATGTTTGAATTAATTGTATCGTTTGCCTTCGTTTCATGATATCACGCACCAGAAATATGAAGAATAAACTTGTAATATTATAACGTAATATTATGATACAAGGTAAATTACTATATAAAATGGTATGATAAATGATAAAATAAAATAATTTAATAATAATAAGCGGTGATATTGAGAGAAAAAGATAAGGTAATAACGCGACCACACCAAATTGCTCGTTACATAAAGTGGCATATTTCGTCGTTATGTAACGACAGATTTAACGATACATACAATAAAATTTAAATAACAATCAAAACAAATATTATATTTAAAGTAACAATATGATACGATAGATAACAACTATCCAAAAAAAACCGTAACTAAATGGAAAGCAAATATAGTAAACCCAAAAAAATGTGCCAAAAATAGTAAAAACAGGCGAATTGCAAAAATTAATGCAAAAAATACACCTAATACGCATGGATATCACATATAATATAAAACTGGCAAATATACCACGAGTGTATTGGCACCCAGGATGACTTTTTTTTGGTTGTTTTTTTTGTATATGGAATGAGAGATTTACTGCTTTTTTACGGAAAGGGGTCAAAACTACCCCTAGACTATTGGGGTCAGTACAATAATACCTTCCGTTCACCTATTTTGAAAATATTGCCCTCACCGTTATCTTTTCGGCTCAAGAGTACCCTTACGACTAACGGCCATGTTAGATAAAAAAAAATTAATTAATTTCCACGTGTCATAACGGAAAAAAGGTCAAACCTGCCCCTAGACTATTGGAGTTGGTACAATAATACCCCCATCTCAAAAAATCTCTCCCCGACCCCCTTCACCCAACCCCTCTAGCGTGTGTGCATTCATATCCTTCTTGTTATCGTTTTTTTGACCTTGCACTCTATTTGAATAATCACTACAAACATCATTAAAGTTTTATTTTCAGACAAGCAATTTTAGTCACCAATACTTTACGTCATACAACTTTTAGATCCTATATGAACACTAATAGAGTGTATATTGAGCATTTGCAATATCTTTTGTTGCATATTTCTTAACGACTCCGCATTCAATTTTGATTATACCAATATTTGTCTCTACTCGGACCTCGATTTTTTTCTTCTTCATCGGCTCACTACAGTCTGAACATCCGATCATGTCCATAAATTAAGATATTGTACGAGGATGCTCTTTAGGTTATATCAACACCGCCAATTTAAAAAAGAGACAGTTAAATTAAGAGAAATATTTGAGATCATATGCATGAGAATATGATAAAATACTACTTATTGGTGAATGTGACTGTAATAAACACTTGATTGAGCTTATTGTATGAAGCAGTAAAGTGTAGTAAGAAAAATTAATGATCAATGGTATTTCTATGATGAAAAAAAAGGAGTATTGATGTGTACATTTAATAGACAAAGAAATAGGAAAAGAAAGGTGATTAACTATACGATATTGTTTTATTTGCTTAGGGAAAAAAATAGGTGTATGTAATTTCTAGTTGGTGGAATAATTTTGAAAAGAAAGAGGAGAAAGAAACAGAGAAAATGGTCTTAGAATGTGTGTGAGTTTATTTAATTTAAGTGAGTTTTAAGTTAGGCCAATGGGACGATGACGCGTGGAAATTATTTAAATTTTTTTGCCTAATAGTGTGCAAGGTCAAAAAAAGGATGAGAAGAACAAGAAGGATATGAATGCACACACGTTATAGGGGCAGGGTGAAGGGGGTGGGGGAGAGATTTTTTGAGATGAGCGGTATTATTGTACCAACTCCAATAGTCTAGGGGTAGGTTTGACCCTTTTTCAGCTTTTTTATTCATAGAATTGAATCTCACAATACACCTACCTTTCAAAGTAAAAGTATGCGGATTGCATGCACAAGTTACATATCATAAGGAGAATATATATATATATATATATATATATATATATATATATATATATATATGTGTGTGTGTGTGTGTGTGTGTGTGTGTGTGTGTATTAAAGGATTAACCTTACCATATATAATTTGCTTTTTGGTTAAGCCAAGTGGCAAACAGCTAATAAATGCAAATAGTATTGTTTACCTAAAAAAATTGTATAATTAAAGATAATTTGTGGTTTAGAGATATGTGATTTACTCTCATACCAGTTGATATTCAAGTAATATAAAGTTTAAGAAAGAAGAATTGATGAACCAAACCAATATTGTCAGAGCATTAAGGGCATCGAGCTCAATTATCTCAGGGGTCTCGAGGTCAGCTAAGAACAATAAAGTATAAACGATAAAATAAAGACAATAAAACTGAAAAATAATTATTGAGCACGTTAAATAAGGAAAACATAGTAGAATATTCTATTGCCATGAATCAGATGTCTTACAAATGAATATGGTCCCCCTAATACAAGAGAGGAAAAATCCTAATATAGTACATTTCCAATTGTGATAGTATATAAGGTAAAATCGGAGGGTCCAGTTTTTGATCATTATGACGCTTCGTAAGCACGTTTCAAAAGGATCGAGACTATGCTCAAGATTCACACCCAAGGGGTTATCGATGTCGACCTCAGGGCTGTAAAGCCCAGTAAATTTTGTGCTTAAAACCTAGTAACTCATAGTGTCATGGTCCGAATATTGTGTTAGGAATGTGTAGAATTATTCGCGGCGAGCAAGCTCACCGCGGTTCGGACCCTTTGTAGTGATCTAAGATTTAAAAATCAAAAGAATATTTTTTTCAAGAAAATGTCATTTTTGCGTTCAAGAATGCGGTTGCAGATCTGCTATACGGACCGCATTCCTATCGCAGAGTATATCAAAAGGTTCGCCAAAATTGATGTTAAAAATGCGGTCCAATATGAGATCGCATAATGAAAACGCGAATTGCAAAACCATCGCTTAATTCCTTAAGTATTTTTGGGGTCAATTCTGTGGCGCATTATGCGACCGCAGAACACAAATGTGAACCACATTCTTGTCGCAGATCGTGGCAGAACATGTGATTTTTGGAGCAATTCTGCTGTCCATTATGCGGACCGCATGTTAATTTTGCGATCGCAGATACGACCACAGATTTGACTCGGCCCAGATTTTCTAAACTTTTTAACCCCATCTTTTGTTTAATAAAATGCCCCAACACTTTATTTTTTCATATTTTCTTAGCAAAATAAGAGAGAGGGAGGAGAGATTCTTGAGAGAGAAACCTAACATCTTCAAAGATTGTTTCTAATAGCTTGGTCCGAAAATTCTTGGGGAAGTGTCTTCTTCCCCAATTCTAAAGGTAAAAACCTTAATTTTCAGATTTTAAAGGAAAGAAAGATTTTTCATGCATTAGCTTTTGAAAATGGAAGTTAAACACTCATGCATGTTCTTTAAACTTGAAATTTAATAAAAAAGAGTGGATAGAAGTAAGAGGTTGCAAAAGCGGAGTTGGCAACATAAGACAATTGGGTGAATTGAAAATAGGAGATAAAAGAAAGAAATTTCGACTCCAGGTATTTATGACTAACTTTGATCCTTATGAAATTGCCCTTATGTGTACAAATTATTTGGTATGTGATAGCTATGTGAATTGTTCTGTCATTCTTATAATTAAGTTGTTGGGTGTTCGATTGGTTTACTCATGTGTTGTGTGGTATGAGATAATGAAAAAGGAAATCGTAAACGGTAAAAATTGGGGACAATGGTAGTAATGGCATACTTGGCTTCTTGTGAGAAACTAATGAAATAACTAGAATTGCTTATGAACTGTTGAACATAATGCGATTGGTACTGTCAGATATGGAAACATTGTAACATTGTTTTGGTAGTGGCTTGAAAAGTATTTTGAAACATGAACAAATTTGTAAGTTGCTTATTGCCCTTGTTGTAATCTTTGTGAAGTGTTTTTGGTTGTTGCTGTGATTGTTGTGAATGTTGTGATTTGAAACTCTACGGTGGGATCGGGTTGCGCGCCGCAACACAAAGTAATAAGGTGTGGGTTGGGGTGATAAGGGTGGCCGAGGTAATGAGGGTTGCCGAGCTAATATGGGTGGAAAGTAATCGAAATCTCCATTGAAATTGGTATGAATACAATTCTAAAATCATTGATGAGAAATTGTGAAAGGAGACAGCAAGAGAGTTCGCAACCTGTGGGACACTGATTGTCCCTTTGTTTGACTTGACTGTGCTTTCTGTGTGTTTTTGGTTGTTGCTTTCTTTGTTGATCTCGAATTGTATATGGGATGAGGACTACTTGAAACAAAGTAAGTGTGGGAACGTGTTTGGCTCGCTTTGTTATTTCTTGGTGTATATATTGTTCTTTTATTATCGTGAATTATTTGTTTATGGCTTGAGTTTACTTGGGACAAAGCTTGTCCATACATACCAGTACAATTCCATTATACTGACGTCCCTTTTGCCGAGGGCGCTACAATCGTGTCATGATTGTAGGTGGATCCGCAGCAGGTACTTCAGTTCACCGGCAGGAGCACTCTTTCACCTTTCACTGGCCGTTTTGGAGAGCCCCTTTCCTCTCGGGGTCCTGTGTGGCTCATGACACTTCTACGTTGGAGTCTTATTTTGATTTTTTGTAAGGTATAGCCGGAGCATTGTAACCGGCAAGTATTGTATCATCCTGTTATATCTTAGAGGCTCCATAGACAGTAAAAATGTGGGATTATGGTCTTATGTAAATATATGTCGGGCGCTGTAAATTGTAAACTTGTTAGGAAATTAAGCGTGTTGTTATGCTTGTAAAGTGTGATTTCAATTATAAATTGGTTAATTCTTTGGTTTATAAGTAATGAATAATACAGGGGTGATACGTGGGTTAGGAAAGACACCCAGGTTCGCTTGACTGGGGCTACCCGGTCAGGCGCCGGTTATGTCCCTCGATTTGGGGCGTGACAAGGGCAGTACATATCGATAGTTATGGTGAAAAAGTGGAACATTCCCAAGGCATGTGACTAAGGCTGACCAAGTCTATTTGGCTAGTTCAAGACCGTACTATGGCATTAAATGGTTGCACCAACCATATATCGTAATAAATGCATTCGTCATATATTGTGATTCACCCTCATATATAAAGAGGGCCTTTGTCTTTTGGTAGGGCCATCTATTACACAATATTGAATATACAAGAACATTCTCTCCACTTTCTAGCTTAACATATTCTCTTGATTTCACTACTTGCATTTATTGCTTATATTCATTGTTTTCTATTTATTGTTCTTCATTAATTACTCATTATTGGTTATATAGTGCCGCCATCGCAGCTCATGTAACCTTTAATCCTCCATCAACTGCCCTTAGTCGGGCATATGACTCCACCTCGAGGTCCCGTTTACGCCAGCTCAAGACCCCAATTTCAAACAATTAGGTTTGGTTATTACACTATCTACAAGCTTTTTTCTTATATTCTACTCTTCCCCTTAGCATCTATTGCCTAACAACTAACATAAAAATAGATCACATATTTTTTGAACCACAAAATCAAATCTTATTGTTATTACCATTTTCAAGTTAAATAGTTTGGCGCCTACCGTGGGGCTAAAAATAATACCGATTGTTTTCTTGCTAAGTTTAATACATAACGCAAGATATCTTTCACGTGTTTTCTTGTCTAAGATCTTTGATTTCATGTCAAAATGCCTATCTTAGGAAACGCACTTGAAAACAATAATCTTGATGACCATGGAGAAAATTGTGTGGCTGTTCCAGGTGTTGGTGTACCACCACAAGTTCCTATGGCTGCACGAAATCCAAGTCTCGTGGACGTGGTCTCGCACAACTCTCAACACGTCAAAATAAGCTCTCACACCAACAACAGCATACACCAAGAGGATCAACAAGAAGCTCAATAAACCCCTGCTTGGGAAGAACAAGGGGTTACCCTTTACGTTATCTTCAAGATGCTATAAGAACAAAAGTTGGCGATTGCTCAGCGGAAAAGCCACTAGAAAAATCCCAGCACAGCAGCACCGAAAATGGCTCCCCAGGTCGAGCAAGTACTAGAAAGATCATGAACCAGCGGGTTGATAGCCGACTCCACCATCATAAAGATGTTCTAGGACCTCACAAAGAGGATTGAGTCAGGTGAGAAAAAGACAGAAGCCACTGACAAGAAGGTAGAGACCAGCAATTCTAGAGTCGATCAAATTCCGGGCGCACCCCTGATCCTGAAAGGTCTAGATTCGAAGAAGTTCATACAAAATACATTCCTAAAGGAATCAACCCCAAAACCCATTCCAAACAAGTTTAGAATGCCTGATCTTCCGAAGTACAATAGAATCTCGGACCTCATCAAGCACGTCACAGCTTACACTTGTGTAGTGAACGGAAACACCCTAAAAGATAACGAGATTGAATCCATCCTTCTAAAAACGTTCAGAGATATTCTTTCAACAGTGGTAATGATGTGGTATCACAAACAAGTCCCAAACTCCATAGATTTATTTGCCATGCATGCAGATTCTTTCATAAAGGCACATGTTGGTGCCATCAAGTTAGCTACAAGGAAATCCGACATCTTCAAAATCAACCAAAGTGAAAATGAGATGCTGCGAGAGTTTGTGTCTCGCTTTCAAATGGAATTAATGGAACTGCCACCAGTCTCCGACGATTGGGTAGTGTATTCCTTTAGTGAAGGATTGAATGAGCGAAGCTCGGTAGATACGAAATAGTTGAAGTAGAACTTAGTCGTGTATCCTACCATGACTTGGTCGGACATCCACAACTGACACAAATCAAAGATCAGGGTCGAAGATGACCAACTAGAAGTCCCCTCGGGGTCGGTATATCCTAGCAGGCTTCCAACAAGAAAGTCAAAGCCAAACAAAGAGAGATACTAACCAGACACAGAAGTAGAATGCCTCGAGGTGCAACATATCCCGCAATGACCGAAGGATGGATCGAGGCCAGAATCCTCAGAGACTCATTAGCAGTGCTAGATTCGATAAGCATACATGATTGACTGAGGCACACCACTTATCGAAATACAACTTCAACATTCCCATTTCTTACAATGTATTCACCAACACTAAAAGCAGAGACGCTAGGTAGCCATGGCCTGTGCAATCATATCCTTTGCAAAGGAACCATAAGTTAGTGTGTGAATTTCATGTCACATATGGTCACAAGACCGATGATTACCGACAAATCCGGGAAGAAGTATCCTTACTACTTAACAAAGGTGACCTATGAGAATTCCTTAGTGACTGAGCCAAAAATCAATTCTGAGAAAGAGAGGCGACCAAGAAGAATGAAATAGATGAGACACAACATGTCATCCACATGATCATAGAAGACATCGATGCTCTACAAGAACCCACAATCAGAAGAGCAAAAAATTTCATCACCATAGAAAAGAAAACTCGAGGTTACATACCCGAGGACGCTCTCACATTCAACGATGAGAACGTCGAGACCTTTTCTATGCCTTACAATAATGCATTTGTAATCTCGTTTCTTTTGAATATATTTAAAATTAAATATGTACTTACGGATCAAGGTAGCTCGACCAATATTATCAGGTCGAGGGTTGTAGAGCAGCTGAGACTGCTAGATAAAATAATACCCACCTCTCGAGTCTTCAATGAGTTGAACATGACAAGCGAAACAATAAAAGGTTAAATCACTTTCCTAGTGAACGTAGCCGATTACATGTCATTGAAGGAGACATGAGGTACAATACCTTTCTCGGGAGGAAATGGATATACTACACAAGAGAAGTACCATCCACCATAAATTAAATGTGAAATATCTAATAAAGGATGGGATAAAAACCATACACGGGGAACAACATGCAACAAAAGAGATATTTGCAGTGCATTATGTGGCACCGATACTAATACCTCCACCATCGAAGGAGCCAAATGATACGCCAATAGTAAAATAGCAATAATAAGATACATTCTCGGCAACAACCGAGTGAAAAAGGCAAAAGACTGTATCGTGTCCTCATAACAAACGATTGAATCATATCGAGGCCAGAAGTGCCATCAGCACTAAGGTCTGAGCATCTCCCCTTTTAGTTACAATTTAGACTAACCTATGGCTGATATCCGATTGAAATAATCAGAGCACTTTCCAACTTGAAGACCTTATGTTCCAAAAGCATGTGTTGCACTCTTTTCCTTCGAACGAGTTTTTATCCCAAGAAGGGTCTTACCAACAAGATTTTTAATGAGTAAACATCTATGTTCTGCCTAAGGAAGGCTCAACAAGTACTTAAGGATTCACTTCAATCGACCTCGAATACCAGGGGGCATCCTCTTGGAAGGATAC
Organism: Nicotiana noctiflora; assembly: GCA_032618575.1. Classification (NCBI taxonomy): domain Eukaryota; kingdom Viridiplantae; phylum Streptophyta; class Magnoliopsida; order Solanales; family Solanaceae; genus Nicotiana; species Nicotiana noctiflora. The sequence continues at coordinate 29,850 of JASVEL010004351.1, forward strand.
CTCATCAGGGAAGCCAAGATGCACAAAATGGGGTCTCGATAGGAAAATGATATACCGGGCCAAACGGTATAACAAACCGTGTCTGTATAGAATACCAAGCCCTTAACAGTGAAAATGTGTATCTTATACCAAGTAACCAAAATTGTAAGACCTTAAGTAAGGCATGAACCATACGTGTACCAAGTAGCCATAATGGTAAGACCTCAAGCAAGGCATGAACCATACTTGTACCTAGTAACCAAAACTATAAGACCTCAAAGGCATATAAAAATGATAAGACCTTACAAAAAGGCATGATCTTGACCTTAAAGTTAAGGCTATATATTCGAATTTGAGTATTATGGCCTTTTATTTGTAGATAGATCTCAAAAGATTTATGGTGGTTTACACCACTGCTTGAGATTTGTATTTTCTGCGATTATTGGAATTCATTCACGTGTTGCATTAGTTCTCCGAAAATGAGTTAAGTGAAAGGTTTCTATATGATGAATTATGTATATTATTAGTAGTTCAGGATTTATGATGAAATTATTGGGCTCTCGCATATTCATAAGATAGGTGTAGTGAGTAACATGAAATTTCAAAGTTGAGTGTAAAGGTTATCGTTTGGGTTCACAGGAATGTCACGAGTCCAGGCAAGCAGGAAAGAATTCAGATGATTAAAGTAAGTTGGTATTGTATTTAGCTTCACTTTAGAACGTTGTCCTGCATGAGAGGCTTGGTGTACAAATTTTGTAACGACCCGGCCCGTCGTTACGGGAATTACAACCCCTTTATGTTGTAATTACATGTTTTATGCTTTTATATCAGTGTTAGAGCCTATCGGGTGAGTTATGAGTGATTTGGATTGAAAATGAGGCATATAGCCTTTTTGAAGGAAACTTGAATAAGGAAAGTCAACCTGGAGTTTACTATTTGGTTAGAGGGCTCGGAATCACGTATTCTGATGATTTGGTTAGTTCCGGGAGGTGATTTGTGACTTAGGGGAGCAATCGGAATTGAATTCGGAGGTCCGGTGTAGAAATAGGCTTGAATTAGCTAAGGTTGAATTTTGGCGAAATCCGAACGGTAGGTGAGATTTTGATCCGAGGGTCAGAATGGAATTCCGACAGTTGTTAGTAGCCTCGTTATGTGATTTTGGATATGTCCGCAAAATTTCAGGTCATTCGGACGTCGTTTGGTCGGGTTTTTGATTGATTGTGTAATTCGGAATGTTTTAAGGAATTTAGGTTTGAATCCGTGTGTAATTGGTGATTTTGATGTTTAGTATGGTGTTTTTATGATTGGAACAAGTTCGTATCATGTTTTGGAGTATGTTGGTGGTTTTCGTTAGGGTCCCGGGGGCCTCGGGATGAATTCGGGGTCCAAACGGACCATTTTGTGCTAACCGCACTGTTGTTTCTGCTGCAATTAGTGCAGAAGATTTTTGTGCTTCGCGATGGCGAAGCTATGTCTGCGATCGCGTAGGGTAAAGCTGGGAAGCTCTGCGATTGCAAGGGGGAGACTGCGATCGCGTAGTATATTGGAATGAGGCCGGAAAATTTGTTCTTCGCGATCGCGGGAGGAGTGATGCGATCGCGTACGTCTGGGATTTAGAGCAGTGCGATCGCGGGTGGTTTCACGCGATCGCGTAGTGTTGAGGCATGAGGCAGTGCGATCGCGTAGGGAATGTCGCGATCGCATAGAGTAATTTTGGAGCCTGATAAATTTGTTCATCGCGATCGCGAGCCTGGGGCTGCGATCGCAGAAGGTCGCCTGGCAGTCAGTGAATTAATATAACAGAACAGTCCACTCGTGAACCCCATACCCAAAATGTCCATTTTTGAGCCCTAGAGAGAAGAAATCACGGGAAAATGCTGTTAAATCATCGGGTATTCATCGGAGGTAAGTTTCTTGACTCAAAAACATCATTTTATGGTAGAATTAACATCAATCTTCATGAATTTGGGTAGAAATTGTGAAGGATTGTGGCCTAGATATTGAAAACGAAAATTTGGGTTTTGAAAGGCCAATCGAACTCCGATTTTGGTAAATTTTATATGTATGGACTCGTGGCGAGATGAGGATTCTGGAAATATAGTTTCGAAATTTTTTCGAGATGTGGGCTCGGGGCTCGGGTTTTGCAAATTTCGTGATTTTTGATATTTTTCCAGTTCTTTCGATTAGGTGATGTTCCATTAGCCTATTTTGATATATTTTTGCTGATTTGTGCTAGTTTTTACGTGCATGGATGCCGGTTCGAGGAGCTAAGGCGTCGCGGGCATGAGCTTTCGTCGGTTCGAGGTGGGTAATACTTGTAAATGATGTCCTGAGGGTTAGTAAACCCCGGACATGCACATCTTAGTGCTGTGTTGATGTGACTTGCACGCCGGATAACGGGCGTGGGGTAGAGCACCATTGGGGATTGTGACTTGGTCCGTCCCGCGTAATAAATAATAACACCTAATTGTTGAAATGAATTGGACTAATTATCATGTTTGGGCTTCGTGTCAATTATTTGAGTCCTTCAGGGATTGGTATCACTGTTTTGATAACACTGTGCTTATTTTATTCTAAATTTAAGTTTTAAAATGGTATTTTTCTATTCAGCATTTTTATAAGGTTATAAAAAACTTGAACAAGGTCTTAATAACATTTTTAGCTGTGAGCTAATATGATATTGTTGCCGTAGGGCTTTCTTGATTAATTGTTAGACTGATTGGGGCCGAGGGCCATATGTTAGGGCATGAAATTTTATGTGAGCATATGCATACACATGCATGGATCGGACCGCACGCCGCAGTGGTATACGGATCGGGCTGCGCGCCGCAGCAGGTGTGATATTAATATTGTGCTTGGGCTGTAGGAGCCCCTCCGGAGTCTGAACCCCCACAGTGAGCACGTGTACCCAAATTGGATCGGGCTACACGCCGTAGCGGTCATATACATTGCATGGCATACATACATTGGTTTATGTGTACTACGTGGCATAACATTCAACACTCATACATTACCGGCACACATGCATTAGTTGCCTTATTGACCAGATCTCCTGGTGTAAATTGATAAGGAGTGATGAGCCCGAGGGGCTGATTTGAGTGTAGACTTACATTGCTTGAGATTGTATCCAGGTATTGGTATATTATTATGAAAGAAAGTAGCTAAAATTGAGATTTCTAAATAATCTACTCACATATGCTTGAAAGGAATAAAAAGATAGTTATGTATTGTGTAGCATGAGATAGTGCCTATCGTGGTTTTCTTCCCTTCAGCATTATTTACTTTTATTACTGCTGAGTTGGAAGTACTCACACCCGACTCCCTGCACCTTGTGTGCGGATCCAGGTACATCACAGTGGAGCTGATTCTATTGCGGCTCGGGAGTGCTTTTGGACAGTCGAGGTAGCTGCCAGCGTTCGCAGGACCTGATTCTCCAGTTGTCTGTATTTTGTTCTGATCATCCCACACTTGTGCATAGTTATATTCACTATTTAGACTTTGTATACTCTGTAGAGGCTCATGACTCTTGACCCTTCGGTCTATGGGAGTTGGCACGTGTTGGGACTTGGTTCCCTGTTTTTAATATATCTATCACTGTTATGCTTAAATTGGATAAAGTGAGCTTGTGGCTCCGTGATTGTTGTTGATTGGTCGGGCTGGCCTAGCAATGTGCTGGGCGCCATCACGACCGGATTTGGGGTCGTGACAAGTTGGTATCAGAGCCTCGGTTTACTAGGCCTCATGAGTCTTGAGCCGGTTAGTAGAGTCTTGTGGATCGGTACGGGGACGCCTGTACTTATCCTCGGGAGGCTGCGAACCTTTAGGAAACACTTCACATTTCTTGGAATTCTTATCGTGCGCACTTGATTCAGCTTGAGATATAATTTTTGAAATTCCTTCCACACGTCTGTGTACGCTTCGATCGCTCAGTAATATATTTGCCTTGACGGCTTATGATTCCCCAAAACGAGGGACGAGATATAATCTCTGTGAGTTCATGTTGGGCCAGTCAGGATGACTTGAGGCTGGGCCTTATTTATGACTTGAGCATCGAGGTGTTGATTTTGTGAGTGGTGGCAATAGATAGTGTATTGAGGGTTTGAAACCCCGTATTTGCACTATACAGTGCTGTGCTGAGATGATATACGCGTCATGTGACGAGTGTGGTGGTATTGTGACTGGGGATTTGGACTTGATCCTTCCCGATTGATAGATTACTATGTATAATGACTGAGACTGGCTTATATCTATGTATTTGGGCTAGTAGCCATGTTTGGGGCCTTGTGCCGACCTGTAGAGTATTAGGGAGGCTTACTAATGGATGAGCTGTTAATTGTTCGACTCTTGTCTAATCGGTTGTGTAGCCCCGAGCTATGGGCGTGGTGAATATTTATCATATCTCGTAATTGGAAGGTAAAGTGCCTTTTTGTGTAGTGGAACGAGTTCAAACTCAGGAAGACTAAAGTGATTCTGCTATGTGTATCCTGGTGGAAGGTATTGTGATGAAATACTAAATTGAGAAGAAGTAAGAGGGTTGATCCTCATGTGTAATTGAAAGGTATTTGATATGTGTTATGATTCGAGCAGGTACAGCGCAGGTTCAAGTATAAATTGTGATAATATGATTCGTATAGTATTGAGATTTAATGTTGTTGAAATACATTGTTATATCTTGTTGAGTTGTGGATGTATTGTTAGAATGGTTTGGTGATTCTCTGGCAGGTGGATAGGCCAATTTACAAAGGAAACTTTGCCGAAATTTTTGGAAAATTTGGGACTTAGAAAAGATTTTTGTCACCTAAAGAGTGGGCGTAACTGTTGTGTGTGAATGAATACAAGAATGGTAAAAGAGTTAATATTTCTGATGATTCGAATCTTCGCCGAAGCTTGCAAATGACTTGAGTTTAATCTAACTAGAACTTTGTGGTATCATTGGAGTAAGAAGGCTATGAGTGGCTAAAAGTGCTTTGATGTATGGAAGTTGGGGAGGTTGTTATTGATTAACTGATTGCACTGTCGTATGCTGTGTTGGCTCTGTCTCTAGGTATGTGGGGAAATTTTGATAAAGGTTATGGTGCTTCATAGATATGAAGAAATACTAGGATGTTGTGAACTTATGTTGGTAAAGAATGTTCGGTGTATAGAAAAGAAAGATAGCTAATTGGATCTGTATGTAATCATGTTCTGCGATGTCAGAATTCTAACAAGGCACGAGTGGTTCTGTTCAATAAGACAGTTGAATTATAACTGAATAAGGGTGAATGATGCCCGAGAATGGTTTTGCAGTGTTCAAGATTTTGCTTGTAACAGTCAAGTGCCTTAAGATTTGTGTATGTGGCTAAAGATGGCGGTTTCGTTAGAGAAGATCAAGGCTTTTGTTATATCATGTGAATGATGGGATTCTAGGTATCCGTATAGGGAAGTAATGATAACAATTTAAAAATCGCGGGAAGTTCATCAAAATAAAGTGAGGTAGAATGTGGTACTTTTGGGAAACATTGAGAGAGTATTCAGTGGCCTATGGGTCTTAGACCGTGTGGTCTTGTGTACGAGCTGTGTGCGGTAAAAAGGGGTTGAGGCATTGTCGTACTACAGTAAAGACTGATATGAAATTAATGATGAATCAGAAAGGAAACAGAGTAAATGGAACAACTTGTTAATAAACCAGAATGGTATAAAAAGGAATACGGTTGATTCCTGGTATGTGGTTGAAGTAATGAGTCTTGCAGACATTGCAGCAAAGCTCTTGAGTGCTGGCAGTTGTGTAACTTGATATGGGTATAAGGACTCAGTCCTGGCAGTTAAACTTATGCAACGAATGGGAAGAAATAGTTCGTGATGTGTTTTATCATGGTTTGAAAATGAGTATATTCTTGTCGGTATGCGAAGCGTGGAATGTGTAATGAGTTTTTCTTCTATATGGGATCACGAAAGTCCTTAACTAGTGGAGTGCGTCGATGTTGAGGCGGAGGAAAGGGATATGAATTTCCATGGTGTCTTAGTGTGATATGGTATACACGATGTGTTATGGAAAGTTGGTAATCGTATATTCTAGGTTTTGAGATCAGTTCATAATATATGGGAAGTCAATAAAATTATTGAGCAGCGCGGACAGCTGCAGGTGAATTAAGAATCGATATTTTTGATGATTTAAGAAAATGGTACTACTATTCTCGTAATTTGGCAGGGAATATGGTCCAAAAAGGGCCAGGTAATATAAACTGATAATATTTGGTGGTGTGATGGTATCCTCTTTTTAGATTGACATTGATGATTGAGTTGTAAATGGCATAAGGAAATATCCGAATGGCTTTTGTGGTATGAATGGGCGCTTGATGTGCGTTATGTATTCGTACGGTGGAGTGTGGTACCAGGTATAGCGATACATGTGTTATATATGTGTTGGAGACTAGAAGTTCTCGTAATCCGCCTATGCAGTGGTTGTATATCGTGTGTATCGACACCGTTTTGTGGTTATTGGAAATCGGAAGCCCTAGTGGCTCTCTCTTAGCTTGATATGATGAATTTGTGTTATGATACCTTATTTCAGATTGGTTGACATAAGACAGGTCGTCTAGACAAATGAGCTATGGACTATGTCGGAAAATGGCACAAATTGCGTAGCAGAGAGCATCAGAGTATGCTCCAACAGAGTAGTTGTACCCAGGACCAGCGGACGGCTGGTAGGCATTGCTTTGTCAGTTGGACCTTAGTGGTGGATGTTAGTGTAGAAGTATCTACCATTGATTAGTTCTGGTATTGAGGAACTTTGTCGGATGCGTTTTTTGTGGCCAAACTTAAGGCTGTATATGTTTATTATGATGAGCAACTTGACTCGACGCGTATTTATTTGGCGAGGGTTACTTGGATCGGGTGGCACGCCGCCACAGGTATAGTATCCAGATCGGGTGGCACGCCACCACGGGTATGTCATTGGAGCGGGTTGCACGCCACAACAGAATATTGTGAAAATATAGTTAGTTATATGCTACTGGGTATACAATACTTCCCCACTTCGGAGGAAAAGTCCGTTTTGAGTATCGCTTGGCAAATGGCACGTCGGTTGTGTCCTTTCAGGATTTGATAGCATACGTTAATTGTTTCACCGTGGGTGAGGTTGATTGCGTGAGTTCAAGACCTAGATCCGTGCGTGGCTAACCGTTTTGAGCTTAGTGGCTTGAGGTGCTTCATGAGTAATAACGTTGGGATAGAATCACGAATCGTGGCAAGGCCACGTGATGTTATGACCTCTCGAGGAGGATTCAGGTACTCTAATTCTATAATGCGAGACGCGATCTCGCTTCTATGTTATGATGTCACAGAGGAATTGAATTGCAGCTCTTTTGTTGGAGACAATTATCATGATTTGAGCTGTCATGATTCGAGTGTGTTCAGACGTTTCTATTGGAGCCTATGTCGTGCTCGTCGTGGCTTAGGCCGGTGTTGAGGTGTCTTATCACCAGTGCGGTGTGTTATAATCGAAATGACCGTTGGAGTTATTAATGAATACGAGCATATTGGATCTTAGCTTGTTAGAAAGGTAAAAATCGAGGTTTGGCTCCGAAACCTATTGTGGTATCAGTTTTAAAAGGGAAATGGATTCACGAATGGTTAACCTGAGAGATGGGTTCGGTATATCTCGTGCTTCAGCTGCCGTGGGCAGGGTATGGAGGTGTTGGAATCAGACTCTATCTAATGAAAGAGGTTATCATCTAGTATTTGGTTATTGTGGCCAGTTGTTGTGATTAGAGACTATCGTCTCGAGTGATTGGGTTGTCGATACATCATATGGTCTCACCCGGAGTAGCGAATATGGGTTATTGCAGTGGATTCGAGTGTATCTTGAGCATAGGCATGGGATTTGCATTTGGCATATGATTTCAGAAAGTGCAATGTGATTTATGATTCAGATGGTCTGTGAAATTTTGACTATATGGTGTTTTCGGACTTATGTGAGATAGGGTGACGTATGATCGCCCGAATATATGCTTGGTAAGGTCATTCAGCTATGGGGTTGCTTCTAGTACAACTTTGGGTACGCTCGAGGACGAGCGATTGTTTAAGTTGGGGAGAATGTAATGACCCGGCCCGTCGTTACGGGAATTACCACCCCGTTATGTTATAATTACATGTTTTGTGCTTTTATATCAGTGTTAGAGCCTATCGGGTGAGTTATGAGTGATTTGGATTGAAAATGAGGCATATAGCCTTTTTGAAGGAAACTTGAATAAGGAAAGTCAACCCGGAGTTGACTATTTGGTTAGAGGGCTCGGAATCGGACTCTGATTATTTGGTTAGTTCCGGGAGGTGATTTGTGACTTAGGGGAGCAATCGGAATTGAATTCGGAGGTCCGGTGTAGAAATAGGCTTGAATTGGCTAAGGTTGAATTTTGGCGAAATCCGAACGATAGGTGAGATTTTGATCCGGGGCTCAGAATGGAATTCCGACAGTTGTAGTAGCCTCGTTATGTGATTTTGGATATGTCCGCAAAATTTCAGGTCATTCGGACGTCGTTTGGTCGGGTTTTTGATTGATTGTGTAATTCGGAATGTTTTTAAGGAATTTAGGTTCGAATCCATGTGTAATTGGTGATTTTGATGTTTAGTATGGTGTTTTTATGATTGGAACAAGTTCGTATCGTGTTTTGGAGTATGTTGGTGGTTTTCGTTAGGGTCCCGGGGGCCTCGGGATGAATTCGGGGGTCCAAACGGACCATTTTGTGCCAAATGCACTGCTGTTTCTGCTGCAATTAGTGCAGAAGATTTTTGTGCTTCGCGATCGCGAAGCTATGTCTGCGATCGCGTAGGGTAAAGCTGGGAAGCTCTGCGATTGCAAGGGGGAGACTGCGATCGCGTAGTATATTGGAATGAGGCCGGAAAATTTGTTCTTCGCGATCGCGGGAGGAGTGATGCAATCGCGTACGTCTGGGATTTAGAGCAGTGCGATCGCGGGTGGTTTCACGCGATCGCGTAGTGTTGAGGCATGAGGCAGTGCGATCGCGTAGGGAATATCGCGATCGCATAGAGTAATTTTGGAGCCTGATAAATTTGTTCATCGCGATCGCGAGCCTGGGGCTGCGATCGCAGAAGGTCGCCTGGCAGTCAGTGAATTAATATAACAGAACAGTCCACTCGTGAACCCCATACCCAAAACCTCCATTTTTGAGCCCTAGAGAGAAGAAATCACGGGAAAACGCTGGGAAATCATCGGGTATTCATCGGAGGTAAGTTTCTTGACTCAAAAACATCATTTTATGGTAGAATTAACATCAATCTTAATGAATTTGGGTAGAAATTGTGAAGGATTGTGGCCTAGATATTGAAAACGAAAATTTGGGTTTTGAAAGGCCAATCGAACTCCGATTTTGGTAAATTGTATATGTATGGACTCGTGGCAAGACGAGGATTCTGGAAATATGAGTTTCGAAATTTTTCGAGATGTGGGCTCGGGGCTCGGGTTTTGCAAATTTCGTGATTTTTGATATTTTTCGAGTTCTTTCGATTGGGTGATGTTCCATTAGCCTATTTTGATATATTTGTGCTGATTTGTGCTAGTTTTTACGTGCATGGATGCTGGTTCGAGGAGCTAAGGCGTCGCGGGCATGAGCTTTCGTCGGTTCGAGGTGGCTAATACTTGTAAATGATGTCCTGAGGGTTAGTAAACCCCGGACTTGCACATCTTAGTGCTGTGTTGAGGTGACTTGCACGCCGGATAACGGGCGTAGGGTAGAGCACCATTGGGGATTGTGACTTGGTCCGTCCCGCATAATAAATAATAACACCTAATTGTTGAAATGAATTGGACTAATTATCATGTTTGGGCTTCGTGTCAATTACTTGAGTCCTTCAGGGATTGGTATCACTGTTTTGATAACACTGTGCTTATTTTATTCTAAATTTAAGTTTTAAAATGGTATTTTTGCTATTCATCATTTTTATAAGGTTATGAAAAACTTGAACAAGGTCTTAATAACATTTTTAGCTGTGAGCTAATATGATATTGTTGCCGTAGGGCTTTCTTGATTATTTGTTAGACTGATTGGGGCCGAGGGCCATATGTTAGGGCATGACATTTTAAGTGAGCATATGCATACACATGCATGGATCGGACTGCACGCCGCAGTGGTATACGGATCGGGCTGTGCGCCGCAGCAGGTATGATATTAATATTGTGCTTGGGCTGTAGGAGCCCCTCCGGAGTCTGAACCCCCACAGTGAGCACGGGTACCCAAATTGGATCGGGCTACACGCCGTAGCGGTCATATGCATTGCATGGCATACATACATTGGTTTATGTGTACTACGTGGCATAACATTCAACACTCATACATTACTGGCACACATGCATTAGTTGCCTTATTGACCAGATCTCCTGGTGTAAATTGATAAGGAGTGCTGAGCCCGAGGGGCTGATTTGAGTGCGGACTTACATTGCTTGAGATTGTATCCAGGTATTGGTATATTATTATGAAAGAAAGTAGCTAAAATTGAGATTTCTAAATAATCTACTCACATATGCTTGAAAGGAATAAAAAGATAGTTCCGTATTGTGTAGCATGAGATAGTGCCTATCGTGGTTTTCTTCCCTTCAGCATTATTTACTTTTATTACTGCTGAGTTGGAAGTACTCACACCCGACTCCCTGCACCTTGTGTGCAGATCCAGGTACATCACAATGGAGCTGATTCTATTGCGGCTCGGGAGTGCTTTTGGACAGTCGAGGTAGCTGCCAGCGTTCGCAGGACCTGATTCTCCAGTTTGTCTGTATTTTTGTTCTGATCCTCCCACACTTGTGCACAGTTATATTCACTATTTACACTTTGTATACTTTGTAGAGGCTCATGACTCTTGACCCTTCGGTCTATGGGAGTTGGCACGTGTTGGGACTTGGTTCCCTGTTTTTAATATATCTATCACTATTATGCTTAAATTGGATAAAGTGAGCTTGTGGCTCCGTGATTGTTGCTGATTGGTCGGGCTGGCCTAGCAGTGTGCTGGGCGCCATCACGACCGGATTTGGGGTCGTGACAAATTTGCGTATTCCCAATTCGCTTTATAACATTAGTATGGCTGGTGGTATGTATGTGCAGGCTTGTTACCTAGTCCAGAAGGTTGTGGGAGTATATCCCATGGGAAGATTGTATATGTGTGACATGTAGTCATTTTGTTGATTGAATATTGGAACCAAGTATGGATATATTGGAGCTATCGCTAATATGAGAATTTATGCCTGAAGGGCGCTAAGTTTATTTAGTTGTGGACTATAGAAGTTTGTTCCGAATTTGACCGTTGTTCTTGTATGTCATGGAAATATTGTCATTATGAATCATTGAAAGTTTATTGGCCTAGTGAGGTGCGATCAAAATTGGCTTGAGGTTCGTAGATGTATCCAAATGTGAATATAGGCTCTATATCATGGCAGAAACATTTATTTCAGTAGATAATTGTTTACGAAGGGCTCTTCATGCTTGGAATGTTATTTTGATGTCAACTATACCGTGTAATTTGCATCGTGAGGTGGTTTGATAATTCGCACTCGTATTGAGATCCCATGTAGCTTGTGGTACTGTGAGAGCAGGATGGTTCACAAGATGTAGGTTATTTATTGAACCTTCGTTGTGCTTGACTTACATAGCGTATGGTGATATCTATATCCCTAGAAGTTGTATTATGCACTTGGCGTGCTTGTGGTTGATGTTGGGGTATTTTGTAGGTATAAAATTTTTGGCTCGATGGGTACTTCCTTTTTATTGTCATGTGTGGATTGGGTGGCACACCACTATGGGTATATAGATATATAGGTTGGCATGCCACCATGGGTTTAATGTTTGGATCGGGCTGCACACCACAATGATATCATTTGTAGATCGGGTTTCACGCTGCAACCGTGTGATGTTGAGTACAGTTCCTCCAATCTATTCTTATGTGTTTTGTTTCTCATTCTTTAGGAAAGTTCCTAACATCCTTTCGGTTGTTTAATTAGTTACGTCCATTAAGCAGTTGTTTAAAGATTTTGTTTTCCTTATGTATCATACTCGAGTTTGTAGCTTGTTGGCAAATGGTGACATCATATGAGACTTTTGGTGGTGTTTGTGGTTTGTTATTACCGGAAAGACATGTACGAGGTAAGACGATATCTTTAAACTTGGGATTAGTGTGAATGGATTATAATGAGGCATATTAAAGAGCAAATATAGTTATTTGGTTCATAAGGAGGTAATTCTTCTTGTCAGGAGTATATACTGCAAGATTTGTTAACTTGGTAGTTGGTTAAGAATTTCTACACATCGCTTCCATCGTGGCAGCATTGCAAGCATTCGAACAGGACTTATATGTGGTGTGAGGTGTGTTGTGGGCATCGAATTCATAGAATTTCGGCTATGGTTATCGGAGGATGTTATTATCATCGCGTGAATTATGCAGTGCATATTGTGAATTAAGCAAAGGTATGCATCCAAGTATTGGTGCATCCAATAGTGATTGATGGAGTGTTCATACGTTAGAAACAAATCTTGTAGAGAACTCCGGATGTTTGAGGTTGGATATACGGCGTATTTTACTAACTAAAAGGGATGATCTTCAGACAGGTTCAAGCTAGTGTGCTCAATCGAGTTATGGTAGCATGGATTGGTGCACAAGGTGTTAAATAGTGATATCAGATAACTTCGAAGAAGTTCTTAACACATTCTACGATGAATATATATTTAAGTGGGTTAGAATGTAATGACAAAACCATTTTTTGAGCTCCAGCATGTCGTTATACGATTTGAGGCCATGAGTAGCTTAACTTCAGGTATTATGAATTGTGTGTGTGGTCAGAATTTAATTTTGAAGTTGATTTGGAAAGAAAAATCTCATTTTTTAGGCTATAAGTTGGTTGAATTGGCTAAGCTTTAATTTTGATTAAACGAACTTGGAATCGGGATTTGAAAGTTCTAATAGGTTTGTATGATAATTTCAGACTTGGGGGTATGTCCGGATCAGGGTTTTGGTTGCCGGACTTGGGGGTATGTCTAGATCGGGGTTTGGGTTACCCGGGAGCTTTTCAATGCTTATTATGGAAAGTTGGCATTTTTGTTGAATATCATAAGTTTAGGTTGAACTCTATTTTAATTCTATCGATGTCCATTTGGGATTATGAGAATGGGAATAGCTCTGTATGGTGACTCTGGTAATAGAAGCACGTGCGGATCTAGATTTGGAAGTCTGTAGGTCATTTCGTGGTGATTTGGTGAAAGTTTGAAGTTGATGGGTTTTGGAAGTTTGAACAGGTATGGACTTTTGATATCAGGGTCAGATTTCAATTCTGGAAGAAGGAGTAGGTCTATAATGTTAGTTATGACTTGTGTGAAAACTTTGAGTTCAATCGAAATAGATTTTATAGGTGTCGGCCATCGAATGTAGAAGTTGGAATTCGTTGTTTCATTAGGCTTGAATCGAGGGTGTGATTCATGTTTTTATGTGATTTGAGGCCTCGACTAAGTTTGTGTTATATTTTAAGTATGTTTGGACGGGGTCCCGAGAGGTTCGGGTGAGATTTGGGTTGCTTAAGACTATTTATATGCAATTTTTAGCAGCTGATTTTTGGCTACAGCAGTGTGCTATCCGTGAAGGGTTTGGAAATTGCGAAGTAGAAATCTGTGTTGCACACGACTGACTTTTGAAGCTTATATTTCGTAACATACAAGGAACTGGGAGATGATCAAAGAATGAAAGTTGTAGCCCTTGGTGTCTAATTTTTTGAAAAGGCTAAACCATTTTCAATTTGGAATTTTGTGCAAACGGTTATGACCATCATATTAGAGGCCGTCTCAAATACACTTATTATTCGCGATCATGAAAGGTAAAATTTTGGCTGAGAAAAGTTGTGTTTTGTGAATTCAAATCCTTTTCCCCATTCCTAAATAGTAGATAATAGGGTAGAAGCTAAATTTAAAGTTTTTGGCCATTTTTATCATATTTGGAGCTATGGAGCCTAGCTTGAAGTGATATTTTGAAGCGATTTTCACCATATGGATTGGGGAAGTATTCTATATGTGAATGTGATTATACTTCATGATTCTATTGTTTTCTCCATCATTTACTTCGGATCAAAATGAAAAAATCAAGATTTTGGCAAAACTTTTTAAGAATGAAAATTTAAGATTTGCAGCTCAAGTTGTTACCGGTATTTTATACAATTTGCATGGTTGAACTCGCACCAGAATAGGCCATCAAATTTTATGAGTTTAATCAGGTTATAATATATGGGCCCTACTACAAAATTTTTGAGTGGAGTTGAACTTGTCCCAAGATCGGTTGAAGTTTTGAAGAATGATAAATGAACTTAGTGAAGGACCAGGTCCAACTTAGGAGATATAGTGGTTATGGCCCATGCATATGAGATGTAGGTCAAAAAGATAAGTCTTTGGGATCAAGAAGCAATATTGTCTGAATATCTTCTGAACTAATAAAAAAGATTGCATATGGGATAAGGAGAAGAAGTCTTCTTATGAGAAGAGAACACATCCGGATAAGGGTTAGAGTTTGGATTTGTCTAGGACTCAAATTCAATGGAGGATCAGAAATTGAGTTATGATCAAACTCTGATTACTAACCTAAGAAATAATTGAATTGTTTTTTTACAGGTATGCACATACGCTGAAGTTAAGCAAAATTGAGAGCAAAGAGCAAGGCTATTTTGCAAGCAATTTATGTGAGATTAAGTGTGCACGCCTGCAGCTACTTGAACAAGATGCAAGAACCAATTCCATTGTGCTTATTCTTGTTCTAGTTCAATTGTAGTAGGTGGTTTAATATTGTACCTTTTCTACTTTCATAGAAGCAATTGTATGAGGTACTTTGAGTATTCAAGTTAGAGTTAACTTGAAGGTGTCGTAGCAGTTAAGGCTATGTGCCACACTGGGATTGGAGTTAGTCCTTAGGTTACATGAGTTTGTAAATGATGTTTCTGGCTCATTGAGTTTAGTGGATATTTGGGAAAATCCTACTAAGTAGTAGGTCGTGGTTTTTTCACCTTTTGAGCCAGGTGTTTTCCACATAAAAATCTACGTGTTCTTTATTCTTATATTTTAATTTTACGAATAGTTGTAGTTAGAACACCTAGAATAACTAGGTTCTTCTAGTGCGAAAATTAGGTACCACACAAATCACCCTCCCCCCCCCCCTCTTGTGTGGTATTGACGTTTAGAACTTCAATTGGTATCAGAGCAGGTTATCCTTGAAGAGGATAACACCTTAGAAAATGATCAACAATGAGTGCACCACCTGGGAATTGATAAGGGCAATGCACTGCCAGGCCTCCACTATTCAAAGGTCTGTACTATTCTTGGTGGGAGAACAGAACGAGAGATCACATTATAAGGGGAGATTATAAACTTTGGGACATAGTCACTGATGGTCCCCTAGAAACCACTATGAAGAATGGTGAAGCAATTGATGCGCCAAAAACAAGGGCCGATTGTACTGTTGAGGACCTGAAGAAATGGGAGAGAAATGCTAAGGCCAAGAAGTGGCTTGTATGTGGACTAGGACTAGAAGAGTATAGTAGGATCCAAGGATTTACAACTGCTAAGGAAATACGGGACACTTTACAACTGGCCCATGAAGGAACACCTCAAGTGAGAAGATCAAGAGGAACACTTCTGTATTCTCAATACGAGAATTTTACTATAAAGGAAGGAGAAACTATCTAGCAGATGTATACTAGATTCACCACTTTGACAAATGAACTTGAATCTCTTGGAAGGACTATCCTTGAAGAAGACAAGGTTGAGAAGATTCTGAAAAGAGCTCTGCCAGTCACATGGGAAAGCAAGATCACTGCCATTCAGGAATCCAAGAACATTGCTACTCTCAGATTGGATGAATTGATAGGAAATTTAACTGCCTATAAAATAAGGAGACAAACCATGAAGATGGACACACCCAAAAAGGAGAGAAGCTTAGCTCTCAGAATTACTGAAGGTGCTTATTTGGAAGATGATGAAATGGCTATGATCACTAGGGATTTCAAGAAGTAGCTAATGAGAGGAAAGGGATCTTCAAGAGGTACAAACTTCAAAAAATCAAGAGCCGCGGAAATAGACCAATGAGGGATGCTACAAGTGTGGTAAGACTAACCACATGATCAAAAGCTGTCCTCAATGGGAAATTGAGTGGAAGAAAAAAAGAGCTGAACGAAGGAATAGGAAGAAGGAACAAGTTCAACCAAAGAGAAACAAAGGTTCAACAAAGCCTATGGTTGTTGTTGTTGATACCCAGTTTTTCCTTATGTATTTTATACTAATAATACTTTCAAATAGCATATGTACGCATATATGAGCATCCCAAAAGATTTTTGGCATTTTTAAAGGATTTATGGCCAAATGTTTCACCATAAATCCCAATAATTTTTCCCAAAACTTTCTGTTTTGGAGAATAGTTTATTTTATTCTCACATTTACATAAAAACATAATTCACATGATTTTTGTATAATTTTACAAGTCCATTTGGGTTTTTAAAACTAAATTGCATGAAATTGCAATTTTAGCCCACTTTCAGATTTAATAGCAATTTTTACTATAAAATCAATCCCAATATCCTTAAATAAATACTTACGTATTATTTACTAACTTAGTTATTTTAATTTGATTTTAAACATCTTTTACTATTTTTATAAAATCAAAAAGAAAAATTGGCTATTTCAATTATGGCCTCAATTACTTTCAATAATAGCCTATTTGGGCATCTCAACTTTGACCCCAAATTGATGACCCAATTCTATTTTAACCCGGCCCTTTACCCATTTAATTAAACCCATCTGTTTCATCTTTTCATCATAGATGTTGATCATTTAGATCAACGTCCCATAGCCACCCTTTCCTTTTTAATTTCAAAACACCCTAACCCTACTCTCATTTCCATTTCAGCTGCCGCTCTCAAACCCCCCCCCCCCACCCCCACTCCTCCCCCAAAACCCTCTCTAATACCACTCAAAACCCTAGCCGCCTACTGTCTTCTTCGACCGGATCCACCGGTACCCATGGCTTCCTAGGGCCATGGATGGCCTATGCTCTATTTCCTTCACTCTCAAACCCCGATTATAAGGTTCCTGAAGGTTCGATCTTCAACAGGCTTGTTCAGGTCCTCCGCCGACCTGAGTTCCTCTGATTTCTCTAGCTTTATTCCAGTATGTTCGAGATTTGGCAAGGTTTAAACACCGATGATTACCCTTAATCATATTGTTGTTCAGATTGAGCCCTACAAGGGCAATGTGGTAAATGGGTCTGTAGCACTCGAGTTTGAAGTACCCCTTGCAAAGGCGCTAAACCCAATTGAGGTCGAGTTTGGAGTTCTAAAGGCACCTGCACCATTTAAAGTTGTTTTGTTACCTCCAAGGGTGCCAATTCCGATATTCATTACAGACATTATCCCGTTCAAGTAAAATGCCATACCTTGGGATTACACAGCGAAAGCTAGGAGAAAAGGGAAAACACATACTGGAGAAGCGATCATCGCACATGGCATGACTAGAACCGGCAGGGTATACACTTCGGAACATTTAGGTGAGTCTAGCAAGTAGGCCTTCGGGCGGCCTGTTGAATTTGGACCCGATGACCTTTGGAGGAAAACACAAGCCAAGGAATACTCGGTCGTTGAGAATTTGAACAAAACACCAGTGCAGATTTCCATCCTAGCTCTTCTGCAAAGCACTGAGGCATACAAATATGCCTTGATGAAAATATTGAGTGATGCCTATGTGCCCAGGAATCTAACCAGGGGTGAAATGGCTAATATGGTGGGGCAAGTGCTGGAGAGCCATAAAATAACTTTCCATGAAGATGAATTGCCACCAGAAGGTCTGAGCCACAACAACGCACTGCAAATCACCGGGCAATGCGATAATTATTTCATCACTAGAGTCCTGATTGATGGGGGATCGAGCCTCAATATTTGTCCGCTTGTAAATCTCAGAACTCTTGGGAAAGGCCTACACGAGATCAAAGATGGGGCTATCAATGTCTAAGCCTTCAATGGGTTCCAAAGATCCACTATTGGGGAAATTAGCCTATGCTTGCAGATGGGGCCAACCTGGTTCGACGTCGACTTCCAAGTAATAGACGTCCCGACATCCTACAACTTGCTGTTAGGATGCCCCTGGATCTACACTACTGTAGCTATAGCCTCGACCCTACATAAAACGGTAAAGTGTAATTGGAACCATCAAGAAGAGATCATTCATGGCGATGGTATAAAACACATATATAGTCACCTGACCATCCCAATGATCGGTGGCAGAAGGAGTATAGGCGGAGAAACATACCACCACATCGAAAGGGTCAATGCTATAGATAAGGACAAATGGTGGGACAACAAGATCGAGAGCATCCTGAATTGGCATGGGTATGAGCCTAGAAAGGGACTTGGAAAGAATCTTCAATGTATCACTAAGCCCATCAAACTAAAGAAGCATGGTACCACATTTGGTCTAGGGTACGGTTATACTTGGGATGAGTTCCAGAACTAATTGCCACTATGGTATGGCCCCTACTATCCATTGGAGTTTCTAATACCTAGCTTGGAGTAGACCATCCAACTGACAGATACTATATACGGGTCGGAAGACGATGAGGCATTGGCAGGCATGAAGAATTTGTTCCTGGAGGATGATGATATGGATTGTTGTGTTCTTTTCGAGGAGGAGGAGGGGGAAGGCCCTTCCATACGAGTTGTGAACAGAGGAGACCACCTCAGCAGCTGGTCAATTAGGACCGCCAGGGCCCCAAATGCCTTGGGGTAGCAAGGCTAAACAAAAGCACAATGCATCGCATTTTTAGCTTACTTTACTAGTACATTTTCTTTCTGCATTATCTTTTATTTCGAAAAGAGCTCCGATGTTTCAAACTATTATGGATTTAATCAAAGCATTTCCGTTTATGATATATATCTTGCTTATTATTTTCTCTATAAGTTACTCTATTTTATGCAGCATTACTATTACTTATCTTGATGATAAACCAATGACTGTGACTTGCAACGAAACAATGCAACAAAAAATACACTCAGAAGAAGATGAGATACCCGAAGAGGTCGTTAGAGAAGTTGAGAATTTTAAGAATAGACCTATGTCCAACATGGAAGCACTTGAGGTCATTAATTTAGGAGATGTCAAAGAAATCCACATCGGTGTTAACTTGTCGGCATTAGAGAAGGAGAAATATACGAAATTTTCTGAAAGAATACGAGGACATATTTGCTTGGTCATATGATGATATTACTAGTCTCAGAAGGTCCATTGTAGCTCACAAACTGCAAATAGACGTGACTTGTTCGCTAGTAAAATAGAAGCTCAGGAAATTAAACCCGACATGAGTTTGAAAATCAAAGAAGAAGTAACAAAGCAAGTCAAAGCCAAAGTTCTCAGGGTAGTGGAATATCCAACATGGTTAGCCAACATTGTGCCAGTACCAAAGATGGTCGGGAAGGTCAAAATCTATGTCGACTACCGGGATCTCAACCTGGCCAGTCGCAAAGATGACTTCCCCTTGCCAAACATACACATTCTTATCGGCAGTGCCAAGCACAAGTTGCAGTCCTTTGTTGATGGTTTCGCTGGGTATCATCCGATATGGATGGATGTTATCGGATCTATCGAGCCCACCACATCAAACGGGCACAGATTTATCATGGTGGCAATTGATTACTTTACAAAATGGGTTAAAGTAACATCGTACAAGTGTAACGACCCGCCCCATCGTTGCGGGAGTTATCGCCCCGTTTTCTTCATTTAATACTTCAATATTCTAAGTTATATGTGTTTGGAAAGTTAGAAGCAAATCGGAGAGAATTTAGATAGAAATGAGGCCATAAACCTCTTTGAGAAGAATAGTTTGGAAAAATCAATCGAATGTTGACCGGTGAGTTAGATGGCTTGGAATAGAATTCTGATGATTTGACTAGTTTCGGGAGAGCATTTATGACTTAGGAGAGCAATCGGAATCGAATTGTCCGGTGTAGATATAGGCTTGAATTGGCTAAGGTTGAATTTTGGTGAAATCCGAACGGTAGGAGAGATTTTTATCCGGGGCTCGGAATGAAATTTCGAGAGTTGAAGTAGCTCTGTTAGGTTATTTTGGATATACGTGCAAAATTCCATGTCATTCGGAGGTGTTTATCTCGGGTTTTAGATCAAATGTTGGTTTCGGAAATTTTTATGAAAATTAGGCTTGAATCCGTGAGAAAGTGGTGATTTTGAATGTTTATGAGGGTGTTTTTATGTTACGAGCAACTTTGAATGAGGTATTGTGACATATATGTGCATTTGGTTGGGGTCCCGGCGGTCTCAGGATTCTTTCAGATGACCGACGAAAATATTTAGTTGGAAAAATGCAACAAAAATTGCAGCAGTAGGTGCCAGTGATTTTTCTTCACTGCGATCGCAGACTGACTCATGCGGTCGCGTAAGGTAAATAAGGGCCTGGGAAAAATTGTTCATCACGATCGCATGCAAGGTGTCACGATCGCATAAAGTAAAAGTCAGGTCTGACAGAGGGGTTTAATAACAGAACCCTCGCGAGCAAAACCTATTTTTTCATCAATTATGAGCGTTTGGAGAGCTTTTTTTTTTTTTTTTTTTAACAAATATACCACTAGGCATGGTACCTAGGGGTTAATATATTGATAAATAAAGGAGTACAACATCCCAATCCGGGTCCAAAAGAGTACAATTTGTCCTACTAGTTCTACCTTATCGTTAAAAGATGAGATTCTATGAAAACAAAATAGAAAACTAGAGACATGTCTATTTTTATATATAACATGTTGTCCAAATCCGTGCCTCGATGTCTTGTGGCTATGATCGGCCTCTTCTGCCCATTTCAAGTACCATGTAGCACCAATCAAGCTCTCACCAGGTGCCAAGGTATGAAGGGTATGGGCAATGATAAAGTCCATCCAAGCGTGCCACAAAAGAGAAGCAAAACATAACTGCCAAGTAGATACAATTCTTGCGCCATGTTCCTGTGATGAGTGTAGCACATATCCATTGTTTACTAATGTATCATCTCGAGAATGAGCATGAAAACAGATTTCCAAGCCATATGCATAGCTAAACCATGTCTTGACTCCACACGATCGTAAGTTCCAAGTAACTTTTGTAAAATCTATGTCGTGCTGTAATGGTTCCATGACTTTTGCTACTGTGATTAACTCAAGCCAGATGAACAGTAACAGCTTTGCCAGTGCAATGCAACACTCCCTGCCAATGATGCCCACAGTGTAGGACCAAAACATTGACATGCCGTCTGATAATATATGTTGCCCTTGTACATTGTATACTACTATGTCACCTCCAGAATGAGTGTGAAACCACACTAATACCACTGAAAATGACATAATAATATACAGCATATTCCAATCACAGAAACTTAGCCAATTAGTCGATCGTAAGCTGCACTTATTAAGTGTAGTTTCCCTGTTGCATGCCCTGGTGGTTACAATTCGATGAACCTCAATGAAACATAGCACATATATATTGTCCACTACTATGTCATCTCCAGATTGAGTATGAAAACATACTAATACCACTGGAAAATGACACAACAGTATACAATATATTCCAAGCATATAACACAGCCATATCTTAACAGAAGGTGCTGTTGTATTCATACTGGTTATTGCAACTTCCCTTTTCATATCTATCCTTGTTCGATGAGACATTGATGTTCGAATGTCTACCATATCTATCAATATCACAGTTGATCTTCCAATGTGAATCATGTCCAAATGACCAAGGCTGTTCAAAAACCATTTCACGTCTGTGAATGATGGTACGTTCCAAAGAGTTATTATGACTTTCCTGATGTGTTGCAAGAACTGCAGACTTACACCATTTCGATGAAGCAGTGTAGTGTGCATTAATGTCTTCATTCCCATGCCAAGATAAGTGATCCCGCAAATGATGCCCCTGATAGTTCTGTATGTATTTTGCACATATGGTCGTGCTTTTGCTATACACACTCCCTTCCTGTCAATTACCAAATCAATCTCAGGTTGAACATGAGAGCATGCTAATACCACTGAGTAATGATTCAATAATATCCAGTATGTGACTGAGTATAGCATTTGCATAGTAAAAGCTTTTCTCTTCATTAATCCGGTGCTTTTCTTTTGACAATTCTAACTCTCAGATTAGGAATTTGTGATTTGTCCATGTTGATTAATGTTTTTCCTTCAGCTGGTAGTTCTTGAAATGATTGAAAGTTAATATTACCTGCAAAAGAAAAAGCAAGGTTAGCTAAATAATCCGCGACAGTGTTGCCTTCCCTGAACACATGCTGAAATATGACATTATATGTTCTCTTGATGTGCTTGATCTTTCTCACTTCTGTCCCTATGCTCCATGGGACCTCCCATTCATCTTCAATCACCTTCTTCATCACCAACGAATCAGTTTCTAAAATCAGAGGATGAAGTTGCTTTTCCACACAATACGACAGTCCATACAATATTGCCTTTGCTTCTGCCACTATATTTGTTGTTTCACCTATTAATTTTGCATTGGCAGCTATTAGATCACCTTGATAATCTCTCACACAAAAACCATACGAGCTAGGACCTGGATTCCCTCTCGATGCACCATCTGTGTTGCATTTAAACCAACCATCATATGGAAGCTGCCATGTAACTCTTCTAGTCACTATAGCTGATTTATAGTTCTCAAAGAATTTAATCATTTCAGGCCATAACATTGGGATTCCGGAGAGCCATGGATATCTCACCTTTGCCAAGAGGTACAGTGTCCTATTTACTTCATGAATAACCCTGTTGCACGACACAAATCCTCCATGTTTCATTGTGTTCCTTCTCTTCCATATTTCCCAAAGGATGACTGCCGGAGCTGCTTGAAACAGAGGTTTCAATTTGGGACAACATTTTGCATTCCACCATTCCCTTATAACTTGATGTACCTGAACCATGTTGATCATCAAGCCTGCAGCTTTGTTAAATGAGCTCCACACTTTCTTTGCAGTATCACTATTTAAGAACAAGTGCTGAAATGAGTCTTCTTTAGGTGATAGGCAGCACCAGCATTTAGATACCACCATGTATCCTCCATCCCTCCATATATCATCTGTAGGTATCTTTATTTTCCAAACCCTCCATAAGAAGAATGAGATTTTGAAAGGGAGACCTTTTGTCCATAGCCTAGCATAATCTATAGAAGCAGATTCTCGATGCCTCAAGATCTTCCATGCACTACTCACAGAAAACTTGCCTGAAGATGTAGGCATCCACCTGGGAATGTCCCAATATCCCTCAGTAGTTGTAAATGTCACTTCTTCCTTAATGTGGTTCCCAATCTCCAATGGGAAAGTTTGATTTAAGAGTTCATCGTTCCATTGTCCTTCTACTCGTAATTCTGCCACTTGTTGAAGTTCCTCATTTATGTGAAAATCTGGAGGAACTACATGATATAATGCTCCAAGTCCTGTCCAGTTCTCATGCCATATACTAGTCGATCCCCTATTCATCTCCCATAATATTTCATGCTCCATTTGATCTCTAGCCTCCAACAATTTCCTCCAAACATGTGATCCATTTCTGAATTGAACCACTGTTGGAGATTCTTTCTTGCAATATTTGTTCCACATGTAATTGGTCCATAGTGATTTTGATGTCCTGAATCTCCACCACAGCTTAGCAAACATAGATTTGGACACATCAAATAGAGATCTAAAGCCAATACCCCCCTCTTCTTTTGGCAGACAGAGATTCTGCCACTTTGTCCAATGTCTACTTCTCCCTTCTTCTTTGTTACTCCAGAAAAATCTTGCAAAAGTCTTATGAAGATGCTCAATGACATTGTTTGGTGGATCAAGTACTGATAATATGTGAGTCGGCATGCTTTGTAATACACTTGATATCAATGTGGCCTTTCCTCCATATGATAATAGCTTCCCTTTCCACGAATGCAATTTTGCCTTAACCTTCTGAATCAAGTCATTATAATAATTCTTCCTCCTCCTAGTGTGGAAAATTGGACAACCTAGGTATGTGAAGGGAAAGTTTCCTTTAGAAAAACCAGTGATATTGGCTACTGTAGCCTTCAGTTCTGCAGCAATCTTTGAATGAACATAATAAAAGCTCTTTTCGTTGTTAATCAGCTGGCCTGACTCTTTCTCGTACGAAGACAAGATTTCCATAATTTTCTGCAAGGAGTATGAGTCAGCTGATGCAAATATTATGGTGTCATCTGCATAAGCAAGGTGGTTTAGAGGATCCGACCACTTTGGCATTCCAAACCCCCTAAACTGCCTGTCTTCGAACAATTTATTGAAGGATCGAGATAGCACTTCTGCTGCCAGAACAAACAAAGCTGGAGATAGAGGATCTCCCTGCTTCACACCTCTTGTAGAATGAAAGAATCCTGAAGCCTGACCATTCACCATCACTGAGTACCAATTATTTGATATCAAATTCCACACTATGTGTATGAAGCACTCTGCAAATCCCATCTTCCTCAGTACATGTAGCAGGAACTTCCAAGACACCCTATCATATGCCTTGGCCATATCTAATTTGATCACAACATTTGCTGGTTTGCCTCTTAGTCTAATGTCAGTCACTACTTCCTGTGTCAACAGAATGTTTTCGAAGATACTCCTTCCTTTAACAAATCCAGACTGGTTCAATGATATTAATGAAGGCAAAATTTTTTCAATTCTATCATGGACTACTCTGGAGAATATTTTGTTGACAAAATTACTTAGGCTGATAGGCCTAAGATCTGAGAAAGTTTGCACTTGTTGTTTCTTAGGAAGTAGTACTAGATTAGCGTGTGTTATTGATTTGGGCAATGGATGACCCTCAAAAAATAACATAACCAGACTATGAACATCCTGTCCCACGACCTGCCAGCATGTTTGGAAGAATAGACCTGAGAAACCATCTGGTCCACTGGCACTTTCACCACTTAACGCAAATACAGCAGCTTCAACCTCTTTATAACTTGGTAGTCTGCATAGCTCGACATTTTGTTCATCTGTTCTTCAATCCAGTTACCATCACTGTCCATGATCCTCTTTAGCTTCAGCTTGTGCCTTTTTCCATTTACACAATTGTGGAAGAACCTTGTGTTTCTGTCTCCTTCTTCAAACCAGTTCATCCCTGCCTTTTGTTTCCAAAATTGCTCCTCCAAGTTTAAATACTTCTTCAGCTCAGCCTGTGCTTGTTGCAACACTATTATGTTTTCAGAGGAAGGTTCCTCCTCAAATAGCTTCTCCTTAATTCTCACTACATCTTCTCTAATAACCAGCTGTTTGAAAATATCACCATAAGTCAATTTGCTCCATTTTGACAAAGCAACTTTAACTCTTTTCAGTTTCTGTTTGAACATTAAGAATGGATCACCAATGAAGTCTGCAAACCAATTCTGTTTTACCACCCCTATAAACTCTTCATGTGTTGCCCAGAAGTTCAAAAACTTGAATGGCTTTACACAGTTCATTGCTTCCTCACCACAAGACATCAATAAAGGAGCATGATCTGATCCTGTCCTTATAAGATGTTCCACCTCAATGGTTGGAAACAAATTCTGAAATGACATGTTCACCAAGATTCTATCAAGTCTTTTAAAGATACATTCTGCATTTGGTCTCCCGTTCCACCAAGTAAATGGACTACCTTTATAGCCAAGGTCAAACAATCCACACGAGTTAGCACAAAAGGCAAAATCTTCATATTCTGGAGGATACACTGGCAGACCCCCAATCTTCTCTTCCTCTCCCATCACAACATTGAAATCACCCCCAACAAGCCAAGGTAATTCCATATCACTTGCTAGATAATACAGATTGTCCCATAATTCTAGTCTTTCCAGTGCACAACACTTGGCATATACAAATGTCATCATCATGTGTTTGCCAAGCTCCCGATGGTAAATTCTGAGTGTCATTTGTTGTTCAGTGTCTATCAAGAGCTCCCATTCAACCACAGCATCCAAGAACAACCAAATCTTTCCATTCACATTTGACATTGCAGCCTCCATGCCTAGTCTTCTTCTATATTTTTGCAAGAACTTCACCTTTTGCATTGGTTCCATAAGTGCAACAATAAAGAAGCCGTGCTCTTTCTGCATATTAATAACTCTTTGAAATGCCTGCTGAGTCTTCACAGACCTTATATTCCATATCAATGTCTTGACATTCATTTAGACACATTGGAGGCTGCCCTTCTGGGCAAAATTCTAATAGGTGGTTGCAGCTCTTTCTGTTGCTTTTTCTTGTCTTTCTTCCCACTTCTGGCTGCTGATTTAGGAGATAGGTCCCCCTCCCTTGCAATGGCTTTAAAATTTTCAGCTATGGATTCATCATCTTCCTCAACTTCAATCTGCAACTGTTGTTCAATCATGGACTGTTGTATATCATCCGGCAGTTCTTTATGAGTGATAATATCATGCATCAGTTGGTTTGGAGTCCTTGATGGTATATTAAGTTGGATCTGCATAGGAGAACCTGTGTCTGATGAACATGTCACAGGTATGGACTCAACTACTCCATCATTCCTAGCCACAATTGCCTTTTCTGCCACTTCTGTACATGGCACAGCACCATGCATTTTCATGATTCCCAACTGTTCTTGCAGAAACCTGTATTGAAGCTCATACACAGACCCAAGGTTGGGGTTTACTGTAGCATTGCATGTATCATTTACTATTCCATTTCGACCAGCTCCTTTATCTTGCAGTACTTGTGTATTTAACACCTCAGCATCATCAGTATCCCTTACCAAAGCATATACAGGAATCCCATCAACAAATGCCACAATATCTTCAGGGTCACTATGGTTTACTGCTCCATTACCTTGTTGTTCAGTCAACTCTTGTTGTTTTGGTATTTCTTGTCTTCTCCCATTCTCACTTACTCCATGATCTCTTCCCGTTTGAATTTCACTTTGATTCATCCTACATTTTGCATTATCATCATTCTTACTAATCCTATTGTTACTGTTTACCACAGTGTCTCCCCTTGCTTCTATATGGTGTCTCCTGTTGGTATCATTTGTATTGCTTGTTGTTACCAATTCTATTGATCTCTGCTTAGTTATCTCCTCTACCTCTTCACTCCATAGAGGCTTGATGGAGCTGACCTCATGAATATCAGCTTGTTGCCCAGACTCCTCATGAGTTTGAGATGGAATTTCTTGGCAGGATCTGTTTGTAGCTACATTGCATAGTCTTAGCTCTTCCTCATTTGTCCCAAATCTCCTGTGCACCCATTCGATTGTTTGTTCCCTTCTAGCTGCAGCATCAGTTGAATGTCCTGGTTCCCTTACCATGTTTGTCCTCTCCACTGCTTCCTGTTTTATTTTCCTAGCTTCAACTTCTTCCCTGTTTTTGCCTTCTCCATCCCCATAACCATTTTTAACTGAATTGCCTTCTTCAAAAGCAGTAGGATTAACATAAGTTCCCTTATTATCCTCCAATAATTTCTCCTTGATCTTTTCCTTATAAGCTGTTACTTGCTTTAATGTCTTGTCTTTTCCATCTCCTGTACCATCTGTCGTTTGCATTAACTGTTGATTGTCATCCTCCACCCCTAAAGCTCCAAATTGATTCTTTGATATCACCACACCTTCATTAGCCATTCCTTTCCCTTTGCTGCTTTCATTCTCCTGGTTTTCCTCAATTATGTAGCCTCTGCTGTCTCTATTATGCTTGTGTTTTCTTGCTAGCATCCATTCCTGTTTAGCATGATTAGTGACTTGTTTCCCAAGAATTTTTCCACTTGACAGAACCTTGGTGGAGTTTGCTGCTGTACCTACAATATCAGTACTCAAAATCACTGCACGATCCTTCACTTGTTCCTTGCCTTCTCCAGTAGCATTCTTATGCAACTCTGGATGTATAAACCAGCACTCCTCTTCATTATGGCCTTGCTTCTTACAGGTCTTACAGTATTTAGGCATGTAATCGTACCTAATTTTAATCCATTTAGATTCTTCAGGACCTGTTTCATCTGCTTCCTCAATGATTTTAATTCTTTGTGGCAGTGTTGTAAGTAAGTTCACCTCGACCTTTACTTTAGCACAACTAGGTCGCGTGCCATTTTGAGTAGCAAGATCAACATGTAAAGGTCTACCTACTGCATTTGCCAGTGAAAATACAAATTCCTTACCAAAGAAGTTAGGTGGCAGATCCTGGAATGAAATCCATGCAATCGCAATTGGTGTTTCAACATCCGGAGACCACCATGGACTCCACTTCGTGCATCGCATCTGCCAATATTCGCCTTGGGCCTTCAAGTAGAATGCTGGTTTTGACAGTAGGTGAATGTAATCTTCCATTAATGACAGTTTGATCAACACATGAGATTCTTCGATCAAGCCGATTGAACAAGCACCCTTAATCTCACATTGAATTGGTATAGCTTTCCTTAGTTCTTGGATCACTGGTTTTCCATACGAGAACTTTCCCAGGACTGCTAGATTAAGGCCTTGCTATATAATAGATTGCTTAACTTCTGCCTTTTTCCATCGAACCATTGGCTCACCATGTAACATCTCCACCGGCTTCAAACTTAGGCTTTGTACTTGCATGATAGTATTCATATTTTGCGGCCGTAGCAGATTAGCGTATGTTTGGGTTGTTTGATGAGTAACAGAAGGTTGTATGGTAGTCGCAAGCTTAAGAGACGACTGCCCAACCTCAAAAGGAGGCCGGGCAGTGGCCTGCGAGGCCATTGTAGCACAGCTCGAGCTTTCTCTGTCTAGTCACCTTCAATACCTCAAGACAAGAACAGAGTTTGTGAAGCTTGAATTAAAAGAAGACGATGAAACACACACCCAGCAGACTGGAACAGTGGTTCTTCACCAGCTGTGCTGCTCGCAATTAGAAATCAAAACTGAGCTTCAACAAGCTTCACGATGCCAGCAACTTGACCAAATCTTTATAGATTATAGGCTCAAATCAATGGAACAGTGGTTCTTCACTAGCTGAGCTGCTCGCAACTGAGCTTCAGCAAGCTTCACGATGCCAGTAACTTGACCAAATCATTAGAGATTAGCAGCTCAAAAGTTTCTCTGTAGATCCCAGCTGAGCTGCTCGAAAAGAACCTGAACTTCAGCAATCTTCACGATGCTAGTACATCAATCTTCAGAAGGCAAGAAGCTCCAGCAATCTTCACAAAACAAATCAATGGAACAGTACCCAGCTGAGCTGCTTCGATGAAAACTCAAACCTGAGCTTCAGAGATCTTCACTCTGCCAGCAACTTGACCCAATCGTTATAGATTAGAAGCTCAAATGAAGATACATTCAACAGAGCAGATTTGTCGATGAGCAGTGAAGGCTTAGGCAATGAACAAAAAATCGATTTTGGAGAGCTTTTGGACGGGAAGAAAGAGGATTTTTTCGGGAAAACATTGGAGGTAAGTTTCTTAACTCAAAAACACGATTTTATGCTAGAATCAACATCAAAACTCATGAAATTGGGTAGAAATTGCGAGGAACTAGGGCCTAGATTATAAAAATGAATTTTTGAGTTTTGAAAGGCCATTCAAACTTCGATTTTGATAAATTTTATATGCACGGACTCGTGGCGAGATGAGGAATCCGTTGGTATGAATTTCTGAATTTTTCGAGTAATGGGCTCGAGGCTCGGGTTTTACCAACTTGGTGTATTATTGCATTTATTTCAAGTAAATTAGATTGGGTTATGTTTGTTTGACCCATATTGATATAATTATTATGGTTTTTACTAGATTTGACGCACGAGGAGGCAAATTCAAAGGGAAAAGGCATCGCGAACGAGTCCACGGCCGGCTAGAGGTAAGTAGTTAGTGTATATGGTAGCCTGAGGGTTCGAAACCCCGGCTTAGCACATTGTGACGTTAGTAGGGCGTGGCTCACACCCCATGGAAGGTGTGGGATTGATTATGACTGGGGATTGAGAATTGGTCCATCCCAGATATGAATAACATGTTATATGTGGTTGAAACACACACTGTGTTAGATATATTTGTGGGTTGTAAGCGATGTTTGAGGCCTTGTGCCGACCTGTAGTATCCCTAGGGGATAGATATATATGAGATAGCTTGATTTGGTTAATCACTAATCTTAGTCCTGGTTTGAAATCACCATGTTGAAATGCTAAGTCAACTATTCTTGGAAATTAAATAAAACTTAAAGTATTTTCATTATTAATGAACTAGAACCTGAAGATAAATAATTTGGACTGTTGTGTGACTCATATGCATGTTGTGGACTGAGGATGGATTGGGCTGCATGCCGCAGCACATGATGTAAGGATCGGGCTGCACGCCGCAACAGATGATATGAATATTGCGCTTGGGTTGAAGGAGCCCCTCCGGAGTCTGTACACACCCCAATGAGCGCCGTTGACGTTAAATGCATTGGGCTACACGCCATAGCGGTCATGTGCATTGCATTGCATTTTTATTTGTGAATTATCTGTGCTAATTGTGATTTGCTGTTGTTACTAGTTCATATGAGGTATCTGATTGTAGTTTAGCTTTGCTTTGTGGTATTCTGTGGATTTCCTGCTTTCAACTATTAATATATACTTTTTACTCACTTAGTACTCAGTACTCACCCCCACTTCCTGCACCTTTGTGTGTAGATTCAGATACACAAGAGGGTTAGACGAGCACTCCAACTTCTATCAGAGTTATTTCGAGTTGCTGAGGTAGCTGCCGGTGTTCGCAGAACCTAGCTTCTCTTTCCATTCAGTTATTACTATATGTTTCAGACTTGAGTATTTCATTCAGTATTTCTGTTACTATTCAGTTTTGTTTATAAGCTCTAGACTCGTGACCCCAGATTTTTGGGAGTGTTATTTAGTTTTCGCACCTCTCAGTATTTATTCATATTATTATTATTGCAGTATCTTTTGACTCATATATTCTTCTTAAGTTGTCCTTTTGGGACTAGTCTTTAACTGTGAAAACAATTGTTGGTCTGACTGGCCTAGATTTAGTGTTGGGCACCATCACGATCGGATTTGGGTCTTGACTAGTTGAAATTAGAGCCTAGGTTACTAGGACTCGCGAGTCATAAGCCGGTTTAGTAGGCTTCTGCGTATCGGTACGTATGCGTCCGTATCTATCCTCGGGAGGCTATAGAACTTTATGAAACACTTCACTTTCTTGGATTCATATCGTGCTATTTGTGTTATCATGAAACTAAATTTTCCATATTCTACTCTCTCGCAGATGGCGATAACACGTGCTAGCAGACGTGGCGGATGACCACCAGTGGCACTCAGAGGTCGTGGTCGTGGCAGATGTAGGGCAGCAATGCCAGCACCCGCTTACCCACCAGCTGACCAGACTCAGGGTCAGATCCCAGTGCTAGTGGCCCAGGTTCATGATCAGGTTCCAGCTGCGGGCACCCTAGTAGCTCAGGTTCAGGCACAGGCAGTGTCTATTGAGATACTGGGTCTTCAGGAGACTTTAGCACAACTTTTTACAGTATGCACTTGCTTAGCTCAGGTGGTTGCAGCCTCTACTACAACAGCTTCTTTACAGGTAAGGGGAGGGAATCAGACTCCCATTGCTCGCACACCCGAGCTGGTAGTTCAGGGTTTACAGGCACCTGAGGCAGCTCCAGCTCAGCCAGCTCAGCTGGCTGCACTTGTTGCACCAGCCCCAGCTCATGTGATTCCAGTTATGCCTAATGATATGCAGCGTCGCTTGGAGAGGTTTGAGAGGCTACAGCCTCCGGCATTCAGTGGTGTTGAGGGCGAGGACGCCTAGGGTTTTCTGGATAAGTGCTAGCATATGCTCTGTACTGTGGGTATTCTAGAGTCCAGTGGTGTTTCTTTCACTACCTTCCAATTCACATGACCAACATTTCAGTGGTGGGAAGATTTTGAGAGGCGTAGGCCTGCTGGGGAAGCGCCCCTCACTTGGCAGCAGTTCTCTATGGTATTTTTGGAGAAATATGTACCCTAGTCTCAAAGGGAGGAGCTGCGTCGTTAGTTCGAGTGGTTGAAGCAGGGAGATATGTCGGTGACTCAGTACGATTTGAGATTTACACAGCTAGCCCGTCATGTCATGTGGATGATTCTGACGGATCAAGAGAGGATCAGGAGATTTACAGATGGTCTCATCTATCATATCTGTATATTGATGACTAGATAGAGGGCTTCAGCAGTTACCTTTGAGGAGGTGGTTGACGCGGCTCGTCAGATTGAGATAGACCGCCCCCGAGAGCGTGAGGAGAGGAAGGCTAAGAGGCCTCGTGTACTGGTCGTTATACTGCTGCTCCGTCTAAGGGCCAGTCTTAGCACAACAGAGGTCGTTCTTTCAGATCTCCCAAGTCGGGTCGTGCAGAGTCTAGTGGAGCTTCGTCAGACCGAGGTCGTCAAGGTCATCAGGGTCATCAGGATCACAGGGTCGTCAGCAGAGGCAGCCTGCATTGAGCGCCCTTCCATCTCAAAGCTCTGCTCCTGCTCCTTTAGCTTAGGGTTCATGTGCAGTAAGGGGTCCTCAGTAGTCCTTTCTCCAGCTTCAGGTTGTTGCTTTGAGTGTGGTGAGTTTGGCCATATTAGGAAAGAGTGTCTCCAATTTCTTCGTAAGCGGTCTCAATAGGGGGACCAACCCTCGTCTTCTAATCCTGTTTCTTCAGCACCAGCACAGTAAGCTAGGAGTGGTGGTTAGGTAACTAGAGGTCGCCCTAGGGGTGAGGATTGTACTGGAAAAGGTCAGGCTCATATTTATGCTCTTCCGAATATGAGAGATGCTTGTGCATCAGATGCAGTCATTACAGGTATTATCTCAGTCTGCCACAGGGATGCTTCTGTCTTATTTGTTCCTGGATCAACCTATTCCTATGTTTCTTCATATTTTGCACATCATTTGGGTATGACCCGTGGTATTCCTTCCTTACCCGTGCATATGTCTACCCTGGTGGGTGATACAGTTATTGTAGATCAGGTATACGGATCCTGTCTTATTACTATTGGGGATTTGGAGACCCGGGTTGACTAATTACTATTGGGCATGGTGGATTTCGACATGATTCTAGGCACGGATTGGTTATCTCCTTACCATGCAATTCTGGACATTCATGCCAAGACAGTCACATTAGCTATTCCAGGTAATCCGAGGATCGAGTGGCGTGGCGTGACTGATTATGTATCCAACAGGGTAATTTCCTTTATAAAAGCCCAACAAATGATTAGGAAGGGTTGTTTATCTTATTTGGCCTTCATTAGAGATGTTGAGGCTGAGACACCCAGTCTTGATTCGATCCCCGTTGTGAGGGATTTCCCGGATGTATCTCCAGCAGACTTGTCGAGCGTGCCGCCTGACAGGGATATCGATTTCGATATTGACTTGAAGCCGAGCACTCAGCCCATTTCTATTCCTCCCTACCGCATGGCACCAGCTCAATTAAAAGAGTTGAAATAACATCTTCAGGAACTCTTAGATAAGGGGTTCATTCGCCCGAGTGTGTCACCTTGGGATGCACCGGTATTATTCATGAATAAGAAAGATGGCACAATGAGAATGTGCATTGATTACAGGCAGTTAAACAAGGTGATAGTGAAGAATAAGTACCCATTGCCTCGTATTTAGGACTTGTTTGATCAGCTCCAGGGAGGAAGTGTATTCTCTAAGATTTACCTTCAATCGGGTTATCACTAGTTGAAGATTAGGGAGTCAGACATTATGAAAACAGCTTTCAGAACGAGATATGGGCACTATGGAATTCTGGTGATGTCTTTTGGGCTAACTAATGCCTCAGCCACATTCATGCACTTGATGAACAGTGTATTTTGGTCGTACCTTGATTCTTTCGTGATCGTATTTATTGATGATATCCTGGTGTACTCACGCAGCCAGGAGGAGAACGCACAACACTTGAGGGTGGCATTGCAGAGATTGAGGGAGGAAAAGCTGTATGCAAAATTCTCCAAGTGTGAGTTCTGGCTTGATACTGTGACTTTTCTGGGACATGAAGTGTCTAGTGATGGTATTCGGGTTGACCCACAAAAGGTCGAGGCAGTGCAGAATTGGCCCACACCTTCATCAGCTACTGAGATCCAGAGTTTCCTTGGCTTGGCAGGCTATTACCGCAGGTTTGTTTAGGGTTTTTCATCTATTGCTTCACCTTTGACTAAGTTGACTCAAATGAATGCTCCATTTGTGTGGTTTGATGAATGTGAGAAGAGCTTCCAGAACCTAAAGGTGGCTTTGACCACAGCTCCGGT
Source organism: Nicotiana noctiflora (assembly GCA_032618575.1). NCBI lineage: Eukaryota > Viridiplantae > Streptophyta > Magnoliopsida > Solanales > Solanaceae > Nicotiana > Nicotiana noctiflora. The sequence goes on from JASVEL010004351.1 coordinate 64,046, forward strand.
ACTTGTGTTACCATCAGCCTCAAGGTCTTATACAATGTATTGCGATGCTTCGAGAGTTGGGATCGGTTGTGTATTGATGTAGGACGGTAGAGTCATTGCATATGCTTCTCGTCAGCTAAATCCCCATGAGAAGAACTACGCGGTTCATGACTTAGAATTGGCTACCATTGTTCATGCCTTGAATATTTGGAGTCATTACTGGTATGGTGTATCTTGTGATGTATATACAGACCACTGTAGCTTTCAGCATTTGTATAAGCAGAAAGATCTCAATTTGAGGCAGCAGAGATGGCTTGACTTGCTTAAAGACTATGATATTACCATTTTGTACCATCTCGAGAAGGCCAATGTAGTGGCCGATGCCTTAAGCTGGAAGGTTATTAGTATGGGCAGCTTGGCGTACATTCCAGTTGAGGAGAGGCCCCTTGCAGTTGATGTTCAGGCATTAGCTAATCAGATGGTGAGGCCGGATATTTCTGAGCCCGGTCTGGTGATGGCTTGCATGGCATCTCGGTCTTCCCTATATGACCGTATTCGAGAGCGCCAGTATGATGATTCACACTTGCTTGTCCTTAAGGACAGAGTTCAGCATAATGATGCCAGAGATGTCACTATTGATAGTGATGGTGTGTTGCGGATGCAGGACCGGATGTACGTGCCTAATGTTGATGGCTTTCCTGAATTGATATTGGAGGAGGCCCACAGCTGGCGATATTCTATTCATCAAGGTGTCGTAAAGATGTATCAGGATTTGAGTCAGCATTACTGGTGGAGAAAGATGAAGAAAGATATTGTAAGTCATGTGGCATGGTGCCTAAATTGTCAACAGGTCAAGTATGAGCATCAGAGGCCTGGTGGTGTCTTCCAGTGTATTGATATTCTCGAGTGGAAGTGGGAAAGGACCACTATGGACTTTTTTAGTGGACTCCCTCGGACAGCGAGGAAGTTTGACTTAGTTTGGGTAGTTGTTGATAGGCTGATCGAGTCAGCTCGTTTCATTCCTATGGGTACTACATACTCCTCGGAGCGGTAAGCAGAGATATTCATCCGTGAGATTGTGAGATTTCATAGAGTTCCCATTTCTATAATATCAGACAGAGGTACCCAGTTCACTTATCAGTTCTGGAAGACATTTCAGCGAGAATTGGGTTCACAGGTAGAGCTGAGCACAACATTTCATCCACAGACAGATCGGCAGACCGAGCGTACAATTCAGATACTAGAGGACATGTTGCATGCTTGTGTCATTGATTTTGGTATTTCATGGGCTGATTACTTGCCTCTTGCAGAGTTTGCTTATAATAATAGCTATCAGTCCAGCATTCAGATGGCACCGTATGAAGCTTTATATGCGGGCGGTGTAGGTCTCCAGCCGGTTGATTTGAGCCCTGCGAGGCTAGATTGTTAGGGACAGAGTTAGTCCAGGATGGCTTAGACAAGGTGAAGGTAATTCAGGAGAGACTTCGCACAGCTCAGTTGCGTTAGAAGAGTTATGCGGACCGGAAGGTCCGAGATGTGTGTTATTCAGTAGGTGAGAAGGTTTTGCTGAAGGATTCACCTATGAAGGGCTTTATGAGGTTTGGAAAGAAATGAAAGTTGAGCCCAAGGTTCATTAGACCTTTTGAGGTGCTTAGGAAATTTGGGGATGTGGCCTATATGCTTGCGTTTCCATCCAGCTTGTCGGGAGTTCACCCGGTGTTCCATGTATCTATGCTCCGAAAGTACGTTGGAGACCTGTCACATGTGTTAGACTTCAGCACGATACAGTTGGATGAGGACTTGACCTACGATGTGGAGCCGGTTCAGGCGTTAGCTAATCAGATTGTGAGATTGGATATTTCATAGCCCGGTCGGGTGATGCCTTGTGTGGTATCTCGGTCTTCCTTATATGACCGTATTCGAGACCGCCAGTATGATGATCCACACTTGCTTGTCCTTAAGGACAGAGTTCAGCATGATGATGCCAGAGATGTCACTATTGATAGTGATGGTGTGTTGCGGATGCAGGGCCAGATCTGCATGCCCAATGTTGATGGCCTTTGTGAGTTGATATTGGAGGAGGCCCACAGCTCGCGATATTATATTCATCCAGGTTCCGCAAAGATGTATCAGGATTTGAGGCAGCATTTCTGGTGGAGAAATATGAAGAAAGATATTGTAAGTCATGTGGCACGGTGCCTAAACTGTCAGCAGGTCAAGTATGAGCATAAGAGGCCTGGTGGTGTGTTCCAGCGTATTGATTTTCCCGAGTGGAATTGGGAAAGGATCACTATGGACTTTGTTAGTGGACTCCCTTGGACAACAAGGAAGTTCGACTCAGTTTGGGTGATTGTTGATAGGCTGACCTAGTCAGCTCATTTCATTCCTATGTACTACATACTCCTCGGAATAGTTAGCAGAGATATTCATCCGTGAGATTGTGAGATTGCATGGTGTTCCTGTTTCTATCATATCAGACAGAGGTACCCAGTTCACTTCTCAATTTTGGAAGACATTTCAGCGAGAATTGGGTTCACAGGTAGAGTTGAGCACAACATTTCATCCCTAGACGGATGGGTAGTCCGAGCATACAATTCAGATACTGGAGGACATGTTGCATGCTTGTGTCATTGATTTCGGTGGTTCATGGGCTGATTAATTACCTCTTTCAAAGTTTCCTTATAATAACATCTATCAGTCAATCATTTAGATGGCATCGTATGAAGCTTTATATGGGAGGCGGTGTAGGTCTCCAGTCGGTTGGTTTGAGCCCGGCGAGGCTAGATTGTTGGGGACAGAGTTAGTTCGGGATGCCTTAGACAAGGTGAAGGTGATTCAGGAGAGACTTCGCACAGCTCAATCGCGTCAGAAGAGTTATGCAGACCAGAAGGTCTGAGATGCGTCTTATTCAATAGGTGAGAAGGTGTTGCTGAAGGTTTCGCCTATGAAGGGCATTATGAGGTTTGGAAAGAAAGGAAAGTTGAGCCCAAGGTTCATTGGAACTTTTGGGGTGCTTAGGAAAGTTGGGGAGGTGGCCTATATGCTTTCTTCGCCACCCAGCTTGTCAGGAGTTCACCCGGTGTTCCATGTATCTATGCTCCGGAAGTATGTTGGAGACCCATCACATGTGCTAGACTTCAGCACGATACAGTTGGATGAGGACTTGACCAATGATGTGGAGCCGGTAGCCATTTTGGGTTGATAGATTCGTAAGTTGATATCCAAAGACATAGCTTCAGTAAAAGTGCAGTGGAGAGGTCGTCCCGTAGAGGAAGCAACTTGGGAGACCGAACAAGAGATGCGGAGCAGATATCCACACTTATTTGAGACTCCAGGTATGTTACTTAACCCGCTCGCGGACAGGCATTTGTTTGAGTTAGGGAGAATGTAACGACTCGACCCGTCGTTACAGGAGTTATCACCCCTTTTTCTTTATTTAATACTTCAATATGCTATGTTACATGTGTTTGGAAAGTTAGAAGCAAATCGGAGGGAATTTAGATAGAAATGAGGCCATAAACCTCTTTATGAGAAGAATAGTTCAGAAATGTCAACTGAATGTCGACCTGTGAAATAGACAGCTCGGAATAAAATTCTGATGATTCGACTAGTTTCGGGAGAGCATTTATGACTTAGGAGAGCAATCAGAATCCAATTCGGAGGTCCTGTGTAGATTTAGGCTTAAATTGGCTAAGGTTGAATTTTGGTGAAATTCGAATAGTACGTGAGATTTTGATCCTGGGCGTAGAATGAAATTCCAAGAGTTGCAGTAGCTCTATCAGGTGATTTTGGATATGCGTGCAAACTTTTATGTCATTCGGAGGTGTTTAGGTCGGGTTTTAGATCAAATGTTGGTTTCAGAAGTGTTTATGAAAATTAGGCTTGAATCTGTGAGAAAGTGGTGATTTTGATGTTTATGAGGGTCTTTTTAAGTTACGAGCAAGTTTGAATTAGGTATTGTGACATATTTGTGCATTTGGTTGGGGTCCCAGGGGTCTCAGGATGCTTTCGAATGCCCGACAAGAATTTTTAGTTGCATGTCATTGTACTGTTTCTCCTATTGAGATTGTTTGCCTTCAGTGCATTCGTTTGGGTTATAAACATGTTTCTTTTACTGTTTCCTAAATTCCATGACATCTCTCCTCTCTTCTGAATCTATTTGAGCTCTGAGCTTTCGCTTAAACTTATTCTTTACAATTTTGGCACTCTACTGCTTCTAATTTGCTACATGTGTTTGCGTGTTCCCTTGGGGAACTCTGAAAGAGTTCCCTAAGCTTATTGTAATGGCTTGCCTTCTCTCTTATATATCCTACTCGGATTGAAAACCTAGGGTTTAAGTCTTTGAAAGTTTGGCTCTAGGCTTATGCTCTAAAACACCCTGGGCTCTCGAACTCATAATTTGGAATTTCCTATTTATAATTTGAAACCTCTTATGATCGTCTCTTTTGTTTGATACTAGCATGCTTATATACGAGGGTTTTCTTCTGAATTGATTATGTTAGCTTGTGATTGATTTCAATCTCCTTTTACTAAGGCTTGATTGATTTTTGTTACTGATTTTTACAACTTAACCTTTTTCCCCCTTTTCTTGACTAAGTTCATTCAAACAAGATTTTATATTTATGGCTGTTTCATTGATTTACTCTCCTTATTTCTCATAACCATATACTAAAGTATTCTTTCCTTAAATAGACTATATGAACTTACCCCTATTATGCTACTCTAAAAAGGTTTTCATTATTTTCCTTTCCTTAATTACTCATTCTCGTTTTAAATCAAATCCCTTTGACTAAGGGAGATCCTCTTTGATTAACTGAAATTTCATTTCCTTGGCTTTTTGTTTACTTGTTCTTTGCACTATAAAAATAGATAACCTTTTCAACACTCAACAAGAGTTCATTTTTGCACCTTTGCAATAACACACACAGGCTTCAGAATATAGAACACATTTTCGAATAATTCTCACTCTCAAATACCTTTTCTACTATTACTTTCTCTACTGAGCACCCTGCTCCCTTTTTCTTTATTGTTGGAGAGCATTATTGAGCTCTTCTTGAACTCACAATACTTGCGGAGGAATTGATCCTGCTGACTGCTGGCTATTTTTTTGCTTTTGTTGTTTGGTGTTCTAAACATGTAAATGGTATGTCTCTCTAATAAAATAATACCCTCTAAACTATTTGTTTATTTTATGCCATGCTCTCTTGCACTATGTGTTAATCCTAGTCTGTTATGCTCCTTCCTTATGCTTCTGTACCCTTTATTTGTTATGCTTTCTTGCTTTTCTTGTGTTTCTGTATGTGTTTGTCTATGTGAGTTCCTTCCCTTTGACCCTCTCTTATGTGTGAGTGTAATTCTGAGTCATCTTGGCACTCTATTATTGTCACTCATGACTTAGAATTAGGTTCTCTTAAACCTCTACTCAAATCAATTGCCATTCCCTTTACTTCTTGTGTGCTAAGCCTTAACTCAGGTCTGGTGGTGTCCTAATCACCATCCAAACCTTAAGTTTGACTTCTAAAGTTTGGTTTTTATTTGTTTTGACCAAGCGGATGGTCAGGGGTGTGCCAGTCTATGCCCATAGATGGGTATGACCACCTTCTGCTATAGCTCCCTAACCCCTCTCTCACTTTGCTCTTATTCCTACTTTCTAAGTTCTGCCCCCTTTTGGTAAGCCATGCTTTCCCTCTGAACTCGGATGCCTGATTTCTGGCTATTCCACAATACACTATTCTTTATTATATCCTTAGTGCAAGCACTGCCTGGAGCCTTGAGACTCCTTGGAACTCGGAAACACTTTGGATGAGAGAAGACCTTGGAAATCTGGAATCCGGAATTGGTGAAACACATGTTATTTGATATTTAGATTGAATTAGGCTACTTAGATCTAGCTGTAGGCTGTGATGTATTTTTAATAGTTTTCTTTCTTTCTTCTGGTTCTGTAATAATTCTGTGTATAAAACCCGGGGAAGTATTAGTGAATATGTGTGGGAGGGGTTTACTTTATTACACAAAAGGGTAGATACCATGCCTATAGGTTTAATGTCTTAATCACCTAGATACCATACCTATAAGATTTAATATTTAGGCATATTGCAAATCATTAAAAATTGTGCCTGTAGGAATTAATATTCATGTAAGAATTTGCATATCGAAACCATGTCTATAGGAAATGAATATGCGTTAGGCAAAACGATAGGATTAAAAAGCATGCCATCCATTTACCCACTATGTAATAAGTCTAAAGCCCAGAACAAGTCTATCTCTCTTAATATGTTTAAGTGATAATAACTAGGTAACTGGTTTTAACGTTTCAGTGTCACGTTTGTAACGACCCGTCCCGTCGTTACGGGAATTACCACCCCGTTACCTTGAATTTACATATATTATGCTTTTAAATCAGTATTAGAATATATTGGGTGAGTTAGGAGTGATTTGGATTAAAAATGAAACAAATAGCATGTTTGAAGGAAGCTTGAATATGGAAAGTCAACCAAGAGTTAACTATTGATTTAGAGTGCTCGGAATCGAATTCTGATGATTCGACTAGTTCCGGGGGATCATTTATGACTTAGGAGAACAATCGGAATTGAATTCGGAGGTCCGGTGTAGTTTTAGGCTTGAATTGGCGAAGGTTGAATTTTGGCAAAAACCGGATGGTAGGTGATATTTTGATCCGGGGGTCGGTATGGAATTCCGACAATTTCTGTAGCTTCGTTATGTGATTTTGGATGTGTCCGCAAATTTTCAGGTCATTCGGACATCGTTTGATCGGGTTTTGGATTGAATGTTAGTTTTGAAAGTTTTGAAGAAACTTAGGCTTGAATCCGTGAGTAAATGGAGATTTTGATGTTTAGTATGGTGTTTTTATGATTGGAACAAGTCCGTATCATGTTTTGGAGTGCGTTGGTTTTCTTTAGGGTCCCGGGGGCCTCGGTATGATTTCGGACCATCAACCGGGCATTTGGACTTGGCAAAAATCTGCAGAAAAATTACAGGTTCTGCCCAGGCCTTTAAGCCTTCGCGTTCGCGTGGCAAGGGCCGCGTTCACGAAGTCCAAGCTTATCAGTGCATCGTGTTCACGTTCCAGCAGTCGCGTTCGCATAGGTGTGTGAGGGTAAGGCTTCGCGTTCGCGGGAGGAGTATCGCGAACGCGTAGAAGGATTTTGGGCGCTGGGAGTTTGAGCATCGCGAACGCGTGAATGGTGTCGCGTTCGCGAAGGGTAGCTGGAAGTAGGGCATCGCGAATGCATGGAGGGTGTCGCGTTCACGAAGGGTAAGTGAGGGCTGTTCATCGCGAACGCGTGGGAGCTCACGCGAACGCGAAGAGCAAAAAGCTCTGGCAGTGAATAAAATCCAGAAGCAGAGGGGTTATGGGTTTACACCCCCAAAACATAATATTGAGCCATAGAGAGAAGAAAATTCGAGGAAATCACTGAGAAGTCATCGGGTATTCGTCGGAGGTAAGATTCTTGACTCAAAAACATCATTTTATGGTAGAATTAACATAAATCTTCATGAAATTGGGTTGAAATCTTGAAGAAATGTGGCCTAAATATTAAAACCGGGATTTTTGGATTTGGAAGGCCATTTGAACTCCGATTTCGATAAATTTTATATGCACGGACTCGTGGCAAGATGAGGGTCGCGTTGGTACTAATTTCGAAATTTTCCGAGCAGTGGGCCCGGGGTCGGGTTTCACCAACTTAGTGAATTTATGCGAATTTCATGTAAATTGAAATGGGTTATGATTATTTGACCCGTATTTGATATAATTATTGTGATTTGACTAGATTCTACGCACGAGGGAGCTAAATTCAAAGGAAAAGGCATCGCGGACGAGTCTACGACCGGCTAGAGGTGAGTAGTTTGTGTATACGGTAGCCTGAGGGTTCGAAACCCCGGCTTAGCACATTGTGATGCTAGTAGGGCGTGACTCGCACACCGTGGCAGGTGCGGGATTGATTGTGACTGGGGATTGAGACTTGGTCCATCCCGGAAATGAATAATATGTTATTAGTGTTGGAAATACACTGTATTTGATATATTTGTGGGCTGTAAGCCTTGTTTGGGGCCTTGTGCCGACCTGTAGTGTCCTTAGAGGACAATATTTATGTGATAGCTATATTTGCTTAAATCACTGTTCTCACTCCTGGAAATTGAAATGACATTATTGATATGCTAAGTCACCGACTTTTGCAAATTTAATAAAGTAAAAGTATTTTTCATAAATTATGAACTGGAAACTGGAATTAAGAAAAATGAACTGTTTTGTGACTTATTTGCTTATTGTGGACTGAGCATGGATCGGGCTGCACGCCGCAGTGGTTGATATGAGGATCGGGCTGCACGCCGCAGCAGTATTGCGCTTAGGCTGTAGGAGCCCCTCTGGAGTCTGTACACACCCCCAGTGAGTGCCGTTGACGTTAAATTGGATCGGGCTACACGCCGTAGCGGTTATGTGCATTGCATTGCATCTGTATTTGTTGAACTACTCTGTGGTAGTTGTATTGTATTGTTGATGCTAGTTCGTAGGAGATTCGAACTGTAGTTTAGCTTCATTATGTGGTATTCTGTGGATTTCTTACTGTCAGCTACTTATATATATTTGTTACTCACTGAGTACTTAGTACTCACCCCTACTCCCTGCACCTTTTGTGTGCAGACTCAGGTACTCAGGAGCAGTAGGCAGGCATTCCAGCGTTTGCAGTGTCACATCGAGTTGCTGAGGTAGCTGCCTACGTTCGCAGAACCTAGCTTCTCCTCTCCTTTCCAGTTGTTATTTTGTATTTTGTATTCAGACTTGAGTACTTCTATATAGTACTCTCTATTCCTATTGGGTTTTGTTAGAGGCTCTAGACTTGTGACTCCGGATCTTTGGGAGTGTCAATACTTTTGTTCATTATTATTATTATTGGAGTTTTTAAACTCATATATTCTTCTTGGGTTGTCCATTTGGGGACTGGTATCGGTGATAATTAAATTATTGGTCTGGCTGGCCTAGCTTGATTGTTGGGCGCCATCACGACCGGATTTGGGTCGTGACAAGTTGGTATCAGAGCCTAGGTTATTAGGACTCGCGAGTCATGAGCCGATTTAGTAGGCTTTCGCGGATCGGTACGTAGACGTCCGTATCTATCCTCGGAGGGCTACAGAAACTTTAGGAAAAACCTCATTTTCTTGGATTCATATCGTGCGATTTGTGTTATCATGAAATTAAACTTTTCCATATTCTATTCTCTCGCAAATGGCGAGAACACGTGCTAGCGGACGTGGCGGACGACCACCATTGGCACCCAGCGGCCGTGGTCGTGGTAGAGGTAGGGCAGCAGCACCAGCACCTGCTGACCCACCAGCTGACCAGACTCAGGGTCAGATTCCTACACCAGTGGCCCAGACTCAGGACCAGATTCCAGCGGCAAACGCTCCGGCAACTCAGGTTCGGGCACCGGTAGTGCCCATTGTCATACCAGGTCTTCAGGAGACCCTGGCTCAGATCTTATCAGTGTGCACATGCTTGGCACAGGTAGTTGCAGCTACTATTGCAGTATCTTCTTCACAGGCAGGGGGAGGGAATCAGACCTCCGTGGCTCACACACCCGAGCCAGTCCAGCCAGTTGCGCCCATTGCACGAGCTCCTGCTTATATGGTTCCAGCTTTGCCCGACGATGAGCAGTGTCGTTTGGAGAGATTTGAGAGGCTACGGCCTCCGACATTCAGTGGTGCTGAGGGCGAGGACGCCCAGGGTTTTCTTGACAGATGTCAGCGCATGCTTCGCACCGCGGGTATTCTAGAGTCCAGCGGTGTTTTATTCACCACTTTTCAGTTCACAGGTGCAGCATTTCAGTGGTGGGAGGATTTTGAGAGGCGTAGGCCCGCTGGGGCAGTGCCCCTCACTTGGCAGCAGTTCTCCACGGTATTTTTGGAGAAGTATGTGCCTCGGTCTCAGAGAGAGGAGCTGCGACGTCAGTTCGAGTGGTTGAAGCAGGGAGAGATGACGGTTAATCAGTACGAGATGAGATTCACACAGTTGGCCCGTCATGCCATGTGGATGGTTCCTACAAATAGAGAGAGGATTCGAAGATTTATTGATGGCCTTATTTATCACATCCGCATATTGATGACCAGGGAGAGAGTTTCGGCAGTTACCTTTGAGGAGGTGGTTGATGCTGCCCGTCATATTGAGACAGATCGCCGCAGAGAGCAGGAGGAGAGAGAGGCTAAGAGGCCTCGTGGTACTGGCAGTTACAGTGGTGCTCCGTCTAGGGGCCAACCTCAGCATAGCAGAGGTCGTTCTTTCAGGTCTCATCAGTCTGGACGTGCAGAGTCCAATGGGGTTTCATCAGATCGTGGTCGTCAGGGCCATCAGGGTTATCAGGGTCAGCAGAGCCGTCAGCAAAGTCAGCCTGCACTGAGTGCTCTTACAGCTCAGAGCTCTGCTCCTGTTTCCTCAGCACAGGGTTCATCTGTAGCGAGGGGTCCTCAACAGCCCCTTCTTCCATCTTCAGGCCGTTGTTTTGAGTGCGGTGATTTGGGCCATATCAGGAGAGAGTGTCCTCAGTGGCTTCGTAAGCGGTCTCAGCAGAGGGATCATCCTTCATCTTCTACTCCTGTTTCTTCAGCACCAGCACAGTCGGCTAGGACTGGTGGCCAAGTATCCAGAGGTCGCCCTAGGGGTGAGGATCGTACTGGTGGAGGCCAGGCTCGTTTCTATGCTCTTCCGGATAGGAATGATGCTAGTGCTTCAGATGCGGTTATTTCAGGTATTATCTCAGTCTGCCACAGAGATGCTTCTGTCTTATTTGATCCCGGATCCACCTATTCTTATGTCTCTACTTATGTTGCACATCATTTGGGTATGACCCATGGTATTCTTGCTTTGCCCGTACATGTGTCTACCCCGGTGGGGGATACTGTTGTTGTGGATCAGGTATATCGATCCTGTATTATTACTATTGGGGGTCCGGAGACCCGAGTTGATCTATTACTACTGGGCATGGTAGATTTTGATGTAATTCTAGGCATGGATTGGCTATCTCCTTACCATGCGATTCCGGACTGTCATGCCAAGACAGTCACACTAGCTATTCCAGGTAATCCGAGGATCGAGTGGCGTGGCTTGACTGATTTTGTGTCCGACAGGGTGATTTCTTATATAAAGGCCCAACGATTGATTGGCAAGGGTTGTTTGTCTTATTTGGCCTTCATTAGAAATGTTGAGGCTGAGACACCCAGTCTTGATTCGGTCCCCATTGTGAGGGAGTTTCCGGATGTATTTCCAGCAGACCTGCCGGGCATGCCGCCCGACAGAGATATTGACTTTGGTATTGACTTGGTGCCGGGCACTCAGCCCATTTCTATTCCTCCCTATCGCATGGCACCAGCAGAGTTAAAAGAATTGAAAGAACGGCTTCAGGAACTCTTAGATAAGGGTTTCATTCGTCCGAGTGTGTCACCTTGGGGTGCACCGGTGTTGTTCGTGAAGAAGAAAGATGGCACAATGAGGATGTGCATTGATTACAGGCAGCTGAACAAGGTAACAGTGAAGAATAAGTACCCATTGCCTCGTATTGAGGACCTATTTGATCAGCTCCAGGGAGCTAGTGTATTTTCTAAGATTGATCTTCGATCGGGCTATCATCAGTTGAAGATCAGGGACTCAGACATTATGAAGACAGCGTTCGGGACGCGATATGGGCACTACGAGTTCCTGGTGATGTCTTTCGGGTTGACTAATGCCCCAGCAGCATTCATGCACTTGATGAATAGTGTATTTCGGCCGTACCTTGATTCTTTTGTGATTGTGTTTATTGATGATATCCTGGTATATTCACGTAGCCAGAAGGAGCATGCACAACACTTGAGGGTGGTATTGCAGAGGTTGAGAGAAGAGAAGCTCTATGCGAAATTCACTAAGTGTGAGTTCCGGGTTGATACTGTCGGTTTTCTGGGACATGTAGTGTCCAGTGATGGTATTCGGGTTGATCCACAGAATGTCGAGGCAGTGCAGAATTGGCCCAGACCTTCCTCAGCTACAGAGATTCGGAGTTTTCTTGGCTTGGCAGGCTATTATCGCCGGTTTGTTCGGGGTTTTTCATCTATTGCTTCACCGTTGACTAAGTTGACACAGAAGAATGCTCCATTTGTATGGTGTGATGAATGTGAGGAAAGCTTCCAGAAGCTCAAGGAGGCTTTGACCACCGCTCCAGTACTTGTGTTACCATCAGCCTCAAGGTCATATACGGTGTATTGTGATGCTTCCAGAGTTGGACTCGGTTGTGTGTTGATGTAGGAGGGTAGAGTTATTGTATATGCTTCTCGTCAGCTAAAGCCACACGAGAATAACTACCATGTTCATGATTTGGAGTTAGCTGCTATTGTTCATGCCTTGAAGATTTGGAGGCATTACCTATATGGTGTATCTTGTGATGTATATATAGACCACCGCAACCTTCAGCATTTGTTTAAGCAGAAAGATCTAAATTTGAGGCAGCGGAGATGGCTTGAGTTGCTTAAAGACTATGATATTACTATCTTGTATCATCCCGGGAAAGCCAATGTAGTGGCTGATGCATTGAGCCGGAAGGCTATTAGTATGGGCGGTTTGGCGTATATTCCAGTTGGGGAGAGACCCCTTGCAGTTGATGTTCAAGCGTTAGCTAATCAGATGGTGAGGCTGGATATTTCTGAGCCTAGTCGGGTGATGGCTTGTGTAGTAGCTCGTTCTTCTTTATATGATCGTATTCGAGAGCGCCGGTATGATGATCCACACTTACTTGTCCTTAAGGACAGAGTTCAGCATGATGATGCCAGAGATGTCACTATTGATAGTGATGGTGTATTGCGGATGCAGGGCCGGATATGCGTGCCCAATGTTGACGGCCTTCGCGAATTGATATTGGAGGAAGCCCACAGCTCGCGGTATTCTATTCATCCAAGAGCCGCGAAGATGTATCAGGATTTGAAGCAACATTACTGGTGGAGAAAGATGAAGAAAGATATTGTGAGCCATGTGGCTCGGTGTCTAAACTATCAGCAGGTCAAGTATGAGCATCAGAGACCTGGTGGTGTATTCCAGCGTATTGATATTCCGGAGTGGAAGTGGGAAAGAATATCTATGGACTTTGTTAGTGGACTCCCTTGGACAGCGAGGAAGTTTGATTCAGTTTGGGTGGTGGTGGATAGGTTGACCAAGTCAGCTCACTTCATCCCAGTGTGTACTACCTATACCTCAAAGCGGTTGGCAGAGATATTCATCCGTGAGATAGTGAGATTGCATGGAGTTCCTATTTCTATTATATCGGACAGAGGTACCCAGTTCACTTCTCAGTTCTGGAGGACATTTCAGCGAGAGTTGGGTTCACAGGTAGAGCTGAGCACAGCATTTCATCCACAGACGGATGGGCAGTCTGAGCGTACTATTCAGATATTGGAGGACATGTTGCGTGCTTGTGTCATTGATTTCGGTGGTTCGTGGGCTGATTATTTGCCTTTGGCGGAGTTTGCTTATAATAATAGCTATTAGTCCAGCATTCAGATGGCACCGTATGAAGCTTTATATGGGAGACGGTGTAGGTCTCCGGTCGGTTGGTTCGAGCCCGGCGAGGCTAGGTTGTTGGGGACAGAGTTAGTCCAAGATGCCTTAGACAAGGTGAAGGTGATTCAGGAGAGACTTCGCACAGCTCAGTCGCGTCAGAAGAGTTATGCGGACCGGAAGGTCCGAGATGTGTCTTATTCAGTAGGTGAGAAGGTGTTTCTGAAGGTTTCACCTATGAAGGGTGTTATGAGGTTTGGAAAGAAAGGGAAGTTGAGCCCAAGGTTTATTGGACCTTTTGAGGTGCTTAGGAAAGTTGGGGAGGTGGCTTATATGCTTGCTTTGCCACCCATTTTGTCGGGAGTTCACCCGGTGTTCCATGTATCTATGCTCCGGAAGTATGTCGGAGACCCGTCTCATGTGTTAGACTTCAGCACGATATAGCTAGATGAGGATTTGACTTATGATGTGGAACCAATAACTATTTTGGGTCGACAGGTTCGTAAGCTGAGATCTAAGGACATAGCTTCAGTAAAAGTGCAGTGGAGAGGTCATCCCGTGGAGGAAGCAACTTGGGAGACCGAGCAGGAAATGCGGAGCAGATATCCACACTTGTTTGATGCTCCAGGTATGTTTCTTAACTCGCTCACAGACGAGCGTTTGTTTAAGTTGGGGAGAATGTAACGACCCGGCCCATCGTTACGGGAATTACCACCCCGTTACCTTGCATTTACATATATTATGCTTTTAAATCAGTATTAGAATATATTGGGTGATTTAGGAGTGATTTGGATTAAAAATGAAACAAATATCATGTTTGAAGGAAGCTTGAATATGAAAAGTCAACCAAGAGTTGACTATTAATTTAGAATGCTCGGAATCGGATTCTGATGATTCGACTAGTTCCGGGGGATCATTTATGACTTAGGAGAACAATCGGAATTGAATTCGGAGGTCCGGTGTAGTTTTAGGCTTGAATTGGCGAAGGTTGAATTTTGGCGAAAACTGGATAGTAGGTGATATTTTGATCCGGGTGTCAGAATGGAATTTCGACAATTTCTGTAGCTTCGTTATGTGATTTTGGATGTGTCCTGCAAATTTTCAGGTCATTCGGACATCGTTTGATCGGGTTTTGGATTGAATGTTAGTTTTGAAAGTTTTGAAGAAACTTAGGCTTGAATTCGTGAGTAAATGGAGATTTTGATGTTTGGTATGGTGTTTTTATGATTGGAACAAGTCCGTATCATGTTTTGGAGTGCGTTGGTGGTTTTCGTTGGGGTCCCGGGGGCCTCGGGATGATTTCGGACCATCAACCGGACATTTGGACTTGGCAAAAATCTACAGAAAAATTACAGGTTCTGCCCAGGCCTTTAAGCCTTCGCGTTCGCGTGCCAAGGGCCGCGTTCGCGAAGGCCAAGCTTATCAGTGCATCGCGTTCGCGTTCCAGCAGTCGCGTTCGCGTAGGTGTGTGAGGGTAAGGCTTCGCGTTCGCGGGAGGAGTATCGCGAACGCGTAGAAGGATTTTGGGCGCTGGGAGTTTGAGCATCATGAACGCGTGAATGGCGTCGCGTTCGCGAAGGGTAGCTGGATGTTGGGCATCGCGAACGCGTGGAGGGTGTCGCGTTCGCGAAGGGTAAGTGAGGGCTGTTCATTGCGAACGCGTGGGAGCTCACGCGAACGCGAAGAGCAAAAAGCTCTGGCAGTGAATAAAATCCAGAAGTAGAGGGGTTATGGGTTTACACCCCCAAAACATAATTTTGAGCCCTAGAAAGAAGAAAACTCGAGGAAATCACCTGAGAAGTCATCGGGTATTCGTCGGAGGTAAGATTCTTGACTCAAAAACATCATTTTATGGTAGAATTAACATCAATCTTCATGAAATTGGGTTGAAATCTTGAAGAAATGTGGCCTAAATATTAAAAACGGGATTTTTGGATTTGGAAGGCCATTTGAACTCCGATTTCGATAAATTTTATATGCACGGACTCGTGGCGAGATGAGGGTCGCGTTGGTACTAATTTCGAAATTTTTCGAGCAGTGGGACCGGGGTCGGGTTTCACCAACTTAGTGTATTTATGCGAATTTCATGTAAATTGAAATGGGTTATGATTATTTGACCCGTATTTGATATAATTATTGTGATTTGACTAGATTCTACGCACGAGAGAGCTAAATTCAAAGGAAAAGGCATCGCGGACGAGTCTACGACCGGCTAGAGGTGAGTAGTTTGTGTATATGGTAGCCTGAGGGTTTGAAACCCCGGCTTAGCACATTGTGATGCTAGTAGGGCGTGACTCGCACACCGTGGCATGTGCGGGATTGATTGTGACTGGGGATTGAGACTTGGTCCATCCCGGAAATGAATAATATGTTATTAGTGTTGGAAATACACTCTATTTGATATATTTGTGGGCTGTAAGCCTTGTTTGGGGCCTTGTGCCGACCTGTAGTGTCCTTAGAGGACAATATTTATGTGATAGCTATATTTGCTTAATCACTGATCTCAGTCCTGGAAATTGAAATCACCTTTTTGAAATGCTAAGTCACCGGCTTTTGCAAATTTAATAAAGTTAAAGTATTTTTCATAAATTATGAACTGAAAACTGGAATTAAGAAAAATGAACTGTTTTGTGACTTATTTGCTTATTGTGGACTGAGCATGGATCGGACTGCACGCCGCAGTGGTTGATTTGAGGATCGGGCTGCACGCCGCAGCAGTATTGTGCTTGGGCTGTAGGAGCCCCTCCGGAGTCTGTACACACCCCCAGTGAGCGCCGTCGACGTTAAATGGATCGGGCTACACGCCGTAGCGGTTATGTGCATTGCATTGCATCTGTATTTGTTGAACTACTCTGTGGTAGCTTTATTGTATTGTTGATGCTAGTTCGTAGGAGATTCGAACTGTAGTTTAGCTTCATTATGTGGTATTCCGTGGATTTCTTACTGTCAGCTACTTATATATATTTGTTACTCACTGAGTACTTAGTACTCACCCCTACTCCCTGCACCTTTTGTGTGCAGACTCACGTACTCAGGAGCAGTAGGCAGGCATTCCAGCGTTTGCAGTGTCACATCGAGTTGCTGAGGTAGCTGCCTACGTTCGCAGAACCTAGCTTCTCCTCTCTTTTCCAGTTGTTATTTTGTATTTTGTATTCAGACTTGAGTATTTCTATACAGTACTCTCTATTCCTGTTGGGTTTTGTTAGAGGCTCTAGACTTGTGACTTCGGATCTTTGGGAGTGTCAGTACTTTTGTTCATTATTATTATTATTGGAGTTTTTAAACTCATATATTCTTCTTGGGTTGTCCATTTGGGGACTGGTATTTTGTGATAATTAAATTGTTGGTCTGGCTGGCCTAGCTTGATTGTTGGGTGCCATCACGACCGGATTTGGGTCGTGACAACGTTGTTGGCCCAAGTTCAGTTGAAGTTTTGAAGATTGACAAATGAACATCAGGGAAGGACCTGGTCCATCATGAGAGAGACAGTTAGTCATAACCACTACACATGGAAGGCACGTGAGGAAGATATGTACTGAAGCGTATGCAACAAATATCTTCTGAATGTAATTGAAAATGTTGCATTGAGTTCCAAGGAGGACAGTCTCCTTATGATAAGAGAACACAATCCTAAGCTGAGATAAGGATGAGAGTTTGTAGTAGTTAAGGTTTGAAATCGACAAAGGATAAGCACTGGAGTCTCGGTCAAACTCCAACTGCTGCTCTATTAAATAACTAAGTTGTTCTCTTTTACAAGGAATGCAGATAAGCAGAAGTTAAGCATATTTAATAGCAAAAAGAATCAAGTCTGTTTTGCAAGCAATATATGCGAGATACAAGTGTGCATATCTGAAGCAACATGAACTAATATAGAAGAACAAGTTTCATCATTGTGTTTATTCTAAGTTTAGTTTAATTGTAGTAGATTTTCATATTGTATCTTTCAGCTTTCATAGAAGCTATTGTATTAGGTGCATTGAGTATTCAAGCTAGAGTTAACTTGAAAGTGTCGCAACAGTTGAGGTTGTGTGCCAGACTGGGATTAGAGTTAATCCTTAGGTTTACAAAGAGTCTTTTTGAATGAATTTTTTGGCTCAGGGTTTTTAGTGGAGTTTGGGAAAATCCTATTGAATAGTAGGTCGTGGTTTTTTCACCTTTAGCGCCAGGTGTTTTCCACGTAAATATCATTGTGCACTTTACTTTCAGTATTTATTATGTCGCAAACTGCTGTAGTTAGAACCCTTAGAAGAACCAGGTTCTTTTAATGCAAAAATTGGGTACCACACAAATCACTCCTCCCCCTCTTGTGTGGTATTGACGTTAATATCATCAATTGGTATCAGAGCAGGTTATCCTTGACGAGATTAACACCTTTGGAAAGATCAACATGAGTGCACCACCTGGGAACTGGGAAGGGTAATCCACTGCTAGGCCTCCTCCCTTCAATGGCCTCTACTACTCCTGGTGGAAAAACAAAATGAGAGACCACATCATAGGTGAAGACTATGGGCTTTGGGATATCACCACAGATTGTCCTTTAGCCACAACCAAGAAGTATGCTGAAGGAGTGGATGTTCCGAAGACAAAAGTAGATTGTACTGCTGAAGATCTAAGGAAATGGGAGAAAAATGCAAAATCCAAGAAATGGTTTGTATGTGGACTAGGTCCTGATGGGTATAGTAGGATTCAAGACTGTGCTACTGCCAAGGAGATCTGGGACACTTTACAAGTGGCTCACGAAGGAACACCTCAGGTAAAGAGGTCAAAAGGAACACTATTGTATTCTCAATATGAGAATTTTACCATAAAATATGGAGAAACCATCCAAGAAATGTATACCAGGTTCACTACACTGACAAATGAACTTGGGTCTCTTGGAAGGAATATCCTAGAAGAAGACAAGGTGGAGAAGATTCTTACTAGGGTTCTGCCAATCTTCTGGGAAAGCAAAATACTACCATTCTTGAATTAAAGAACATTGCTACCCTAAAGTTAGATGAACTAATTGGTAATCTCAGTGCCTATGAACTGAGAAGGCAAACAATGAAAATGGATGCTCCAAACATAGAAAGAAGTCTGGCTCTCAAAATTTCAAAAGGATCAGATCTTGAAGATGATGAAATGGCTATGATAACTAGAGATTTCATGTAATGGTGCTAGTTGATGACTATTCAAGATTCACCTGGGTTTTATTTCTAACTTGCAAAGATGAAGCATTTGACATGTTTTCTGTATTTGCTAAAAAGACTCATAAATAATTAGGAAATCATCTTGCATCCATTAGGTCTGATCATGGAACTGAGTTTGAAACTCTATGTTTGCAGAATTTTGTGATGAAAAAGACATATATCACAACTTCTCCGCCCCTAGGAATCCACAACAAAATGGAGTAGTTGAAAGGAAAAATAGAACTCTAGAGGATATGTCTTGAACAATGTTACTCTCAAGCAAATTGCCTCATAGCTTTTGGGAAAATCCTGTAAATACTGCATGTTACATCATATTTAGATGCATGACCAGACCTCTAGTGGAGAAGACTCCCTATGAGTCACTTAAAGGGATAAAACCAAACATATCCCATCTTTTGGCTGCAATTGCTATGTGTAGAATAATAGAAAAGACTCCCTAGAAAATTTTGATCCCAGAAGTGACGAGAGAGTATTCTTGGGATATTCTTCACATAGCAAAGATTATAAAGTTTTTAATAAAAGAACTCTATGTGTAGAAGAAAGCTTGCATGTAGTATTTGATGAAACTAACATTTTTTGAGAGGCAGGAACATGAAGATGAAGCTATTGGACTGGTCAAATACTTGGATGAAGCATCGGCTCAAGTCTAAATAACTCCTGTAGAAGGAACAGGAAATGGAACATGTTTTTTCTTACAGGGCAACCTGACAAGTGGAAGAAATTAAAGAGGAATTGAAATAAACTCCTTAAAGGAACATGTCCATGAACCTATTCCTCATCAAATTTCTAAAAAATCTAGCAGAAGCTAGTTGGTTGTAAAACCTCACCTGTATCAAAGTTCTCATTCCATTGAGAACATCATCACTGATCCAACATCTGGAGTCAAAACCAGATCACAATTAAATAATATTTGTGCTTTTGATGCTTTTCTATCTCTTATTGAACATAAAAATGTTGTTGAAGCTTTGTAAGATGCAGATTGGGTCAATGTTATGCAGGAAGAACTAAATCAATTTGAAAGAAGTCAAGTCTGGCATCTAGTTCCCAGACCCAAGACAGATCAATCACTTGTACAAAATGGGTCTTTAGGAACAAACTTGATAAATATGGAACTATTACAATAAATAAAGCAAGGCTGGTGGTTCAAGTCTACCGCCAAGAGGAAAGAATAGAATATGCTGAGACATTTGCTCTAGTTGCAAGACTAGAGGCAATCAGGCTTCTCATTGCCTTTGCCTCACATATGCAAATTCACTCTCCATTAGATGGATGTCAAAGTTGTTTTCCTAAATGGCTACCTCAAGGAAGAAGTGTTTGTGAAACAACCTCCAGAATTTGAAATCAAGGAATGTCATGAGCATGTGTACAAGCTGGACAAGGCTCTATATGGGCTCAAGCATGCCCCAAGAGCTTGGTATGAATGATTATCAAATCTCCTACTAGAGCATGGGTAAAAAAGGTAAAATCGACAGCACTTTGTTCCTAAGGGAAAAAGCGAAAGACCTCCTTGTTGTGCAAATATATGTTGATGACATAATACTTGGGGCCACTACTAATAGGTTACGTAAGGACTTTGCAAAATATATGGGAAGTGAGTTTGAAATGAGTATGATTGGTGAACTAAATTTCTTCCTAGGTTTGTAGATCAAACAAAGCCCAAATGGGACCATGATCCATTAGCAGAAGTATACAAAAGAACTAATCAAAAAGTTTAAAATGGAGGACTCGAAAGAAATAGATACATCTATAGTAACTTCCACTAAACTAGATGTGGAAGAACCTGGTTCATCGGTTGATCAAAAGATATATAGGGTATGATTGGTTCACTTTTTATCATACTGCCAGCAGTCCTGACATTAATTTCAGTATAGGTCTTTGTGCTCGTTTCCATGCAAATCCAAAGGATTCACACTTGACTGCTATCAAGAGGATATTGAGATATCGGAAAGGCATCACTAATTTGTGTCTTTGGTATCCCAAAGGTAGTACTAGTATGATATGTTGATGCTGAGTATATAGGTTTTTTAGTGGAGAAGAAGAGCACTTCAGGTATGGCACATTTCCTAGGGCCATATCTAGTGTCATTTCTACCAAAAAGCAAAATCTAGTATCCATATATACTGCTGAAGCTGAATACGTTGTTGCTGCTTCTTATTATGTTCAATTCTTATGGATCAAACAATAGTTGGTAGACTTTGGAATTGAAGTGGGTTGTATTTCATAATTTTGTGATAACACTAGTGCTATTAGTATGACAAAGAACCTTGTTCATCATAAAATGAGAAAGCACATAGATGTTAGACACCACTTTTTAAGAGATAACTATGAGAAAAGATTTATCTCCGTAGAATTTTGTGCTACTGATAAACAAATAGCTGACATCTTCACTAAATCAATGAGTAGAGAAAACTTTGAAAGGAACATGTTGGAATTAGTGATGATTAAGATCACCTAAATGGTTCAATTCAGAATGCACAATGAATTTTTTTTTGTATATAAAAAAAAGAAAAAAAAATAATATATATATATATATAGGTTAGGAGTTCTTAGTTCGATGTAAATATGTAGACTAATTCTTACTCAGTCTCATACTTTAATTAGTATACTCATGTGATATGTGTTTATATTATTCAGTAATCTCTTACAAAGTCTTTCTATTATGACATTTGAGGCATGATCAAGAGAAGTTTTACTTGAAGAACTTAGTTCATCAGTATATGCTCATAAGAAAGTTCAGGTATGTTTCTATACTTTTAACAATTAGAAAGATAAAGTTACCAATCATGAGCAGAAGTCCTAGTTACACCAAATTTCCAAAAATTTTATTCGTTAAGCATTGAACAAGTTTCATTATCCTAGGAGTCTAACTAAAATGGGATTTTTACCTAAAAACTAGCATCGCTCATTAATCTCCAAAGAGACCAGAATTCTAATGTGATTAGACTCCTATTTGACTACTGAAAAAGCTTCCGTTACTGCCTTAATTATAACCACTCTTTAAATACACACCACATCTCTTTTTTATTGCTCATAACCGACACTCACCTTCTCCAAAATTCCCAGAAATCCTCTACCATGAAAAAGCCTCAAGACAACCCAGGTACTCCCCCACCAGTATCCCTTTATACATCATCATCAACACTACCTATTGAAACCCCAAAACCTTAGTTTTGTTGCTAGAAAATGTTGTCCAGGAAAACTATAGCTTCTGGCCATTAGAGAAAAGCCTGCAACGAAAAATTGAAAGCTACTCAAAGAGGGGACAGCTCTAAAAAGGAATCACCTAACTCGAGCTCCGAGTCTGAAGATTTTGTCTTTGCAAGTGATGGAGAAGAACGTGGGTCTTCTGAATCAGACAAGAATCAAGAAAACCCTAAAGAGGTAAATACATGCTATGTTTTTTCTGATGTAGTGGAGAAAGTAGATGATAGGTTTGTTTTGGTGTGATCTGTGAGAGATATAAGTGAGGGAGAATCGAAGAAGAATGGAAAGAAAAATAAAGGTAAAATTCTTGCAATTTGTGGGGGAGAGAGGAGAATGGCAACAAGACAAGCCTGAGGGGAGTGAATTTGGGGAGGCCGCTGAAGGTCTTGTGCACCTGAGTGAACAACAAGACGCACCTAGTCCATTAATGGAAGAAATCTTGGCTGCCATTCTAAAGAAAGTTGGAGCAAGATTTGATCCCAAAAAGCACAAAGCTTCTTCTCAAAAGGCTCTAACTGCCCCTAAGCCAACAAAGAAAAGCAAGGTGTTATCTCCTAAGTCTACTGTCACTTCAGCACCAAAGGTGAGAGCTACTAGAAGCAGGGTAAGGCAAAGTAAGGCTGAATTACAGAAAGCCTTAGAGACAAGTAAGAAAAATAAGAAGGAAAAAGGAAAAATAAAGGTTGTGGAAATTTCAGAGGTTGTTGAAGAAGAGGAGGAGGAGGAGATGGAACTAGTCCATCAAAAGAGAGGTACAACTGTGGAGCTTCCCATTGCAAAACAAAAAGGAACCAAGACTCCTGCAAAGAAATCATCAAGATCTATATCTGTTGAACCTTCCTTGTCCAAAAGAACTAGGTCTATATTGAAGGGAGAACAAGTAAAAGTTACTGAAGAAGAAAAAGAAGAAGAAGAGTGGAATGGAGAAGAAGAAGAGGAGGAGTCTAAAAAGGAGCAAGATCGATTTTCCATCTTTGGCAGGAGAAAGATTCGGAAGGGGAGGATGCTGAAAGAACTGGAGGAGCCAGGTATGATGAGGTTGGTAGATGGTCTAGCTGCACCAGGTTAGAAGAATATGGTTCTTCAACTGGATGGAAGGGTGGTAAGATAGAAACTGATTGAGTTCATGGCAAATGCCGCTGTGAAAATAGGTAAGTCACCAGTGTGGTTATAGGAGTGAATGTGCAATTTGATGCACCAGAATTGGGACAATTCTGGACATTATGATGACTACACTAGGAAGAGGTGGCCTTGTATAGATAATCTTCCTAGTTGTTTCCAAATCACCAGGAACTATTGTAATACTCCTAGTTATTTAGGATGTGCTAGAGGCAAGATTTGTACAGAAAAGTGAAATGAAGCCTCAACACAAGGTACTATTTAAATTTGTGAACAAGTGTCTACTGCCCAGACAGGAGAGGAGGCATACTACTAACTACATGGACTTGGTTCTTCTGGAATGTCTTGTGAGAGGAAAGCAAATAAATTGGCGTGCCTTCATTGTCAAACTACTGGACAGGGTCATAAATAGCTCCAAGGAACATGCTACTCCTTATGGATTCATACTGACTATTGTGCTGGATAGGTTGAATGTTCCCTTGACAAAATGGGAGAAGGCCTCCAGCAACGACCATTTTGGTATCAAAAACATGGAGGCTTGTGACTATCTCCTCAGAGTAGCTCCAGTTTAAACTGGTTCATCATTGGAAACTCCACTGAATAGCAAGGTTAGGGCTTTGGTTAAAGAATGTGGGACCAAGGATGCTGAGATTGCTAGGCTCAAGGCTCGAGTTGCTGAACTTGAAAATAAAAGGAATAGCCTGAAAGATGAGTTAGCAAAAGAAAAGGAAAAAGGTGAATGGATGCTTCAAACAATGCTCAATCTTCTCCAATCCCAACCCTCTAGTTCCTCCATGCCTTAGGTCCTCCAGCATTATCCTTGAACCAGTCTAGTTAACCCCCAATGACCCAGATTAGGGATTTTTCTTGTTTTTGTTCACGGTTGGTGTGAGCACGTGATTTTTGCCCTATATGAGAAATACTCCCAAAGATTCAAAATAAAATAATTTTAGTTTTCTTCCAATTGTTGTGAATTTTGTGTTATTTTTCTTGTATTATTTGCATTTTTATCTGTGCATATTTGCTTGTTTAAATAAATAAAATATACAAAAATATGTTGCATATGTATATAAAATTCAAGTTTACAATCGAGTTTATTTTACAGAAATGAAAAGTCATAAAAATATGTATTTTGTATTTTTAAGCATTTAATGTCCAAATCGTGCAATTTTATTTTTATTAATGTTTAATTTTGTGTGATAATTATTATTATGAGTTAATTAGTATTTCAAGATAATTTTTAGTTTTTATAAATTAATCTTAGTATTTTGGGCTTTATTAATTAGGAAGTTGAATAATGGAGAAGAACAAAATAGAAAAAATTGGATTGGGCCATCTTGCAAATTAAGTTACAAGCCCAATCCTAAGCACCCTTACCCAACCCAAAACCCCTTGGCCCAAGAAGAAAATTTTAGATTTTTTTTAGCCCAAAAATAATCATAATCACATGACATAAAGTAGTGGGGAGCAAGGAAATCAAGGAAGAAAACAAGGAGAGGAAAACATGGATTAGTGGGTTTTCTTTAAATTAAAAAAATATTTTTCTTTTAATAAAAAATCTGAAAATTTTCGAAATTCTTGCCTATAAATAGAAGAGAGGATTTATGAAAAAAAGGGGGTGGAAAAAAGAGAGGAAACAATAGGAAGAGAAGAAATATAAAGAAAAAAAGAGAGCAGTATACACTCGATATACACTCTGGATACAGAAATATACACGGACATAATTTAATTTTTGAGAGTTTCTTTTGAGAATTGAAGAGAATTCAAAGCTAGAGAGAGAAAGCAAAGAGAAATTTCGGAATATATTTTTCTTCTCTATTTTTACTAGTTTTTCTCCATATTGCTGGGATATTCTGGATTGAGGTGTTGAAGCTACTGCTGGTTGTTATTGTTGTTGTTGTTGTACTTTCACCGGCCTGTCGATTTTCCATCTTCCCCTTCTTTTCAATACCAGGTACACATTCTAAAAATTATGTGTTGATATAAGATCGAATTGGAAGTTGAAGTTTTGAAATGAAATAGAGAAGTTGTTGATTAATATTTGTTGTTATTTTCCGTTTTATTAGTTTTGTCAAATTGTAGTTAGTTCTATATTTTGAAGAATAAATTTGTCATTTAGTCGGCTTGTGAGGGAACACCTTTTGTACTAATATAGAATAACATTTTAAGCATGTAATTAATTAGGACTTTTTCTTTTCTTTTAAAGATAAACTAAATAAAAAAAATGTAGTCACTTTAGGATTATCCTTTTAAATAAAAAATGTTACGAGTCTTGCTAAATAGAAAATAAAACCGCGGGGCCCCTCAATAAGAATGTTCACTTTTTCTTAAAAAATAATCAAACGCTTTAAATGATTTAAAATTACATTATAGTATTGAATATATTTTAAAATCAAATATTTATCCATTACAATAATTTAAGCGACCGTGCTAGAACCACGGGATCCGGGGGTGCCTAACACCTTCCCTCGGGTCAACAGAATTCCTTACTTAGAATTTCTGGTTCGCAGACTTCATTTGGAAAGTCAAAAATTTCCTCGATTTGGGATTTAAATAAATCGGTGACTTGGGACACCATAATTTATTCCAAGTGGCGACTCTGAAATAAATAAATAATCTCATTTCGAATATTGTCACTTAAATTGGAAAAACTCCCTTATGCATTATCCTTCGGGGTAAGCGCGCAAAAAGGAGGTGTGACAGCTCTGGCGACTCTGCTGGGGAAGCAAACCCAGAACCACTGGTTCAGGGTTTAAGAATTCGAGCTTGGAATAATTGTTGTATTTGGCTTATTTATTATTTGATTTTATTATATGTTTGTATTAATGTGCTAAATATTGTTTTTACTGCTTTGATATTTTGTGAATTGTATATAAATTGTGCCGATACCCGTTTTCTTCTTCTGAGTCTCTTTGAAATATAATCTCGAGCATTTGCTGGACATAGCCCATTTTTTTCAAGATAGCTGTGGTGCTTGGCACCCAGTGAAGGATTTGTAGTCACACCTGTTTAGGCAGGGAGCATTGTCAATTAAGCCGGAAAGCCATGCTACCGGTGCACTGACACTCCTCTGCTCGAGTTATCCGCTCGAGTTAAAGCTAGTCTAGACACCTTTTCCAAAAAGATGATAAACCCAGAACCACTGGATCAGGGTTTTAGAACTCGAGTTTTGAATAATTGTTGTATTTGGTTTATTATTATCTTGGGTTTAAATGTGCAAAATGATATTTTTATTGCTTTGATATTTTTTGAACTCTACATATAAATTGTGCCGAAACCAATCTCCTCTCTGAGTCTTCTAAATCATGAAGAAGGGTGCATTTCGTGTGACTTCTTTTCTGTATAGTGTCTAATTCCCATTTTAGAACGAGGTTTGGATAAGTTGCAAAACCGGTGAAGCTTCTGTATTCTCGGGTTGTTGCCTCCTCCTCGGCTCGAGTTGTCCGCTCGGGTAAGCTAGGTCTAGAACAATAAACCCAGGTTTTTAAACCTAGTATAACAAAACTTCATATCGGATCCCTAATAGGAACACTTATTTGCATCATGTGCATATTGACTTAGAGAGGCTCAACACAGGGGTTGGGCCTGTCTAGGACAGATGACCTGAAATGAAAAGACCATCCTGCTGCATCCTGTTTGTTTTACACATTCATTTGCTTCAGACTTGCAGGCTAATCGTTTTTTTTTATATTGAGGAAAATGAAAAAAAAATTATTTCAAAATAGTTTGTTTTTTTTACTTAAAAAGAAAAAAAAACGTTTGTTGTAAAATAAAAAAAATGTGTGATCAACATAAAAAAAATAAAAAAATAGTTTCAAAATAGTTTTTTTTTTACTTAAAAAAGAAAAAAAAATTAAAATTAAAAAAAATGTGTGAAAATATAATAAATAGTTTGTTTCATTTACAGATGTAGTTTGTTTTTATTGACCGAACTACGCTGGTTTGATTCTCACATGGTGTGAGATACGTAGGCAACCTTCATCGGGTCCAACCTCCCCTTTTCCAAAAATAGCCAAAAATATCGAAATTGATTTTTCATTATAAATGTGTTAAGTGATTCCGTTTTCAAAAAACAACCGAATGTACCCGAAAGGGACGCCGGAAGGCTGACTTTGCATAAACGGCCACTTTTGGGTCAGTTTGTAGATTTTTTTTGGTCAATTGACCCTCACAGCCTTATAATCTTCGTCCCCGAGGCGTTGAAAGGTCGTGTTCGTAAAAACAAGGTTTTTTATTCCAATTTGAAAAAACAAAAAAAAATGAAAAAAGGGAGGTTAATAACGAGAGAGGTTTTCAAGGATAATTGAAAAGGAAAAGCTGGAATGACGCATGCGGTGAATACATATATGGTTAACTGACTAGGTGCATTGCATCTAACGTGCAATAACATATCTGTTAAACTCTGTTAGCTTACAAGTTTGTTGCATTTTCAAAAAGTTTAGCGGTTGGCTTGACAGAATATTCTGGCCAATCACCATTACCATACTAGATCAAAAGGTCCAATTCTAGCAAGCTTGTCTAGTTCCGGCAAAAGTCCTGACGGAGAGAAAACAGAGATACAGATTATGAAAGAGGAGATGGACCGGTTGAGACAGCAAATAACAGAGATGCACCTAGCCTGGGCTAGGGGACAGTCATCACTAAACCTTCCTACTCTTACACCAGCACCAGAGCATCCGCCCATTGATCCCTCGACAAATGCCCCGATCTATCCATATTATCAAGGGGAAAACCCTTATACATCCCAGGTTCCACCAGCTAGACAAAATACTCCTCCTCCGGTTACCCCTGTTTTTGTGGCACCTCCACCCGCTACTTTACAAAAGTCTTCCAGTGAACCACTTTTTCAAATACATGGAAATCATTGTTATTCTCCAGAGCCTACCTTTAAAGCTCCTGAACCGCATTCACACACCCCTCACTGGGATAACCCGACAGAACCGGAAAAGCACTTCAAAAGTTTGGAGCATGAGGAAGTTATTCGGAAAGGTAAAAGCCTGGAGCAGTCCTTCAGGAATATGCATGGTTTAGGCAACCAAGTCAGGCGTTGCTTACAAAGATCTGTGCCCATTTCCAGATGTCCAGTTGCCCGCCGGGTTCAAAATGCCCAAGTTTGATCTATACGAGGGGCATGGTGACCCAGTAGCCCATCTCCGAGGTTTCTGCAGCAAAATGCGAGGAGCCGGAGGGCGAGATGAAATTCGATAGCTTACTTCGGTCAGAGTTTGGGAGAGTCCGCATTAGAATGGTACACCAGGCAGGATCCCAGCAGATGGTTTACATGGGATGACCTGGCCCAAGCATTCATCGGCCCGTTTCAATATAATCTTGAAATAATCCCTGATCGCCTATCATTGTTAAAGTTAGAGAAGAAGCCCGCCGAAAGCTTTAGAGAATTTGGGTTCCGCTGGAGGGAACATGCAGCAAGGGTAGATCCACCGATGAGAGAGAACGAGATGGTAGATTACTTCTTGCAGACACTGGAGCCAACTTACTTTAGTCACCTAGTGACATCGGTTGGTAAATCTTTCAATGAGGTGGTTAAAATGGGCGGAATGATAGAAGAGGGACTTAAGTCCAATAAGATCTTGAGCTATTCCGCATTGAAAGCAACAACTCAAGTTATTCAGAATGGCACATGGGTTGCATTCGGGAAGAAGAGAAGAGAAGAAGTTGCAACGGTAGAGGAGGGTACTTGGTCCAGATCGAAAGGTCCTTCACCTCATTACCAAGCCAGACCCTACCACCCAAATTACCCTAATCACCCTCCCCGAAACACATATCCACCACCAAGGGCCTACAATAACCCTCCAGGACCAGGTTTCCGAGGGAATCATGCCTTCAGAAAGGAAAAGGCACAAAGAACCTTCACTGAGTTGGGAGAAACTTATACTGCTCTGTTCCACAAATTGAAGCAGATAGGTTTGTTGATTCCTATTAAGACAAGATTGCCAAATCCCCTACCCCCAAATGTGGATCGCTCAGTAAGCTGTGAGTATTGTTCAGGGGCTCCCGGACATGATACCGAGAAATGTTGGAAACTGAAACATGCAGTGCAAAACCTTATTGACACCAATAAGATTGAGGTTCAGACACCAGAGGCACCCAACATTAATCAGAATCCATTGCCAGCTCAACCTTAGACCCATATGATCAAATTGATACACAAGGGAAGGAAAAATTAAGAAGCCCAATCTGTATTCCAAAGCAAAACCAATCGGCAGAAGTTGGTATATAAGAAGTCATGCTTGGTAATCAGGAGGAGTTTCGGTGGTTTGTTTTTGTTGTCATTTCTTTTGTCCGAGTTGTTTTCAGGGTTGTGACCCGGATCTTGTCTTGAAGTGAAACCCTTTTATCTTTCCATTCTGGTCATTTAAGTTTGCTTTGTCTTATCAAGTTTCATTTCAGGTTTGTATTTCTGGTTTGCTTGTTTGTATTTGAACCTTTTTCTCCGTTTAATGAAACTTTCGGTCTTTTATTACCCCGGTCGTCTTTTTGTTTAGTTCTTCTATTTTTAGATTTGTCATTTGTTCGAACGTCGATTCTAATGACATGGCATCGCACATAATTTTGGCCTAATATTAAGGGTTAATCATGAAGAAATTTGAAGATAATCAGGCCATTTTAAAAAAAATAAAAGCGATTTGAGATTATTTGGAGCCCGAATCATGTGAGACTGGGGCAGGTAAAACACGAAGAAACCCTTAAAAAAAATTGGACATGCTAAGACAGGGTTCGCTCGTGATACTGAAATGAAAGTGTCACCCAGCAATACTTTAAAATGATAGATGAAAAGGCGAATGGACGATATGGTTATCAATCAGGGCACAAAAAGAAGATGTCGTGAATATGTTGTTTGAACTTGGCATGTTTTGAAGATTGGAATGACGAAGGCATTTTGTTCTGCTATCCAAACACTTTATCCATCGTCAACCCTTTGAGCCTTAATTTAAATTCGTTTATACCCCTTCTTCGGAATTAGTTGCAAAGACTAGAAACACAAGTTTGAAAGACGAGAGAAGAAAGGGATAAAGAAAAGAAAAGAAAACAACAAAAAGAGATAAAGAAAAAAAACAAAATGAAAAATGAAAAAAAAGGGAATTGGGAACTACGTTTGACCTGATTTCTTAAAGAGGATACGTAGGCGCTTCACAGCTCGGTCATAGTGTAAATAAAGAAATAAAAAAATCCCCAAGTAAGAAACTGGGGCAAAGAAAAATTGTGTTTATTATAAATAAATTTAGGTCCGAAGGTTGTAAATTTTGAACCCAAAATTGATTTGTTTTGAGCCTTTAATACCCTTTTTTTCTAGCCTTATCCAAATCCCACATTACGGTCCAAAGAAAGACCTTCCGATCAGTCTTCAAAAGAGGCCAAGTCAAGCAAACACGAGAGTCTCATCAGAATATGACACTCTGATTCCCGGCAGAAAAGACTCTGATTCCCAGCAAAAAAGAATTACGAGAGAGTCTTAGCGGTGGCACCCCAATCCCCAGCTAAAAGTAATACAAATAAGAGAGTCTTACCAGTGAAAACCTTCACAGACACCATAAGGTGACGAAAGCTGAGAGAAAACAAAAATGAGAGAGGCTTGAAAGTTAAAACCCTTCAGGCACTACAAGTCGAACACATGTGATAGTTAGATGGAAATTGTGAAAGGCGATTAACGACGGAGGATAGGCCATATGTGCATGTCATGACCAGTAGAGTTGGTATTCGCGTTTGATAAGTTTTGATAGTTGTTTCTTGTTAGAGAGTCAGTTCTCCCTTGTCTTCTTTTTATTGTTTCTTTTTATCTTTCTCCCTTTGTCAAAAATTCCCCCATCAAAGTCTGTCTAGTCAAAACATAGTGAGAAATGACTTCAAAACTTGCCACCAACTTTCCAATTATTATGCAAGGCAAGGAAATGCCATTGACGGCAGAGAAGTATGGTGCAAAGAAGATTATTAAACTAGGGCAGAAAATTTTCTTTTCATTTTGAAAATTTTCTGGAAGTCGAGTCCCACTTGGGGAAAAGGGAAGAAAGAAGGCCTTCGAACCAGTGTCATCCTCAACAGCCTTCAAGAAGAGTGAAATACCAATTTTGAGGAAATGAAAATCCCCCAGCAATGTTATCTATAGCAAGTTCCGAGGTGGTCGGACAACACAGAGTGGTAAAGGAAGAAAGGAAATCCCGCCTTCAACAAAATAACCCCCAGCAAGTTGAGAAACACTGAACGGGGAAGGGATAAATGGAAAAACCCATCCCCAGCAAGAATATCATCTCCAACAAATAAAATCATTCCCCAACAAGTTTAGGAACCCCGAGCAAGGGAAAAGAGAAAAGGAAAAAACCACCCCACAGGAGCGGCACAACCGCTCACAATGTTTTGAACTAACAAATTTTGTTTGATTTGAAACAGGGAAAGAAAGTGCTATTGATAGCAGAAAGTCATGCCACAAGGAAGAACACCAATACTGGGGCAGAAAATTTTCTGCCGTTGTTGAAAATTTTCTCGGAGAAACGAGGATGGCAATTCAAGATGACGTGTCAGGTTTGTCCACCTTCAAATAGGATGTTTCAGGTTTGTCCACCTTCGAACAGGACGTCTCAAGTTTGTTCACTTTCAAACATTGATATCATGGGAGTATCCGCCCTCGAATAGGATACGATGGGAGTATTCGCCCTCGAATAGAATACGATGGGAGTATCCGCCCTCGAATAGGATACGATGGGAGTGTGCGCCCTCGAATAGGATACGATGGAAGTATTCGCCCTCGAATAGGATACAATGGGAGTATTCGCCCTCGAATAGGATACAATGGGAGTATTCGCCCTCGAATAGGATACAATGGGAGTATTCGCCGTCGAATAGGATACAATGGGAGTATTCACCCTCGAATAGGATACAATGGGAGTATTTGCCCTCGAATAGGATACAATGGGAGTATTCGCCCTCGAATAGGATACGATGGGAGTATTCGCCCTCGAATAGAATACGATAGGAGTATTCGCCCTCGAATAGAATACGATGGGAGTATTCGCCCTCGAATAGAAAACGATGGGAGTATTCGCCCTCAAATAGAATACGATGGGAGTATTCGCCCTCGAATAGAATACGATAGGAGTATTCGCCCTCGAATAGAATACGATGGGAATATTCGCCCTCGAATAGAATACGATGGGAGTATTCGCCCTCGAATAGAATACGATGGGAGTATTCGCCCTCGAATAGAATACGATGGGAGTATTCGCCCTCGAATAGAATACGATGGGAGTATTCGCCCTCGAATAGGATACGATGGGAGTATCTACCCTCGAATAGGATACGATAGGAGTATTCGCCCTCGAATAAAATACGATGGGAGTATTCGCCCTCGAATAGAACACGATGGGATTATTCACCCTCGAATAGAATACGATGGGAGTATTCGCCCTCGAATAGAATACGATGGGAGTATTCGCCCTCGAATAGAATACGATGGGAGTATTCGCCCTCGAATAGGATACGATGGGAGTATCCGCCCTCGAATAGGATACGATGGGAGTATTCGCCCTCGAATAGAATACGATGGGAGTATCCGCCCTCGAATAGGATACGATGGGAGTATTCGCCCTCGAATAGAATACGATGGGAGTATTCGCCCCCGAATAGGATACGATGGGAGTATCCACCGTCGAATAGGATACGATGGGAGTATTCGCCTTCGAATAGAATACGATGGGAGTATTCGCCCTCGAATAGAATACGATGGGAATATTCGCCCACGAATAGAATACGATGGGAGTATCCGCCCTCGAATAGGATATAATGGGAGTATTCGCCCTCGAATAGGATACAATGGGAGTATTCGCCCTCGAATAGGATACAATGGGAGTATTCACCCTCGAATAGGATACAATGGGAGTATTCGCCCTCGAATAGGATACAATGGGAGTATTCGTCCTCGAATAGGATACAATGGGAGTATTCGCCCTCGAATAGAATACGATGGGAGTATCTGCCCTCGAATAGGATACGATGGGAGTATCCACTCTCGAATAGGATACGATGGGAGCATCCGCCCTCGAATAGGATACGATGGGAGTATTCGCCCCCGAATAGAATACGATGGGAGTATCCGCCCTCTAATAGAATACGATGGGAGTATTCGCCCTCGAATAGGATACGATGGGAGTATCCCCCCTCGAATAGGATACGATGGGAGTATTCGCCCTCGAATAGAATACAATGGAAGTATCCGCCCTCGAATAGAATACGATGGGAGTATTCACCCTCGAATAGAATACGATGGGATTATCCGCCCTCGAATAGGATACGATGGGAGTATTCGCCCTCGAATAGTATACGATGGGACTATCCGCCCTCGAATAAGATATTTTACGTTGGTTTTATTTTACATTGTCCTATGCATATTTCGTAAATTATTGCTAGAATGCATTTTAAATTCAAAAGTTGCTAATAAAAAAACAGGCGCCTACCTGTATAACAAGAGGCATGTCTTCAGTCTTTACATTGCAGATCTTGAAACCAGTAACACACCATAAAGCAGAGAGTTACAACAAGAGTTCCCAGCGCAAATTCAAGCGCACGAGTCAAAGGAAGGGAGGGAATGAAGGAAAATTTTCCGAGCATCATTATCCTCAGCAGGCAAGTAAACAATTCTAAAGATATCCCAAGCAGTCAGGAGGGAAAACAACACGACCCAGGAGGAAATCAATTCTAGAACAAGGTAATTTAGGAGAAATGATGGTTTAAGAGGCGATGCAGAGAAGAAGAAAGTGGTGCAGGAAGCAAAGGAAGAATGGAGTGGCGATTTATTTTTGAAGTTGTAGTTGAAGTTAGGGAGCCCGCCTAAAGAATGGAGTGGCGATTTAGTTTTGAAGTTATAGTTGAAGTCAGGGAGCCCGCCTGAAGAATGGAGTGGTGATTTAGTTTGAAAGTTGTAGTTGAAGTCAGGGTAACCGCCTGAAGAACGGAGTGGCGATAGTTTTGAAGTTGTAGTTGAAGTCAGGGTGCCCGCATGAAGAATGGAGCGGTGATTTATTTTCGAAGTTTGTTGTTGAAGTCGGGGAGCCCGCCTGAAGAATGGAGTGGCGATTTATTTTTGAAGTTATAGTTGAAGTCAGGGAGCCTGCCTGAAGAATGGAGTGGCGATTTATTTTTGAAGTTTGTTGTTGAGGTCAGGTGCCCACCTGAAGAATGGAGTGGCGATTTATTTTTGAAGTTTGTTGTTGAAGTCAGGTGCCCGGCTGAAGAATGGAGTGGCGATTTATTTTTGAAGTTTATTGTTAAAGTCAGGTATCCGCCTGAAGAATGGAGTGGCGATTTATTTTCAAAGTTCGTTGTTGAAGTCAGGTGCCCGCCTGAAGAATGGAGTGGCGATTTATTTTCAAAGTTTGTTGTTGAAGTGAGGTACCCACTTGAAGAATGGAGTGGTGATTTATTTTCAAAGTTTGTTGTTGAGGTGAGGTGCCTGCCTGAAGAATAGAGTGGCGATTTATGATTATAGATTGTCGATAAAGTCAGAAGCCCACCGGAAAAGCAGAACAGCGTCTCAATTTTTAAGATTTGATAAGGATAGTGAACAATCAGAAAGTGACAGAGTATAAAGGAAATCCTCGGCACGAATCCAAGTTCGAAATCAGAAGGAAGGCAACGAGGGTCAGAAAAGATAAGATTTAGACTCCGAAAGAAAATAGTTCGAAGATCACAAGGAATGGACCAACGGTCAGAGTTCGACAATCAAGATAGGCCGAACTAACAATTGTCAGAAGAGAAGAAGCATCGGAAGAAACATCAAGTCCGACAAAATAGCAAGGAACATGACAATATCAAGTTGAAAAAATAGATAAGATTTCGCAATGCTGTAATTTAGTCTAGCTTCTTATTTTTCATTTAACACGGTGTAATAAGGAGGTCAGTTAAGCAGTAGCATCAGCAGCAACAGCAGTAACAACGATACCACAGCAGTCACGGTAGTCCCAACTACCAAAACTTCCCGAACTACATTGACCTGATTCCCTTTTAGCCAGGGATATGTAGGAGACCTTCTGAAGCAAAGGTTCGGTCAAACTTTTCCAAAAAAATGCTTCACACGGAGTACTCAAACGGGTAAAAATTGCTCATATCCGCTCACTTATCTTTGCAAGAAAACTCTTCGTGTTTCCGAGTAAAGAGGGGTAGCTGTGAGCACGTGATTTTTGCCCTATATGAGAAATACTCCCAAAGATTCAAAATAAAATAATTTTAGTTTTCTTGCAATTTTTGTGAATTTTATGTTATTTTTCTTGTATTATTTGCATTTTTATCTGTGCATATTTGCTTGTTTAAATAAATAAAAAATACAAAAATATGTTACATATGTATATAAAATTCAAGTTTACAATCGAGTTTATTTTACAGAAATGAAAAGTCATAAAAAATATGTATTTTGTATTTTTTAAGCATTTAATGTCCAAATCGTGCAATTTTATTTTTATTAATGTTTAATTTTGTGTGATAATTATTATTATGAGTTAATTAGTATTTCAAGATAATTTTTAGTTTTTATAAATTAATCTTAGTATTTTGGGCTTTATTAATTAGGAAGTTGAATAATGGAGAAGAACAAAATAGAAAAAACTGGATTGGGCCATCTTGCAAATTAAGTTACAAGCCAAATCCTAAGCACCCTTACCCAACCCAAAACCCCTTGGTCCAAGAAGAAAATTTTAGATTTTTTTTAGCCAAAAAATAATCATAATCACATGACATAAAGTAGTGGGGAGCAAGGAAATCAAGGAAGAAAACAAGGAGAGGCAAACATGGATTAGTGGGTTTTCTATAAATTAAAAAAAATATTTTTCTTTTAATAAAAAATCTGAAAATTTTCGAAATTCTTGCCTATAAATAGAAGAGAGGATTTATGAAAAAAAAGGGGGTGGAAAAAAGAGAGGAAACAATAGGAAGAGAAGAAAAATAAGGAACAAAAGAGAGCAGTATACACTCGATATACACTCTGGATACAGAAATATACACGGACAGAATTTAATTTTTGAGAGTTTCTTTTGAGAATTGAAGAGATTTCAAAGCTAGAGAGAGAAAGCAAAGAGAAATTTCGGAATATATTTTTCTTCTCTATTTTTACTGGTTTTTCTCCATATTGCTGGGATATTCTGGATTGAGGTGTTGAAGCTACTGCTGGTTGTTATTGTTGTTGTTGCTGTACTTTCACCGGCCTATCGATTTTCCATCTTCCCCTTCCTTTCAATACCAGGTACACATTCTAAAAATTATGTGTTGATATAAGATCGAATTGGAAGTTGAAGTTTTGAAATGAAATTGAGAAGTTGTTGATTAATATTTGTTGTTATTTTCCGTTTTATTAGTTTTGTCAAATTGTAGTTAGTTCTATATTTTGAAGAATAAATTTGTCATTTAGTCGGCTTGTGAGGGAACAGCTTTTGTACTAATATAGAATAACATTTTAAGCATGTAATTAATTAGGACTTTTTCTTTTCTTTTAAAGATAAACTAAATAAAAAAAATGTAGTCACTTTAGGATTATCCTTTTAAATAAAAAATGTTACGAGCCTTGCTAAATAGAAAATAAAATCGCGGGGCCCCTCAATAAGAATGTTCACTTTTTCTTAAAAAATAATCAAACGCCGTAAATGATTTAAAATTGCATTATAGTATTGAATATATTTTAAAATCAAATATTTAGCCATTACAATAATTTAAGCGACCGTGCTAGAACCACGGGATCCGGGGTGCCTAACACCTTCCCTCGGGTCAACAGAATTCCTTACTTAGAATTTCTGGTTCGCGGACTTCATTTGGAAAGTCAAAAATTTCCTCGATTTGGGATTTAAATAAATCGGTGACTTGGGACACCATAATTTATTCCAAGTGGCGACTCTGAAATAAATAAATAATCTCATTTCGAATATTGTCACTTAAATTGGAAAAACTCCCTTATGCATTATCCTTCGGGGTAAGCGCGCCGAAAGGAGGTGTGACAGTTGGTTTTTTTTGTTCTTTCATTTCTTGGACTGTCTTGTAGAAGCATTGCTTTATCAATGACAATTTGCATTTATCTTGTTTTAGGAGGATTCTGATCTTAATAGTTATTTTATTTCAAGTTGATTTCTCATTAACTAAACCATGCTTTCATTTGCGGTTGCCCCAATGGGCATGAGTAATTATTAATATTCTGGGATTCACATCTTTATGTAACTTTTCGATGACTCCAAAAGGGGGAAGATATTGTGCTTAAGAAGAAATTGTGTCTATTTTCTAAAATAGTGATGTTTATGACCTAATTAAATTTAGCTCTTAATGATAAGTTAAATTTTTCAAGTGTTGATAATTTAGCTGAGTTCCACAAGGTCTCTGATCAGTAAAAGTAAAGTGTTTTTCATCATCAAAAAGGAGAAATTTGTTGGCGCTCAGTTGATGTTTTGAAAAAGACAAAAGAACATAGTGAAGAACCATGTTCATCTTAGAGACACAGTGGTTATGGCACATGCACATGAGATGCACATGAAGAAGATAAGTCTTTGGAATCAAGCAGCAATATCTTCTGAACAGATCGAAAAGATTGCATATGCGATAAGGAGAAGAAGGCTCCTTATGATAAGAGAACACATCTGGATAAGGGTCGGAGTTTAGATGGGTGTAGGACTTAAATTTAATGGACGGTCACAAAATGAGCCATGATCAAACCCTAATTGCTAACCTAATAAATAATTGAATTTTTCTCTTTTACAGGTATGCACATACGTTGAAGTTAATTGTGACCAAAGAGCAAGACTATTTTGCAAGTAACTAATGTGAGATTAAGCGTGCCGCCTACAGCTACTTGAACAAGATAGAAGAACCAGTTCCATTATATTTATTCTTATTCAAGTTCAATTGTAGTAGGTGGTTTAATATTGTACGTAGTAGGTGGTTTAATATTGTACCTTCCCATCTTTAGAAGTAATTGTATTAGGTACTTTGTGTATTCAAGATAGAGATAACTTGAAGGTGTCGCAACAGCTGTGTGCCACACATGGATTAGAGTTATTCTTTTGGTTTACAAAAGTTTTGTAAATTCTATTTTTCGCTCGTTGAGTTTTGTGGATGTTTGAGAAATTCCTACTGAGTAGTAGGTCATAGTTTTTTCCACATAAAAATCTCCGTGTTCTTTATTTGTGTATTTTAATTCCACAAACAGTTGTAGTTAGAACACCTAGAAGAACCAGGTTCTTCTAGTGCGAAAATTAGGTACCACACAAATCACTTCCCCGCTTGTGTGGTATCGACATTTAGAACATTAGTTGAATATTTTTAAATTATTATATTTCAAGCGTTGTAGTGTATTTTTAATTAATTTGCACAATGTTTGACTAGTTTTAGATTGAAAGGAACCGAGTTGGGGCTTTAGAGCGAAATTCTGACAGGAAAGTGGGCTTTGACACGACGTAAGTCTCTTTTAACACTGTAAGGGGTAATTAACCCCATAGGTTAATTGAATTTATCATGTTGTTCTATTTGTGGGTGCTAGGTACGTAAGAGGAGACGAGAGTCCATGCATAACTAGTATTATAATTATGTCCGGGTAAGTAGGACTCATGTCATATTACACTTGCGGTGTCTGCAACCTATTTGTTAACTTAATTGGCTAAATCATATTGAAACTTGGTAAATAAATTGTAAAAGCTTAAACTTAATTTTCTTGAACTTTAATGAAAATTGATATTTCTTGAATAATTTCCCCGTAATAAGTCTTGGATTTGTTGTTTTAAATATATTTTGTCTCTGGTGAGCGGGTCGAGTGTCTTGTAGTAAATAGATATATATGGTTTGTGCCATTCAACCCTCTCTAGTTTAAAACTTATATTTTTATGTTGGATCAGTCCTTACGACCTCAACATAATTTACACGTGATAAATCTTTGGAAATAATAATAATTGATATTACTTCATTGGTTTGAGATATAAAATGTTAAATGACAAAAATAAATTTTAAAATTTCCTATTAATAAACAGATTGTTTACTAACTTCTTGCTATTGATCTTTCAGATGTTTATTACAATTTATGCTTAATCATAATATCAATATTAAATTGTTAGCCCATAGTAAGTGTCTCATCGACCCATCGCCACTATAACATCGAGGTTAGACAAGATATTTACTGCATATGTGTTGATTTAAAGACTCAAAATTATGGTTGTTGCACATTTTATGCAGGTGCATATATGTTTAGGGATCTTGTGGGCGCAGAGGCGCAGTTAATGTGGGGACTAAGGTGAGCCGCATCCCATGTTACGAGTCTGCAGCGCATAAAGTCTCCATAAGTGTTATTTACACTTTCATGTCTAATTCGTATTCCTAACAGAAGTTGTATTTCATTTTACTCCATAGTTGATGCTCATGCTCTTGTGGCATCGGATTTTGGAGATACTTATGAGTTGTTCAGGATTGTAGTGGTAAAATATAATCAATTACTCTGTCAAGTTTATCTTCATTTTATTAAATTTAATTAAATTACGATTTTAAAATATAGAAATGTGTAATAAGTTAATTAGTTATTGTTGGCTTGCTTCAAAACGGAGTTAGACGCTATCACGACTTGTAATGGATTTCAGGTCATAACATAAACCTTGTGTTTGTATATTGGTTAGAGTTAGTCAAGTTGTGAGCTTTCTAATAGAGTTATTACAAATAGGCTCGTAATAGAGTTATTACAAGTATGTAATGGATTAAGAGGTTAATTCCTAGGTTATACTACTTTGCATTCTAAAGATTACTGAATTAGTAAAGTTGAAATCATAAGAGTGTAGGTCGTGATTTTTAATCCCGTAACACAAAAGTTTATCACGTAAAACACTATTGTACCATTTACTTATCTCTATTTATATGTGTTCCATGAAAACTCATAAAAAATCAAATTCTCTATACAATTTGGTGGACCTTAGTTTCCATCATAGTTTAACTAGTGTCTTCAAGCATCCTTTGTTTTTTCTCCATAATTGTCTAACCAAGACAAAGAAGGAGAAGTAGATAAGCAATTATGTTGAAAAGAACGAATAATTTTTTATTCAATCGTAAGGAAAGAAAAGGGAGCTTATGATTGAAATTGCTTCAATTAAATACTAAAATGGAAAAAAGACACGTGTAAGTAAGAGGTTTAAATATTTGAAAGGCAGAATACATAATTTTCCCCTAATTTTAAGCATCTATAAATAATAATACTATCCATGTTGTATATAATGTGAATTGGTTTCTTTCCCATGTGATCATTCTTTATTTTCAATGTAAAGGAATAATTGTTCAACACTGGACTGCTACATATGCATATTGAGGAATGCATCTTGGTAATCAAAAGTTACAGCATTGTTGTGGCTAATTAGGCTATCTTTCACCACTACAATATTGGGATATACATTAAATTAAATATTATATTAGGAGTGTATTAATCAAGAACTGAATTATTGGGGAATATTGGTCAAGAATGAATTTTGCTGTCATTTAATAAAGTTGCAGCGTTGTTTTGCCTAGCTTTAACGATATAATAATACTGGATTACTAACTTAAATAATTCGGAGTATATTAATCGAGAACTCAATTATTGAGAGTATATTCAAGGCAGATGAGTAATACTCCATCGATGATTGAACAATAAAAAGAAAAGAAAAAGGAAGCTTAACTTTAGCTGTTGGCATAGTGGCCCATTACCAAATGACATAAGAAGCCATAACTTTTTGTATGTTCGTGCTAATTTAAACTAATACCAAATGGCAACGGAGAATTAAAATTGGAGACTTTTGGAGTGGTCCTCTTCTACATATTCTCTTAAGTGCTTCTTTTGGTTAATTTATATTCTTTTCCAAAAGTTCATTCGATGTGATCTACTTCTTAATTGAGTAACTTTTGACTGCTTTAATAATGGCCCAGTACCCAAATGACCTAAACCGTAAATTTGGATTCTAATTTGGTAATGCACACCCATACTTTACAACTTGATCTACAATTTTTTATGTAAACCAATGAGCTACTAATTGCTATGATTGTTACGAGTAGGGGTGTACAAGTAAATTAAACAAACCACATCAAACCGATAATTTGAGTCAAAGAAAAAAAAAATCCGATTATGATTTGGTGATCAAAAAACAACCTGACCGCAATTGATTTGGTTTGGTTTTAACTAAAAATGTCAATCCAAAACCAAACCAACCCGACATTACATGTATACAAGTTTTAAAAATATTTTATACATTAAAATATTTATTGTAATGTAATTTATAAATATAATTTAAACTCTTTAATAGTTCTCTCTTTTAATATATAATTTCAAGCTTGGACTTAGAACTTTTGAATGATCGAATATATTTTATGGCCCATTAAAGTTAGTAATAACTCAAATAAAGCATAAAGCAAAATCAAATCAATACTAATGCTAATAAAAATAATTCAATTCAATACTAGATATGACAATAGTAATGGATTGTCAGGACCAAGTTCTCCTTCGAGAATTGACGTGATAGCTCCTAGTCTCTATGACTAGGTAAGCTTAATGTCACGACCCAAATCCGGTCGTGATGGCGCCCAACAATCAAGCTAGGCCAGCCAGACCAACAATTTAATTAACACAAAAATACTCGTCCCCAAATGGACAACCTAAGAAGAATATATGAGTTTAAGAACTCCAATAATAATAATACTGAACAAAATACTGACACTCCCAAAGATCCGGAGTCACAAGTCTAGAGCCTCTAACAAAACCCAACAGGAAATAGAGAGTACGATATAGAAGTACTCGAGTCTGAATACAAAATACAAAATAACAACTGGAAATGAGAGGAGAAGCTAGGTTCTGCGAACGTAGGCAGCTACCTCAGCAACCCGATATGACACTGCAACCGCTGGAATTGCCTGTCTACTGCTCCTGAGTACCTGAGTCTGCACACAAAAGGTGCATGGAGTAGGGGTGAGTACTAAGTACTCAGTGAGTAACAAATATATATAAGTAGCTGACAGTAAGAAATACACAGATTACCACATAATGAAGCTAAACTACGGTTCGAATCTTCTACGAACTAGCATCAACAATACAATACAGCTACCACAGAGTAATTCAACAAATATAGATGCAATGCAATGCACATAACCGCTACGGCGTGTAGCCCGATCCAATTTAACATCGACGGCGCTCATCGGGGGTGTGTACAGACTCCGGAGGGGCTCCTACAGCCCAAGCGCAATACTGCTGCGGCGTGCGGCCCGATCCTCATATCAACCACTGCGGCGTGCAGCCCGATCCCATACTCAGTCCACAATAAGCAATTAAGTCACAAAACAATTCATTTTTCTTACTTCCAGTTTTCAATTCATAATTTATGAAAAATACTTAAACTTTATTAAATTTGCAAAAGCCGGTGACTTAGTATTTCAAAAGTGTGATTTCAATTTCCAGGATTGAGATCAGTGATTTAAGCAATTATAGCTATCACATAAATATTGTCCTCTAAGGACGCTACAGATCGGCACAAGGCCCCAAACAAGGCTTACAACCCACAAATATATCAAATACAGTGTATTTCCAACACTAACAACATATCATTTACTTCCGGGATGGACCAAGTCTCAATCCCCAATCACAATCAATCCCGCACCTGCCACGGTGTGCGAGCCACGCCCTATTAGCATCACAATGTGCTAAGCCGGGGTTTCGAACCCTCATGCTACCATATACACAAACTACTCACCTCTAGCCGGTCGTAGACTCGTCCGCGATGCCTTTTCCTTTGAATTTCATTGCCTCGTGTGTAGAATCTAGTCAAATAACAATAATTATATCAAATACGGGTCAAAGAATCATAACCCACTTCAATTTATATGAAATTCGCATAATTACACTAAGTTGGTAAAACCCGACCCTGGGCCCCACTGCTCGGAAAATTCCGAAATTAGCACCAACGCGATCCTTATCTCGCCACGAGTCCGTGCATATAAAATTTATCGAAATCGGAGTTCAAATGGCCTCTCAAAACTCAAAATCCCGTTTTCAATATTTGGGTCACATTTCTTCAAGATTTCAACCCAATTTCATGAAGATTGATGTTAATACTACCATAAAATGATGTTTTTGAGTCAAGAATCTTACCTCCGACGAATACCCGATGACTTCTCGGTGATTTCCTCGAGTTTTCTTCTCTCTAGGGCTCAAAATTGAGTTTTGGGTTAATGAACCCGTAACCCTCTGTTCTGTGATTAAATTCTCTGCCAGAACATTTTGTTCTATGCGATCGCAGGCCCCCTATTGCGATCGCATAGAGTAATTTTCCTCAGGCCTCCAATTTGTTCTATGCGATCGCAGGCCTAGCCATGCGATCGCATAGCTTTGCATTCCTTCCCTCCGCGATCGCAATCGAGCCTCCGCGATCGCACTGCACAAATTCCGGACACTATGCGATCGCAATGCCCTCCACGCGATCGCATAGAGTAAACTTCACGCCCCCTTCCATTCTCCTATGCGATCGCAATCATCTCTATGCGATCGCATAGAGTAACTGCTGACTGCAATTTTCTGCAGAATTTCTCCAAGTTCTAAATGCCCGGTTGATGGTCCGAATCCATCCCGAGGCCCCCGGGACCCCAACGAAAACCACCAACACACTCCAAAACATGATACGGACTTGTTCCAATCATAAAAACACCATACTAAACATTAAAATCTCCATTTATTCACGAATTCAAGCCTAAGTTTCTTCAAAACTTTCAAAACTAACATTCAATTCAAAACCCGATCAAACGATGTCCGAATGACCTAAAAATTTGCAGACACATCCAAAATCACATAACGAAGCTACAGAAATTGTCGGAATTCCATTCCGACCCCCGAATCAAAATATCACCTACCATCCGGTTTTCGCCAAAATTCAACTTTCGCCAATTCAAGCCTAAAACTACACCGGACCTCCGAATTCAGTTTCCGATTGTTCTCCTAAGTCATAAATGATCCCCCGGAACTAGTCGAATCATCAGAATCCGGTTCCGAGTACTCTAATTCAATAGTCAACTCTTGGTTGACTTTCCATATTCAAGCTTTCTTTAAACATGCTATTTGTTTCATTTTCAATCCAAATCACTCCTAACTCACCCGATATACTCTAATACTGTTATAAAAGCATAATATATGTAAAT
The DNA here is from genome assembly GCA_032618575.1 of Nicotiana noctiflora. Classification (NCBI taxonomy): domain Eukaryota; kingdom Viridiplantae; phylum Streptophyta; class Magnoliopsida; order Solanales; family Solanaceae; genus Nicotiana; species Nicotiana noctiflora. The sequence continues at coordinate 108,227 of JASVEL010004351.1, forward strand.
GCAAGGTAACGGGGTGGAAATTCCAGTAACGACGGGTCGGGTCATTACATTCTCCCCAACTTAAACAAACGCTCGTCCGCGAGCGGGTTAAGAAACATACCTGGAGTATCAAACAAGTGAGGATATCTGCTCCGCATCTCCTGCTCGGTCTCCCAAGTTGCTTCCTCCACGGGACGACCTCTCCACTGCACTTTCACTGAAGCTATATCCTTAGATCTCAGCTTACGAACCTGTCGACCCAAAATGGCTACTGGTTCCACATCATAAGTCAAATCCTCATCTAGCTGTATCGTGCCGAAGTCCAACACATGAGACGGGTCTCCGACATACTTCCGGAGCATAGATACATGGAACACCGGGTGAACTCCCGACAAACCGGGTGGCAAAGCAAGCATATAAGCCACCTCCCCAACTTTCCTAAGCACCTCAAAAGGTCCAATGAACCTTGGGCTCAACTTCCCTTTCTTTCCAAACCTCATAACACCCTTCATAGGCGAAACCTTCAGCAACACCTTCTCACCTACCGAATAAGACACATCTCGGACCTTCCGGTCCGCATAACTCTTCTGACGCGACTGCGCTGTGCGAAGTCTCTCCTGAATCACCTTCACCTTATCTAAGGCATCTTGGACTAACTCTGTCCCTAACAACCTAGCCTCGCCGGGCTCGAACCAACCAATTGGAGACCTACACCGCCTCCCATATAAAGCTTCATACGGCGCCATCCGAATGCTGGACTGATAGCTATTATTATAAGCAAACTTCGCCAAAGGCAAATAATCAGCCCACGAACCACCGAAATCAATGACACAAGCACGCAACATGTCCTCCAATATCTGAATAGTACGCTCAGACTGCCCATCCGTCCGTGGATGAAATGCTGTGCTCAACTCTACCTGTGAACCCAACTCTCGCTGAAATGTCCTCCAGAACTGAGATGTGAACTGGGTACCTCTGTCCGATATAATAGAAATGGGAACTCCATGAAATCTCACTATCTCACGGATGAATAACTCTGCCAACCGCTCTGAGGAATAAGTAGTACACACTGGGATGAAGTGAGCTGACTTGGTCAACCTATCCACCACCACCCAAACTGAATCAAACTTCCTCGCCGTCCGAGGGAGTCCACTAACAAAGTCCATAGTAATCCTTTCCCACTTCCACTCAGGAATATCAATACGCTGGAATACACCACCAGGTCTCTGATGCTCATACTTGACCTGCTGACAGTTTAGACACCGAGCCACATGGCTCACAATATCTTTCTTCATCTTTCTCCACCAGTAATGCTGCTTCAAATCCTGGTACATCTTCGCGGCTCCTGGATTAATAGAATACCGTGAGCTATGGACTTCCTCCAATATCAATTCACGAAGGCCATCAACATTGGGCACACATATCCGGCCCTGCATCCGCAATACACCATCACTATCAATAGTGACATCTCTGGCATCATCATGCTGAACTCTGTCCTTAAGGACAAGTAAGTGTGGATCATCATACTGGCGCTTTCGAATACGATCATATAAAGAAGAACGAGCTACTACACAAGCCATCACCCGACTGGGCTCAGAAATATCCAGCCTCACCATCTGATTAGCTAACGCCTGAACATCAACCGCTAGGGGTCTCTCCCCAACTGGAATATACGCCAAACTGCCCATACTAATAGCCTTCCGGCTCAATGCATCAGCCACTACATTGTCTTTCCCGGGATGGTACAAGATAGTAATATCATAGTCTTTAAGAAATTCAAGCCATCTTCGCTGCCTCAAATTTAGATCTTTCTGCTTAAACAAATGCTGAAGGCTGCGGTGGTCTGTATATACATCACAAGATACACCATATAAGTAATGCCTCCAAATCTTCAAGGCATGAACAATAGCAGCTAACTCCAAATCATGAACAGGGTAGTTCTTCTCGTGGGGCTTCAGCCGACGAGAAGCATATGCAATAACTCTACCCTCCTGCATCAACACACAACCGAGTCCAACTCTGGAAGCATCACAATACACCGTATATGACCCTGAGGCCGATGGTAATACAAGTACTGGAGTTGTGGTCAAAGCCTCCTTGAGCTTCTGAAAGCTCTCTTCACATTCGTCGGACCACACAAATGGAGCATTCTTCTGTGTCAGCTTAGTCAACGGTGAAGCAATAGATGAGAAATCCTGAACAAACCGGCGATAATAGCCTACCAAGCCGAGAAAACTCCGAATCTCTGTAGCTGAGGAAGGTCTGGGCCAATTCTGCACTGCCTCAACCTTCTGAGGATCAACCCGAATACCATCACTGGACACTATATGTCCCAGAAAACCCACAGTATCAAGCCAGAACTCACACTTAGTGAATTTTGCATAAAGCTTCTCTTCTCTCAACCTCTGCAATGCCACTCTCAAATGTTGTGCATGCTCCTCCTGGCTGCGTGAATATACCAAAATATCATCAATAAACACAATCACAAAAGAATCCATGTACGGCTGAAATACACTATTCATCAAGTGCATGAATGCAGCTGGGGCATTAGTTAGCCCGAAAGACATCACCAGGAACTCGTAGTGCCCATACCGCGTCCTGAACGCTGTCTTCATAATATTTGAGTCCCTGATCTTCAACTGATGATAGCCCGATCGAAAATCAATCTTAGAAAATACACTAGCTCCCTGGAGCTTATCAAATAGGTCCTCAATACGAGGCAATGGGTACTTATTCTTCACTGTTACCTTGTTCAACTGCTTGTAATCAATGCACATTCTCATTGTGCCATCTTTCTTCTTCACGAACAACACCGGTGCACCCCAAGGTGACACACTCGGACGAATGAAACCCTTATCTAAGAGTTCCTGGAGCTGTTCTTTCAATTCTTTTAACTCTGCTGGTGCCATGCGATAGGGAGGAATAGAAATGGGCTGAGTGCCCGGCACCAAGTCAATACCAAAGTCAATATCTCTATCAGGCGGCATGCCTGGCAGGTCTGCTGGAAATACATCCGGAAACTCCCTCACAATGGGGACCGAATCAAGACCGGGTGTCTCGGCCTCAACATTTCTAATGAAGGCCAAATAAGATAAACAACCCTTGCCAATCATTCGTTGGGCCTTTATATAAGAAATCACCCTGTCGGACACATAATCAGTCAAGCCATGCCACTCGATCCTCGGATTACCTGGAATAGCTAGTGTGACTGTCTTGGCATGACAGTCCATAATCGCATGGTAGGGAGATAGCCAATCCATGCCTAGAATTACATCGAAATCCACCATGCCTAGTAGTAATAAATCAACTCGGGTCTCTAGACCCCCAATAGTAATAACACAGGATCGATATACCTGATACACAACAACAGTATCCCCCACCGGGGTAGACACATGTACGGGCAAATCAAGAATACCACGGGTCATACCCAAATGATGTGCAAAATAAGTAGAGACATAAGAATAGGTGGATCCGGGATCAAATAAGACAGAAGTATCCCTGTGGCAGACTGAGATAATACCTGAAATGACCGTATCTGAAGCACTAGCATCCTTCCTATCCGGAAGAGCATAGAAACGAGCCCGGCCTCCACCAGTACGATCCTCGCCCCTAGGGCGACCTCTGGATACCTGGCCACCAGTCCTAGCCGACTGTGCTGGCGCTGAAGAAACAGGAGTAGAAGACGAGGGTTGATCCCTCTGCTGAGACCGCCTACGAAGCCACTGAGGACACTCTCTCTTGATATGGTCCAAGTTACCATACTCAAAACAACAGCTCGAAGATGGAAGAAGGGGCTGCTGAGGACCCCTCGCTGCAGATGAATCCTGTGCTGAGGAAGCCGGACCAGAGCTCTGAGCTGGAAGAGCACTCAATGCAGGCTGACTCTGCTGACGGCCCTGCTGACCCTGATAACCATGACGACCACGATCGGATGAAACTCCACTGGACTCTGCATGTCCAGACCGATGAGACTCGAAAGAACGACCCCTCGCTATATCGGGGTTGGCCCCTAGACGGAGCACCACCGAAACTGCCCGAACCACGAGGCTTCTTAGCCTCTCTCTCCTCCCGCTCTCGGCGGCGATCTGTCTCAATGTGACGGGCGGCATCAACCACCTCCTCAAAGGTAACCTGTCGAAACTCTCTCCCCTGGTCATCAATATGCGGATGGGATAAATAAGACCATCAATAAATCTCCGAATCCTCTCCCTGTCTGTAGGAACCATCCACATGGCATGACGGGCCAGCTGTGTGAATCTCATCTCGTACTGATTAACTGTCATCTCTCCCTGCTTCAACCACTCGAACTGACGTTGCAGCTCCTCTCTCTGAGACTGAGGCACGTACTTCTCCAAAAATACCGTGGAGAACTGCTGCCAAGTGAGGGGCACTGCCCCAGCGGGCCTACGCCTCTCGAAATCCTCCCACCACCGAAATGCTGCACCTGTGAACTGAAAAGTGGTGAATGAAACACCGCTGGACTCTAGAATACCCGCGGTGCGAAGCATGCACTGACATCTGTCAAGAAAACCCTGGGCATCCTCGCCCTCAGCTCCACTGAATGTCGGAGGCTGTAGCCTCTCAAATCTCTCCAAACGACGCTGCTCATCGTCGGGCATAACTGGAACCATATATGCAGGAGCTGGTGCAACGGGCGCAACTGGCTGAACTGGCTCGGGTGTGTGAGCTACGGGGGTCTGATTCCCTCCCCCTGCTTGTGAAGAAGATACTGCAGCAGTAGCTGCAACTACCTGTGCCAAGCTCGTGCACACCGATAAGATCTGAGCCAAGGTCTCCTGAAGACCTGGTATGACAATGGGCACTGTCGGTGCCTGAACCTGAGTTGCCGGAACGTTTGCTGCTGGAATCTGGTCCTGAGTTTGGGCCACTGGTGCAGGAATCTAACCCTGAGTCTGGTCAGCTGGTGGGTCAGCAGGTGCTGGCGCTGCTGCCCTACCTCTACCACGACCACGGCCTCTGGGTGCCAATGGTGGTCGTCCGCCACGTCCGTTAGCTCGTGTTCTCGCCATCCGCGAGAGAATAGAATATGGAAAGATTTAATTTCATGATAACACAAATCGCACGATATGAATTCAAGAAAATGAGGTTTTTCCTAAAGTTTCTGTAGCCCTTCGAGGATAGATACGGACGTCTACGTACCGATCCGCGAAAGCCTACTAAACCGGCTCATGACTCGCGAGTCCTAATAACCTAGAGCTCTAATACCAACTTGTCACGACCCAAATCCGGTCGTGATGGCGCCCAACAATCAAGCTAGGCCAGCCAGACCAACAATTTAATTAACACAAAAATACCCGTCCCCAAATGGACAACCCAAGAAGAATATATGAGTTTAAGAACTCCAATAATAATAATACTGAACAAAATACCGACACTCCCAAAGATCCGGAGTCACAAGTCTAGAGCCTCTAACAAAACCCAACAGGAAATAGAGAGTACGATATAGAAGTACTCGAGTCTGAATACAAAATACAAAATAACAACTGGAAATGAGAGGAGAAGCTAGGTTCTGCGAACGTAGGCAGCTACCTCAGCAACCCGATATGACACCGCAACCGCTGGAATTGCCTGTCTACTGCTCCTGAGTACCTGAGTCTACACACAAAAGGTGCAGGGAGTAGGGGTGAGTACTAAGTACTCAGTGAGTAACAAATATATATAAGTAGCTGACAGTAAGAAATCCACAGATTACCACATAATAAAGCTAAACTACAGTTCGAATCTTCTACGAACTAGCAGCAACAATACAATACAACTACCACAGATTAATTCAACAAATAAAGATGCAATGCAATGCACATAACCGCTACGGCGTATAGCCCGATCCAATTTAACATCGACGGCGCTCACTGGGGGTGTGTACAGACTCCGGAGGGGCTCCTACAGCCCAAGCGCAATACTGCTGCGGCGTGCAGCCCGATCCTCATATCAACCACTGCGGCGTGCAGCCCGATCCCATGCTCAGTCCACAATAAACAATTAAGTCCCAAAACAGTTCATTTTTCTTAATTCCAGTTTTCAATTCATAATTTATGAAAAATACTTAAACTTTATTGAATTTGCAAAAGCCGGTGACTTAGCATTTCAAAAGTGTGATTTCAATTTCCAGGATTGAGATCGGTGATTTAAGCAATTATAGCTATCACATAAATATTGTCCTCTAAGGACGCTACAGATCGGCACAAGGCCCCAAACAAGGCTTACAGCCCACAAATATAGCAAATACAGTGTATTTCCAACACTAACAACATATTATTCACCTTCGGGATGGACCAAGTCTCAATCCCCAATCACAATCAATCCCGCACCTGCCACGGTGTGCGAGCCACGCCCTATTAGCGTCACAATGTGCTAAGCCGGGGTTTCGAACCCTCGGGCTACCATATACACAAACTACTCACCTCTAGCCGGTCGTAGACTCGTCCGCGATGCCTTTTCCTTTGAATTTCATTGCCTCGTGTGTAGAATCTAGTCAAATAACAATAATTATATCAAATACGGGTCAAAGAATCATAACCCACTTCAATATATATGAAATTCGCATAATTACACTAAGTTGGTAAAACCCGACCCCGGGCCCCACTGCTCGGAAAATTCCGAAATTAGCACCAACGCGATCCTTATCTCGCCACGAGTCCGTGCATATAAAATTTATCGAAATCGGAGTTCAAATGGCCTCTCAAAACTCAAAATCCCGTTTTCAATATTTGGGTCACATTTCTTCAAGATTTCAACCCAATTTCATGAAGATTGATGTTAATACTACCATAAAATGATGTTTTTGAGTCAAGAATCTTACCTCCGACGAATACCCGATGACTTCTCGGTGATTTCCTCGAGTTTTCTTCTCTCTAGGGCTCAAAATTGAGTTTTGGGTTAATGAACCCGTAACCCTCCGTTCTGTGATTAAATTCTCTGCCAGACCCATTTGCTCTACGCGATCGCGACTCTACTCACGCGATCGCGATAGAGTAATTTTCCTCAGGCCTCCAATTTGTTCTATGCGATCGCAGGCCTAGCCATGCGATCGCATAGCTTTGCATTCCTTCCCTCCGCGATCGCAATCGAGCCTCCGCGATCGCACTGCACAAATTCCGGATACTATGCGATCGCAATGCCCTCCACGCGATCGCATAGAGTAAACTTCACGCCCCCTTCCATTCTCCTATGCGATCGCAATCATCTCTATGTGATCGCATAGAGTAACTGCTGACTGCAATTTTCTGCAGAATTTCTCCAAGTTCTAAATGCCCGGTTGATGGTCCGAATCCATCCCGAGGCCCCCGGGACCCCAACGAAAACCACCAACACACTCCAAAAAATGATACGGACTTGTTCCAATCATAAAAACACCATACGAAACATCAAAATCTCCATTTATTCACGAATTCAAGCCTAAGTTTCTTCAAAACTTTCAAAACTAACATTCAATTCAAAACCCGATCAAACGATGTCCGAATGACCTGAAAATTTGCAGACACATCCAAAATCACATAACGAAGCTATAGAAATTGTCGGAATTCCATTCCAACCCCCGGATCAAAATATCACCTACCATCCAGTTTTCGCCAAAATTTAACTTTCGCCAATTCAAGCCTAAAACTACACCGGACCTCCGAATTCAGTTCCGATTGTTCTCCTAAGTCATAAATGATCCCGCGGAACTAGTCGAATCATCGGAATCCGGTTCCGAGCACTCTAACTCAATAGTCAACTCTTGGTTGACTTTCCATATTCAAGCTTTCTTCAAACATGCTATTTGTTTCATTTTCAATCCAAATCACTCCTAACTCACCCGATATACTCTAATACTGTTATAAAAGCATAATATATGTAAATGCAAGGTAACGGGGTGGAAATTCCCGTAACGACGAGTCGGGTCGTTACACTTAAGTATTGCGAAAAAAGGAAATAAAATATGAAACTAGCAAATTGCGGGTAAATCATAATAAAAGAGTTTAAAATGCGGCTCGGCATATGCAATACACACTCTTGAAACAAAATCAAAACTCTCGAAATCCGGAATCTCATGAAATCACAAGCTAGGGAAAAGTACATAGTGCTCTAACTCGAGAATGTCTAATTAAGATTAAGTACATGAAGTCTAAAGCTAAAAAAAATAACGACCGACTTCGAGGTCTGAGGAAGTGGCAGATATACCTTCAAGTCTATAATATCACCTGCCTCACTCATAGAATGGATGTGGAGAAGAACCTGGATCCACACATAAAATAATATATTCAGGAAAGGGCATGAGTACACCAAGGCAATACTTAGTGAGTGTCATGCCTAACCTCCGTAGAGTAGTAACGGTGAAGGTCAAGGCCCTACTGTTTGTATAAATATAATAAAGAAAAATAACATGGAGTGAGAGAGTATAATTAAAGGAGCTAGTGTCAATAAAAATAAAATAGTAAAAAGAAATACTCAATAAGTAGAAATAGCAAAAAGGGTCTCTCTAGACAATGTCCCGTATTTCCAAATGTGAATGTGTAGGGAGACTGATCCGTAGTCCTTAATTAAATATCCATTACATGGGAATCTCCCGAGATACCATCCCGTAGTTCCAAATATAATTGTGGAGGGGTATCTGGTCATGACCCCAACCGCGATCCTGATGGCGCCCAACACTATGCTAGGCAAGCCCGACCAATCAAACACTGTCAATCCCTCATATAGTATTGATTAATAGTATTTAAATGCCAAATTAACATGATTATAACTTTGTAACAGTAGATAACATGTGCGGAAACCAAGAAAAATGCCACTATAATTCCCACCGATCTGGTGTCACGAATCAAGAGCCTCTAATACAAGTCTGAGGCAAACAACCTAAACCAAAAGATAGTCTAAAATACGGAAAATAAGGTGGATAGAGGGAGAGATCAGGTCTACGGACGCCATGCACCTACCTCGATGACTCCTATGATATCTGAATCGCCAAGACATCTCAATCTATGCCTCAGGAGCACATGTATCTGCACACAAGGTGAAGGGAGTAAAGTGATCACTCAGACTCAGTGAAGAATAATAATAAATAATAACTGAGAATAAGAAAACACATAACGACACAAAGCAGTTCTACATTAGGCAGAAAAATCCTTTAAAACAGTGAAACATGTGAAAAGTCAAATGAAATCTCAGTTAAAACAGATGAAACATGTGAAACAACAAGTAAGGAGTAAGTAATAAAGTTTCCCCTCGGGCCCAAAATCAACATATCATCACAATAACAACCTCTCAAGCTCAATCTCAATCATTCACCATAGTATCAGCCCGTCGGGCACAATATCACATCACATGGGTACCCTCACTCACTATGGGGGTGAAGACTTCGGAGGGGCCCTTTATGGCCAAGCACTTTATCATCACAAGGCCTGAAATCCTTCTCACATCACACTCGAGGCTTGAAAGTCTCTTCAGAATCACTCGAGGCCTGAGAGCCTCCTCATAGCACTCGAGGCCTGAAAGTCTCCTCACATAACGCTCAAGGCCTGAAAGCCTCACTTAGTCCAAAACATCACAGCCCTTCGGGCATCAATAACATACTACTTCTCAGCCTAATCAACAGTGAAATATCATTTAAAGTCTCAAAAATCTATTTAAGGTGACTGAGTTTGCAAAACAGTATAATAATTAGGGGGAATTCGAATAACATGTCAAAATAGTGAGAAAATAGTGGTAACCATCCCCGAAGGGTTCAAACAATCGACATTAAGCCCAAAACATGGCAATAAGCCAAATCATGTTGATAAACAAATCAGCTCAGTAAAATACACGGTAAAAATATCAAGCGGGATGAACCAAGTCAAATCCCCAGTAGTAAATAACCCCGCTTTTAACATTAAGCGTGTGTTTCACCTCAATATAGCACTACATTGTGCAAATCCGGGGTTTCAAACCATCAGGATATCATTTACTATAATTACTCACCTCAAGCTGGCCAAAATCCTAGCTCGCTATGCCCTGCCCTCATGAATCAACCTCCTCGTGCGTAGAATCTGGTAGAAACACCAAGGAATACATTATAATAGGCTAAGGGAACATAAACCAATCGAAAAGAGTTGAAAATTATCAAAAATCACAAAGTTGGCAAAACCTAAACCTCGGGCTAACTTCTCAAAAAATTAGAAAATTAACATCACCGGACTCCTCATCTCGCCACAAGTCTATGTATATAAAATATACATAAATCGGAGTCCATTTGAATCTTCAAATTCCATTTCAAATCACCAAATTCCCAAGCCCTACCTTTACCCTCTTTTGATGAATTTAAACCAAACCATCTTTGATGAATTTCTCCCAATTTCCATGTTAAATCTACCATAATTTCATGTATTTAGGCCAAGGAACTTACCTCCAATCACGCCTAGTCGAAATCCCGCTTTGATTCCGACCAAGAGCTCTCAAGCTTGCTTAAAAATGGTGGAAATAGACTAAGCTTCATAGAACAAAAATGAGCACTAAACCCTTTTTGATAACAGGGATTTCGCTTCTACGTTCCCACCACCGCATTTGTGACATCAGCTTTCGCGGTTATTTTTCGCTTCTGCGGATCGTCACATAAAGACTAGGACCGCTTATGAGGTCCTCTACTCTATATGCAGACCTCGCTCCTGCAGAATATGGTCCGCTTCTACGGAGATTCCAAATCCACTTCCTCCGTTTTTGCGACATAAATGCGGCTACCCCTCGGTATATGTGGAATCTTCAAATCGAGCCATAAACCACACCTGCGACCAATCACCCATATCTGTGGAACCACATATGCGGCCCTTATTCCACAGATGTAGAAATACCAGATACTAGCAAAACCGGCAATTTCACCAAGTCCAAAATCATCCCGATGTCCATCCAAAATCACCTCGAGGACCCCGGGACCACAAGCAAAAGTGCTAACCCATCATACAATATCATTCCAACTTTTTCCAATCATTAACACACCATAATTAACACCAAAACTATCAAATTACATCAGATTCTAGCCTAAATTCTTCTAAAACTTCTGAATTATGCTTTTGATAAAAAACCCGACCAACACACCTCCGAATGATCTGAATTTTTGCACACACATCAAAAACTCAACTAACAAAGCTGGTTTAACTGTCGGAATTCAATCCGACCCTCAGATCAAAATCTAACCTACCAACTGGAACTTATCAAAATAGTAACTTCGCCTATTCAAGCCGAATTCTACACCGGACCTCCAAAATCAATATAGATCACACTCCTAGCCCCATCAATTTACCAAATGATCAAAATAAATTTAAGCTTAGATTCATGGAATGCAACAAAAAGGATTAGGAATCATTACCCAATGATCTTCTCTTCAAAATCCTCACATAACCGCCTTCCTCCAAGCTCTAAATTTGATTTTTTAAGTTATGAACTCAAAACCTTGAGTTTTATATTTCTGTCCAGCGATTTATGCTTCTATGGTCATGGAGGCACATCTTTGGTCCCGCACTTGTGGGAAAAGCATCGCAGGTGTGAAATCCACTTAACCGAGTTTGGACAGAATCTGTAGTCACTGGGTCGCATTTGCGGCTCTGTGTCTGCAGTCCCCCCGCCGCATCTTTGTTCCCTGATGGACAAGACTAAATCTTGCTTCTGTGGTACACCTAGCTGCTCCAGCAGCACCACACTCGTGGTCCGCGATCCGCATGTGTGATAACAACAGGTACATGAACTTTAAATTTTGCCTACCTCAAAATTCAAATCCATTAAGCATCCGAAACTTACTTTAGGCCACTAGGACCTCAACCAAACATACAAATCAATCCTAAAACATCATACAGACACAATCTAACCCTCAATTCAAATCGAACAACGCTAAAACCACAAATAACCCACAAATCAAAGCCTAAAGAACTTGAAATCTTAAGAATCCTAAAACCGATGTCGAAACCAGCCAAACCAAGTCCGATTAACCCCAAATTTTTCACAAAAGTCCTATTCAACACTATAGAACTATTCCAACCTTTGAAATCAGATCCTACCCCGATATCAAAATTTCATTATCGATATGAAAATATCAAATGTTCAACTTTTAGCATTTCAAGCCTAAATAAGCTATGGATCTCCAAAACATAATCCGAACACAACTCTAAGCCGAAACTCACCTAATGGAGCTAACGGAATTGATAAAACTCCATTCGGAGATCGTCCTTGAACTAATAATTATAGTTCAAATTCTAAAGCTTAAACTCTCATTTAGGGATTAAGTATCCCCAAAACACCTCAAAACTCAAAATGAATCTTCTCGGCTTTCCACAATTAAACAAAATACGGGGGAAAGTAGTTAATAAGGTGTAACATCCCACATATTCGGATTAGCTATGAATAAGTTAAAGGAGTGGTAAGGTTATATTTTGGACATAAGATGTCCTATCGGGGTGATTATGAGTGAAAATAGTTCTCTTAAAATCAAGATAGAAAGTGAGGTGCATAAGATTTCATAAAATCGACCTAAGTTTGTAGAAAGTCTATCTTCCAACAGGATTTAGTGATACGGTGTAAGGAATTTGGGAAAATTAAAAGCATAAAAGTTGTACACCTTTCAAATAGATTTTCAACAATCCATTATGGAGCCCAAAAGGAACTTTGTACAAAATGTTATGACCGTTTTATAGAATGGTGCTTAGCCATCATGTTCGACCATGTTTTACAACGACCACTGTCGTGAGGCAATGTCCCAGTGAATTGCCATGGTCATGACTGCGGTCATGCCAACTGGGGCATGGTAGATGACTTGGGAAGTAATTCTTTAGCCATATTTCATGCCCCACAGCCCCAAAACATAAAACAATGCTCTAGACAGAAATATTCTCAAAAACCTAACTCCTTAAGTGTCCCTCCACCAACAAAGGTAAGTTCTAATGGTGATTCTAAGTTAATTTGAATATACCAATATCTTATTAACACGGGTAAACCCTTCATATCGTTAGATATTCGATCGGGGACACAATTATCGAGAGAAGAAACAATATAACTCGAATTCAAGAAGATTGAACGTCAAAAAGGTAATATCTTCACCCTCTAATTGATTCTATCATTGAATTAATTGTTATAGACTCTATTAAATGAGATATGACTTGATGAGTTTGATACAAAAGCATGAACAATGAGAGGTTTGGGTTGTTGATTGGTTACTATTGGTTCTGGGTGTTGATTAACATATGGGTTATAAAAAATAATGTTGGTTATAACCATTTGAGACTTTAGAATTTGTGTAGGAGCAAGAGATGGATTATTAGGTGTAGCGACACAATTAATAAGGGCTATGAAACTTTATGCCACCGAGTGTTTGATAAAATGTCTAAGTGACCAAAACATGACTATTCTTGCTAATTTGGAATCTCTTTGACTTTTTTTTATATAGATTAAAGTTCAAAGGGTTGGAGAATGTTGTATTATGCTCAACAGCAGGATGTTAAGGTTTGTGAGCCCAACTCTCTATGTTTGGTAATTTTAATGATTTTGCCTACGCTACGTTTCTTTTACGATGTTACTAACTACCTAAGAAATATAGCTAAGCCTAGTTCCTTAAATAGTTGTAGAACTTCTATTCTCTAGCTTCATAACTCGTTCACCACTTTCATTCGGAATATTGTGAGCTTAGTTGGTATTCAATATTGACTTGGGTTTGATGCCCTCGAGTCTTACTATTCCATAAACAGTTGAAGTTTCAGTGTTCATAATTAGTTCAAGAATACATGTCTCTGTCTAGTCCTATTCAGTACGCATGTATTATGTAACTCAATGTGATCCACTATTCCAGTATCATGTAACTTAGTGTGATTCAATATTTCACTATCGTGTATTGTAGTTTGATTCTCTATTCCTGAAAGATGAGCATATGTATTTGGTTCTGAGGCAGTAGTTTATACGCTTTATGCATACTTGGGCATGAGGCCGTAGTTTATGTTTTATGAATATTTGGTCCTAAGGTCATAATTTATGCTTTATGCATATTTGGTCCTGAGGTCATAGTTTATCATTTATGCATTTGAGCCTGAGACTGTAGTTATGTATACGTATACTTGGACCTAAGGCCATAGCTTGTGGACATATATATAGGGCCTGAGGCTGTAGCTTATTCAGATAAACACATTGTTCATCATTCAGAAGAGGGGCTATTTATATTCGTACATCTTTTCTTTAGGTTAATTATTGGTTATCCTTTGAGTTATCAATTTTCATATTAGTTACCAGTTATCGGTTCAGTTATCAATTATCCGTTATCATTTTAGTTATTAGTTATCATTTCAGTTACTAGTTATCAGTTCAGTATTAATTATTAGTTTGGTTATCAGTTATCATTTATCATTTCACTTTCAGTTTCAATAGTTATCATTTTAGTTATCAATTATCAATCCTAATTTATTATATTGTTTTTAGTTTTAGCATTTAGAATTCTTTCTTTCAGTTGGTTTACGTACCACTGCAATTCAAATGTAATGACGTCCTTTTTTGCCCAGGGCCTGCATCTCACGATGCAGGTAATGATTTACAGGGTGATGATTCAGAGCGCTAGGATTCTCATATCAACTATTTGGTGATCCCCAACTCTTTTGGAGCACTATCATTACCTTACAGTCCTCAGTATTTTTAGACAATCAATGGATTTAATATTTCATTAGAGGCTTCATAGACTAAAGTAATAGTTAAACAGATTCTCAGACTTTTCATGTTAAGCTATGTTGGCTACAAATATGTTTCAGAATTGTATTACTATTTTCGCCCTTTGATTTATATAATCCAACCTTTCATTATATCGATGTGTGCTACTTTATCTTCCGCATTTAGTCTGTTAAGATATCACATGTTGATTCAGCGAGCTAGTTGGTTCGCTCGGTCACATGTAGTCAAGAACCAAGTGTCGTGTTACATTCAGGCCTAGATTTGGGGCGTGATAGAGCTTGGTATAGAAGCAAGGTTCAAGAGTCCTAGAGAGTCTATGAAGCTGTGTATAGTGGAGTTTCCTTTATATGTGTGTGCCAGAGACTCATATAAATAATTAACTACCAAGACATTCAGGATTGTCTTATCTCTTTCTACTCTAGATTGTACCATGAAGCTTAGAAAAATAGTTAAACTACTCTTCCTATAAAATTCCAAACATATTGGACTCCCGAGTGATGCACAGGAGAAACCTAAGGTCCTAGGGAGGAGAATTGCCCGTTGGGGGTATAATTATGTATTACCAGTTCGTAAATATGAGATTTAAAAGGATGTTAAAAGTGGCATGCAATGGATAGTAGTACATATTAGAGCATAATCGTATCAGAAACTAAAAAAGTAGTTATCATGTCTTATGGTTATTAGTTGCCTTTATTACCGGTTATATAATATTTCAGTAAGCAAGTTTATGGTTATTCAATATGCCAGTATTCAGTTATATTTTTACAAAATATTGAATTTTCAGTGTACCAAAATTTTTGTTACTTATGAGTATACAATGATGCATATGGCCGCTCAAAGAAAATGTAATTAACAATGATTATAGCAAAATCTTCGCATGTTTTAGGGATTTACATCCAAGACTCATTGGATGGGGCATAAAGTGATTCATAATATATGTATGGCAGTATATCCGTATGTCAAACACCATGGTGTATCAGGTTAAGAATTCAATAGCAGTGGGCATAGAATTGATCACTATAGTTTTAGAGAGAACAGATTCTAAGGGAAATATAGCTAGGAATAATATGATGTACAATATGAGAACCAAGAGCAGACAACATTGAAGTTTAGGCAACAATTTTAACTTGTTTAGATTTACTAAATTAGAATAGGAAAGTACCACAGTAGTGAATTGCTATAAGAAGAAGCTATTATTGTGAGATAAAGTATATGATAATTCTCATTAAGTTATGCCTAAATATATACCCTGAATATTTATAATTTGATATGATTATAAAGTTATAGAAAATTTCGGGATAGACATTCCAATTTTATTTAAGTCAAAAGAAGTTCCCCTAGTTGTGATCCATGTACATATTTCAAAAAGGGTGATAGTGTGCGGCAAAATAATATGATTAGATGATGAGG
Source organism: Nicotiana noctiflora (assembly GCA_032618575.1). NCBI lineage: Eukaryota > Viridiplantae > Streptophyta > Magnoliopsida > Solanales > Solanaceae > Nicotiana > Nicotiana noctiflora. The sequence continues at coordinate 124,280 of JASVEL010004351.1, forward strand.
GAAGTTTGTGACAAGAGGGGTTGCTCGATGGTAAGCAACCCCCACTTCCAACCGAGAGGTTGTGAGTTCGAGTCTCCCCAAGAGCAAGGTGGGTAGTTCTTGGAGGGAAGAATGCCGGGGGTCTATTTGGAAACAGCCTCTCTACCTTAGGGTAGGGGTAAGGTCTGCGTACACACTACCCTCCCCAGACCCCACTAAGTGGGATTATACTGGGTTGTTGTTGTTGTTGTTGTTAGATGATGAGGGAAGTAGGAGTAACCTTATGCTTCACTTTAGTTATTCAAAGCTGGAAAGAAACTATGATTCTAGCAAGTGGTTAGTGAAAGGATTAGTAAGTAAGTTTTGAGTAGACACAACAAATTAACAAATTTAGCAGAACTAGTAGAGGTAAGATATAATCCACTTTGATAGGTTATCCCTAATGAGTGGATGGCAATTTGAAATACCAAATGCATGTGTTAGAAGCAAAAGAGTTTATGTTAAACCCGAAGTACATGGGCAGTGAAAAAAATCAGCTAGCAGTGAGAGAGAAAATTATAGAAGAATACCCTTTAAGAGATATAGAAAAAGGGTTTCACCAAGATTTAAAGTATGGGCAATGTTAAATCATTATGAATTTGTATGATTGTAATGTGGACACAAGCTTTCCATTTATGTAAATGATTTAGCTTTTCCTAATAAGAAAGATTTCTGAGGGGTAAGTTGGGAGCCGAGTCGTTATTAATGCAAAGCGCAAAGAGTTGCAGAAGATAAAGAAAGTTGTTAGAATCCCAACAAAAAAAGGAAGGATCCTCAAGTACAAGACATTTGATCTAAGTGGTGATGAGAAAACCATCAGTAAGCCAGATGGAGAATTGAAACTCGAATAGTTAGCATGGGATATGAAAAATAAAATCAGTTCGGTAATGCAGGAAAATTGTATAACTACCAGAGGGATTATGTCTAGCATGTGTAAGAAACACAAAATTATTAGAATAATCACCGAGCATAGTTATTGATGATAAAGTGATCAAAGAAAAGCAATGAAACAATCATGCCCAGTTATGTATCACGTGGGTACTACCATCACATGATACTCTAATATTTGGAGTATAGACTTAGCTAACAATAATTTTACAAGTGTTTTCAGGAAGTGCTTAAGAAGATAATCAAGTGTGGAAAGTATAGCTCATGATTGATCTAGATAAGACAACTCTGGTGAAAGAAGTTCACCCCTTAACCTAGCTAGGAGTTCAATTTGCATACTCTAATGATAGTATAGTTGTTGTCTAGAATATAACTTGTCCCCCCCCCTCCCCCCTTAGTAGGCAAAGTGAAGGAGAAATAATTCATGATCTCTACTTGTTGTAGCTAAAAGAGGGGATTTACAGGTATAGGATGATGGCTTTTGAATAAGGGAGAGATGATGATACTTTGAGGTACTAGGACAGATTATGTGTCCCAAACATAGATAGACTTAAATAGAGAAGATCATGTTAAAATCCCATAATTATAGGTATTCTTTCCATCCAGGTTCCCAAATATGCATCATGACCAAGGAGATTTATTAGTTGAAAGACATGAAAAAGATAGTCGTAAACTTCATGTCAAGGCAAAGCATTTTATTTAAACAGTTGAGGATATGTCCTTGAAGTTAAAAGTAATTGGGATGATCACATACCTCTCATTGACCTTGATAATAATAACACCTACCATTTTAGTCTCAAGATGGCACCGTGTGAAACTTTATATGGGGGAAGGTGTAGATCGACAATTTTGTTGGTCCAAGTTGGTGACTCGATGTTTCTGAAAGTTCCACCTATGAAAGGCATGATGATATTTTGGAAGAAGGGAAAGCATAGTCTCTACTATTTTAGACCATATAGAATCTTGCGAAGGATCGTGAATTTTCTTATGATTTGGAGTTGCCACAAGAATTAGTGGTGGTACAAACAATATTTCATGTTTCATGTTGTAACATTCGAGTTTCTAGTACTCAAACACTCATGTCAATTCAGTACTTATATACTCATGCCACTTAAGTACCTAGATACTCATGCCACTTCAGTACTCAGATACTCATGTTATTTCAATAGTCAGATATTCAAGTCAGATCAATACTCAGCTACTCATGTTTTTCCAATACGTAGATATTCATGCCAGTTTAGTACTCTGATATATGTTGGTTCAATTCTCAAATATTTGCGCCAGTTTAATATTCAAATATTCGTGTTAGTTCTATATTCATGTATCAGTAGAAGACCAATATTCTGTCAATGTAGCAGTCATTAAGTTCAGTGTATCAAAAGTTCAGCAATCATGTATTCATCCAGTTTAGTATGCATATGTTAATGAAAGTTCATGTTGGCACCAGACTCGTTTAAGGTCCGGAGTTAGTAGGAGTTACAGTCAAGACAATCATTCGAGGATGAATGATCCTAAAGGGAATATACTGTAATAGCCCACATACTCAAATTAGGTATGAATGAGTTAAAGGAGTAGTAAGGTTATATTTTGGACATATGAAGTCCTTTCGAGATGATTATGAGTGAAAATGGTTATCTCAAAATCAAGATGGAAAGTGAGGTGCATAAGATTTGACAAAATCGACTAAGTTTGTAGAAGGTTTGTCTTCTATCAGGGTTTAAGGAAAATTTGTAAGGAATTTGTGGGAGTCCAAATATGGAGTCCATGGTGATACGCTTCCACTTCCACTCGAGAATCTCTACATGCTGAAGCAAGCCACCCGATCTCTAGTGCTCATACTTTACCTAGTAACAATTGAGGCACCGAGCTACAAACCTAACTATATCCTTTTTCATCCATGTATATCTTCACGGCACTTGCATGGATGGAATTTCAAAAATTGTGGGCATCTTCTAGAATCAAGTCCCGAAGCCCATCAACAATGGGTACACATACCCGACCCTTCATCCTCAATAACATGTCATCACCAATGGTCACATCTCTGTAGTCACCATTGAGAACCTTGTCCTTGAGGACACGAAAATGGGGGTCTTTATACTGACACTCCCAGATACGATCAAACAAGGAAGACCGAACCACACAAGCAAGAACCAGACTAGGCTTCAAATTATCCAGTCTCACAAACTGACTGCTTAAGGCCTGAACATCCATCGCCATGGGCCTCTCTGTTGATGGTAGATAAGCCAAACTCCCCAAACTCTACGCCTGACGACTCATAGACCTCTCTATTGCTGGTAAATAAGCCAAACTCCCCAAACTCTTCACCTGACAACTCAATGCATCGGCCACCACATTGGCCTTGCCCGGGTGATATATGATAGTGATAACATAGTCTTTCAAAAGCTCTAACCAACTCCTCAGGTGGAAATTAAGGTCTTTATGCTTGAACAAATGCTGCAAACTCTAGTAATCAGTGTAGATCTCACAAGCAACACCGTACAAATAATCACGCCAGATCTTAAAGTTGTGGACAACAGAAGCTAACTCGAGATCATGGACAGGATAATTCTTCTTATGCACTTTCAGCTATCTGGATGTGTAGGCAATTACTCTATCGACCTGCACCAATACCTGTCCAAGGACACTCATCAAGGCATCATAATAGACATTACAAGTCCCCAAACATTTAGGCAATATCAAAATTGGTCCTCTAGTCAAAGCTCTCCTCAGCTTCTAAAATCTCTCCTCACACTCCTCCAACCACCTGAGCGAAGCACCCTTCAGTGTCAACCTATTCATAAGTGCTGCAATAGATGAAAATCCATCCAAAGATCAATGGTAATAACCTTGTAGGCCAAGAAAACCATAGATCTCTATAGTTAAGGATTGTTTGGGCCAACTCTGCACTACTTCAACTTTATTCGGATTCACCTTGATCCCCTCACTCGATATTACGATACCTAAGAATGCCACGAAATCCATTTGGAACTCATATTTTGAGAACATTGCATATAATTTCATTTCTCTCAAGGTCTGAAACACTGTCCTCAAGTGCTGCTCATGATCTTCCCGACTTCGGGAGTACACCAGAATGTCATCAATAAAGACAATAACGAATGAGTCAAGATATGGCTAGAATACACTATGTATTAAATGCATCAAATGTTGTTGGAGTGTTGGTTAACACAAATGACATAACAAGGAACTCTTAATGACCACATCGAGTTCTGAAAGTAGTCTTTGGGATATTTGGCTCCCGAATCATGAACTAAAGATAACCTGAGTGCCAGTAAATCTTAGAAAACACTCGAGCACCTTTTAAATGATCAAATAGGTCATTAATACAAGGAAAAGGATACAGGTTCTTCACTGGAACCTTGTTCCACCAGCGATAATTAATGCACATATGCATAGAACCATAATTCCTCTTCACAAACAAGACAGGATCACCCCAACATGACACACTGGGCCAAATAATGTCCTTATCTAGAAATTCTTGTAACTATTTGTTCAACTCCTTTAGCTTAGGAGGTGACACATGGTATGGAAGAATAGAGACAGGCTGAGTGCCCGATAACAGGTCAATGCAAAAATTAATATCTCTGTGAGGCGGCATACCCGAAAGATCAGATGGAAAGAAAATAGTGAGATACCGTACTATTGGGACTGAATCAACTATAGGAGTATCAATACTAACACCTCTCACATAATTTAGACATGTATCACACCCCTTCTTAACAATTTGCTGCGCTTTAAGAAATGAAATAACTTTACTGGTAGTGTTATCTGAGGTACCCCTCCATTATAGTTGCGGTACACCTAGCATAGCCAGCATCAAGGTTTTGGAGTGAAAATCAAGAATAGAATAATGGGGCAAAAATCATTCCATGCCCAAGATAACATCAAAATCTACCATGTTGAGCAATAATAAATCGGTTGTGGTCTCAAAACCACTAAGAGAAATTAAATACGACCAATAAATGCGATACATAACAAAAGAATCTCCCATAGGAGTAGAAGCATAAACATGTGAACTCAAAGTATCCCGAGGTACGCCCAAATGTAGGTCAAAATAAGAGGAAACATAAGAATAAGTTGAGCCTGGATCGAATGGAACTGATACATCTCTACGACAGACCGGAACAATACCTGTGATGATCGAATTGAAGGTAACAGCCTCAATATGGGCAGAAAGAGCATAATATCTAGCATGGAATCCCCCTCTAGGGAGACCTCTATGTTCTCGACCTCCACCTCTAGCTGGGTGGGCAGGTGGGGTGGCCACCGGTGTTGTAATCATAGCTGGAAATACCTGTAGAGCACGCTGTAGATGATAAGACTCTGGAGACTCACACCTCATAAGTCTAGGACAATCCCTTACTATATCGTGTGTGTCGCAATACTAAAAGCAAGCTCTAGGAGGATGTGGCGGCTGTCAATGGCTCGGGCTTAGTGTGCTGGACTAACCATTGAAAGCATCTCGTACAGGAGGCACGCTGGATACTGGAGGTGTATCATTATGCTCACGAGGTCTAGGAAGAGCTTCGATACCACTGGCTGCTAAAAGAGCTGAATGAGCAAGGTGACTCTTATAACACTTACCCTAAAAAAATGAAGCTAGGGCACGGGCACAAGAATAATGGCCTGACTCCTAAGATGTCTTGGCATATCTCTCTTCTCTATCTTGGTCATGCATGCCCTCTACTTTTTTAACAGTGGTCAACACTGGCTGATAAGAGGTATCCATCCAACTCCCTCAAAAATATTTCTGAAAATTGGGTCCATGTAAGGGAAGCTTCCTCAACTAGACTGCCCAATAGATAAGTGCACCACCCCTAATAGGCTGCTCAACGAAGTTGGAAGGTAGTGAAAGAAACCCCACTCGATCCTGATATACCCACAGTGCGGAGGATACGGTGGCATTCCTCTATAAATCGCTAAGTATCCTCTGTTGCTAGACAATTTAATGTAAGAGGCTCCTACTTCTTAAACCTCTCAAGCCTCCACTACTCCACCTCTAAAGCTACTTCCCTAGCCTCGGGTTGAACAATGTCTACAGGCGATATCGGTATAATATCAAGAATTCAATCAACCTGCACACGCTGCTCATGAATGGGGGCGGTGGGAGTCTTTGCTCCTCCATCGGCTTGAGAAGTGGCAGCAACTAGAAGAATCGACCCTGCCCGAGCTAAAATGGTGTAGATGCTCATGAACTGTGCAAGGGTCTCCTAGAGATCTAGAGTAGTAGCTCTAGGTGTATCAGACGCCTGGGCTCAGGCCGGTGGCTCCTCTATGGCAGCTCCTCTATGGCAGCTCATGGGGGTGCTCTAGTTACACCACATGCGCGTCCTCGACTTTTATCCCGGCCCGAAGATAAGTACAGATGTCTCTGCACAGATACGCGAGAGTCTAATAAACCGGCTTATGATTTATGACTCCTATGAACCTAGAGCTTTGATACCAACTTTTCATGATCCAAGTTCTCCCTTCGTGAAGTGTCATGACGGCACTTAGTCTCTACGACTATGTAAGCCTAACAATTGCGAAAAAGTAAATGAAATATGAAACTAGCAAGTTGCGGGTAAAATATAATAAAAGATTTTAAAATGCCGCTTGGCATATACAATACACAGTCTTGAAGCAGTTTGGCATATACCATACACACTCTTGAAACTGAATCAAAACTCCCAACACCCAAAATCTCATGAATTTACATGCTAGAGAAAACTGCATAGTGTTCAAACTCTATATTGTTTAATCACAAGTAAATACATGAAGTCTAAAGATAAAGGGGAGAATAAAGAGGGACTGCTAGGTCTACGGACGCGTCACATATACCTCGAAGTCTCTGATATCCCACCTCACTGATAGAATGGTTGAGCAGAAGAACCTGGATGTGCACATAAAACACATGTGCAGGGAAGGGAATGAGTACACCAAGACGGTACCCCATAACTCCCTAGCCTAACTTCGGTCGAGTAGTAAAGAGAAAGGTCAGGGCCCTACTGGTTATATAAATATAACTAGAGGCTATTATTCTCCCTTTTAGCTTTAGACTTCATGTACTTAATTTTAATCAGATATTTTGGAGTTAGAACACTATGTAATTTTCTCTAGCTTGTGATTTCATGAGATTCCTAGTTTTGGGAGTTTTGATTTTCAATAGTGTGTATTGCATATGTCGAGCGGCATTTCAAACTCTCTTATTATGTTTTACCCACAAATTGCTAGTTTCGTATTTCTTTTCCTTTTTCCGCAATAGTTAGGCTTACCTAGTCGTAGAGACTAGGCACCATCACAACGGTTCTCGAAGGGAAAATTTGGGTCGTGACAATCCATTACTATTGTCATTTCTAATATTGAGTTGGATTTTTTATTAGCATTAGTATTGATTTGATTGTGCTTTATGGTTTGTTTGAGTTATTACTAACTTTTATGGGATATAAAATATATTTGACCATTCAAAAGTTTTAAGTCCAAAATTATACATTAAAAGAGGAAACTATTAAAGAGTTTAAATTATATTTATAAACTACATTACAATAATTATTTTTATGTATAAAATATTTTTAAAACTCGTATATATGAAATGTCGGGTTGATTTGGTTTCGATTTGACCTTCTTAGTTAAAATCTAACCAAATCAATTACGGTCAAATTTTTTTTCGATCACAAAATCGTAGTCAATTTTTTTTTATCGCTTTAACTCAACTTGTCAGGTTGGTGTGATTTGCCAGCTTTTCTTGTACATCCATACTTGTAACAATCATAGCAATTAGTGGCGCATTGGTTTACATAAAAAATGTAGATATAGTTGTAAAGTATGGCCGGGTATGCATTACCAAATTAGAATTCAAAATTTAAGGTTTAGGTCATTTGGGTACCGGGCCATTATAAAAGCAGCCTAAAGTTACTCAACTAAGAAGTAGATCACATCGAATGATCATTTGGAAAAGAATATCAATTAACGAAAAGAAGCACTTAAGAGAATACGTCATAGAATACCACTCCAATTTTAATGCTCTATTGCCACCTGGTATATCACATGTATTAGTTATTAAATTAGCACCAAAATACAAAATGTTATGGCTTCTTATGTCATTTGGTGGGTATTCCAACAACTAAAGCTAAGCTTCCTTTTTCTTTTCTTTTTATTGTTCAATCATTGATGTAGTTTTACTCCCCTGCCTTGAATATACTCCCAATAATTGAGTTCATGATTAATAAACTCCGAATTATTTAATTTAGTAATCCAATATTATATTGTTAAAGCTAGGCAAAACAACGCTGAACCTTTATTAGATGACTAAAAATGCATTGTTGACCAATATTCCGCAATAATTCAGTTCTTGATTAATGCACTCCTAATATAAGATTTAATTTAATGTATATCCCAATATTGTATTGCTGAATGATATCCTAATTAGCCACAACAATGCTGCAACTTTTGATGACCAAGATGCATTCATCAATATGCATATGAAGCAGTCCAGTGTTTAACAATTATTCCTTTAGATTGAAAATAAAGAATGATCACATGGGAAAGAAACACAATTAACGGGATTAAAAATAACGACCTACACTCATACGATTTCAACTTAATTGAGCAATCTTTAGATTACAAACTAGAATAACCTAGGAATTAACCTCTTAATCCATCACATACTTGTAATAACTCTATTACAAACTTATTTGTAATAACTCTATTACAAAGCTCACAACTTTACTAACTCTAGCCAAGACTTAAACACAAGGTTTATGTTATGACCCAAAACCCATTACAAGTCGTGATAGCGCCTAACTCCATTGTTAGGCAAGCCAACAATAATTAATTATCTTAATTACACATTAATTGTATTCTGAAATCGTAAATTCCTTAAATTTTATAAAATGGAGATAAACTTTACGGAGTAATTGATAATATTTCAACACTACACTCCTGAACAACTCATAAGTATCCCAAAATCCGGTGTCACAATGTCATGAGCATCAATTAGGGACTAAAATAAAATACATTTTTTGTTAGGAAAATAAATTAGACACGAAAGTGTAAATAACACTGATGGAGGCTCTATGCGCTGCATACTCGTAACATGGGGATGCGGCTCACTTTATTCCCCAAAATAATTGCGCCTCTACGCCCACAAGACCCCTAAACATATATGTTCCTGTTTAAAATGTGCAATAGGTGTAATTTGAGTATGTAAATCAATGCGTACACACTAAATGTCTTGTCTAACCTCGAAGTTATAGTGACGAGGGAGAGACACTTACTATGGGCTAAAAATATAATATGAATATTATGATTAAGCATGAATTGTAATAAACAACTGAAAGCTCAATAGCAAGAAGTTAGTAAACAATTTGCTTATTAATAGGAAATTTTGAAATTTATTTTCGTCATTTAACATTTTATATCTCAAGCCAATGAATCAATATAAATTATTATTCGTTTTAAAGATTTATCACGCACAAATTATGTCGAGGTTGTAAGGACCGATCCATCATAAAAATAGAAATTATACACTATAGAGGGTCGAATGGCACGAATCATATATGCATCTCTTTACTACCAGGCATTCGTCACACTCACCAACGAGAAAATATATCTAAAATAACCAATCCAAGATTTATTAAGGGGCAATTATTAAAGAAAATATCAATTCTCATTAACTATTAAGTTTAAGCTTTTCCAATCCATTTACCAAGTGTCAATATGATTTAACCAATTAAATTAACAAGTAGGTTACAAACATCGCAAGTATAATATGATTTGGGTGCTACATACCCGAACATAATTTTAATATTATTTATACACAGACTCTCGTCTCCTCTTAGGTACCTAGTCCACAAAAATAAAAGGACATGTTAAATCAATTCACCTATGGGTTAATTCCCTCATACAGTGTTAGAAGAGACTTACGTCATGTTAAATCCCACTTTCCAGTCACAATTTCGCTCTAAAGCCCCAACTCTGTGTCGTTCAATCTGAAACTAGTCAAACAACGTGTAAATTAATTAAAAATATACGCCAATACTTGAAATTTACAATTTATAAATATCCAACTCCACTCAAGAAAGTTGGCAGAAGGTCTCTTATCTCGGAACTCAACGAACTCATAATATTTGATAATCCATTCTGATACGAGTTCAACCATACAAATTTTATAAAATATTTATAAAAACTTGATCTTCAAATCTTAAATTTTCATTCTTAAAAAGTTTTGCCAAAATCTTGATTTTTTTCAATTCCATCCAAAATAAATGATGAAGAAAACGATAGAATCATGAAGTATAACCACTTTAGCATATAGAATACTAATCCAATCCATATGGTGCGAATCGCTTAACCGGAGCTCCATGGCTCCAAATATGTTAAAAATGGCCAAAAACTCGACGTTTAGCTTCTACCCAGGTATCTACTATTTAGGAACGCTGAAAAGGCTTTGAATTCACGAAACACTACTTTTCTCAGCAAAAAATTTACCCTTCATGATCGCAAATAACAAGTGCCTCGCTCTTCCAGTATGGACTTCGAGGTCCGCAGACTGTCACACCTCCTTTTTGCAAGCCCCCTACCCCGAGAGGTAGATGCGCGAGGGAGTTTTTCCAATTTAAGTAACAATATCCGAAACGGGATTATTCCATTTATTTCAGAGTCGCCACTTGGAATAAATTATGGTGTCCCAAGTCACCGATTTATTTTAATCCCGAATCGAGGAAATTTTCGACTTTCCAAATGAAGTCTGCGAACCAGAAATTCTAAGTATGGAATTCTGTTAACCCGAGGGAAGCTGTTAGGCACCCCCCGATCCCGTGGTTCTAGCACGGTCGCTTCAATTATTATAAATGGCTAAAGATACCTGATTTTATACATGTTTATAAATTGTATGCTCCAATTAACCTTAAAAACCGCTCTATTAATCTGAAACCATGCCAAAAGAAAATCCAATTATAACATAGACTCGGACTTTTGACAGATAGGTGAATGTATAAAGAAAAGGTATCCGGGTTATTTATTTGAAACTATGCCGATCAAGACCATTGTGAAATAAACAAAAAGGATCAATTTACTTAACAGTGTATCTCTTAAAATTATTTCCAATTAAAGAATCATACCAAATGATATATTATTTCCTAGTTTTTGATTTATGGCCGGAGATTAAATGACAAGATATAAACTATCGGAAAATTGATCAAAATATGCGAAATAGAAACAATTCAAATTGATCCAATTATTAAAAGTAAAATTGTTTACTATCCTTAATCCGATGTTAATTAGCGAAAGCAAAACTATGCGATTAAAATCGATCTAACATTGGCATAAAAAAAACCGGGTTAACTTATCTTGTCTACTTAAGTACAAATAGATTTCAAGGGAAAATCAAATGAAGAAATTCAAAAATGATTCAAAATACCTTGCATTAATAATTAACATTAATCAAATTAACACCTTAAACGTACTTAAGTTACTTGATTTTAACAAATTACCAATTTAACATATCAAGGAAAATCTCAATCCGTGTTGGCTAGTTTTACTTACGTGGATCTAAATATATGCTAACAAAAGTAGAAACTAGTTAAACACAACGAAAACTAAACGATATTCTAAAATAAATCAAGATTACAATACAAGCCTAACGGATTTTATTTCGAATTATTCATAACGAAAGTAAGAACTAAATAGACATTCATAACTGTGTGCGCTCTTAAACTCTTAGTGCTTAACAGTACAATCCTTAATACAACTAACACCCCCCCCCCCAATTTAATGGATATCTACAAGATCATTCATATGATGGCTTCGCGGCAATATTCAAAACATGCTTTCATTTTTATTTCCAGTAAAAGCAATAGACAATCCAAGGATGTGTACCTGGAATTCAAAAGCAAAAGAGGAAATCAGTGGCAGAAACTCAGCAGTAACAGCTACGGAACAGCAACACCAGCAGTCAAATTCCCAATAAAACCGGCAGAAACAGTAACAGAATAGTAGGGAAATTCCAGGGAAGGTTTTAAACTCCAAACAGGAAGGCCCAGGAATTTTCAAACCAGTAGAAAGACCAAGACACTAGTGAAACAGTATTCAGAAAACCCAACAGGAAGCCCAGTAGCAATAAGAAAACTGTTTTCAGAAAACTGTTTTCAGAATCTATCTCAACCTATGTATCCCTCTGTGTTTCTCAATGTGAGTGTATGTATTCTAAAAAATTGTGTTTTTCAATCTGCCAGTGATTCGACTCAGCAGACAAGTGATTAGGAAATTCCAATTCTCTCGATGGAAAATAAACTTCAACAGAACACTACCTCCCTCACAACTAAAATGAATTTGAAGCAAATGAAGAGAGAAAGCTCTTGGTGTAATACTACAGAGATTCAAGTAAGTAATACTACAAAGCTTCTGCCAGTGTGTATTCTTGTGAGTGTCTAATGTGTTTTGCCAATATTCTCAATGTGTGTGAATGTGTTTTCAGAGAGTGTTTTCTCTGTTTTTCAGTCTCTCAATGTGTGTATATCCAGTGTTTTCTCTTCAGTATTTCTCTCCTTTTTATAGCCTTTTTGAATCTTAAATTATTCCAAATTCTTAACCTTTCCCAGCCTGTCTGCTCCCCCATGTGCACCCCTTAAAACCCTTCTCTGTTTATGATCTTCCCTTTCCAACTCTTAGGAGCATTGCTATTAATCATGAAACCCATCTCCTGAAGACCACTACTGTCCCCTTTTTTATTAAACAAATGGGTATGGGGCAGCCTGAATATTGAATTCAGGCGTGCTTTGACAATCACATGGCTACAAACTTTTAAGATCAGCAATTAAGGGATGCCAAACATGATAAATGGATTCATGAAATTTAAACTGAAATAGGTTATTTAATTACTGCCTATAATCACAATGCTAAACTTTGAAACAGCTATATCCAAACCAGACTTCCTAATTTAACAACAGAATCAAACGACTAAACAGAACATTTCAATTCGAGCAAAACAAAGCACTGCCCGAGGTTTCACACCACAAATTCTACGAGATTAGACGACGACATTCAATTAACCATAACATGTGTTATTGATAACAAATCAAACCAATAAACAGTGATTCTAAAAATCTCGGCCGAAAAAATGAAACTAAGTATTCGACGACGCTAATCGAAGCGAATACGCATTTGACAACATACGCAATCAAACAAACAATACAGAAGAGTAATTGACCAAATAAAAGTTCTTTAAGAAGAAGTGACAACAGGGACGGCCGAAACAAATGAGAAGAATTCAATCAAATACACAAAACAAACAAACACCTAATTGAAATAAACAGGAAAAAAGAAATTACCTCAAGAGGAGAAGAAATCGAAACCAAAACAGAATCCGGGCCGTTTTGAGCTTGGACTTGAATTTGGAGTCTAACGGACTCTAATTGAGATGTTTTCAAATGAAAACATCCCAATTAAATTCTATTAGACTTCACTTTCCTTTGAATTTGAAGAAAAATCCTAATTTTGAATTTTAGGGTTCATACGGCCGCTTTTGGGATTTTGGGCTTCCGGTTGGATTCGAACAAAACCAAAGGTGATTTGGGTGTGAGGGTGGTCTGGAGGTGCTAGGGTGAGATTTTGGGGCGGTTTCGCATAGATTTGGTTTTAGCTCAAATCTTCAAATGAAGATTCGAGAAGATAGGGAATGATTCGAGGGAATCGGTTTGTGGATTCGTGTTCAGGGTGGTCGGGAGGTTCTACGGTGTTAAAATGGTGGTGTTTGGACCACTGCCGCCGGCGGAGACGATTTCCAGCCGGCGGAGTGCGGCAGCCTCGGCTTTGTCTCTGTGGGAGACGATAAAATAAATGTGAATTAGGGTTTGGGGGGTTTTGGGTAATTAAAATACGAGATTTAATTTTGGCCGTTGGATTAAGGATTCCAACGGCTCAGATCAAAGAGGAGGTGGGTCGGTTCGGGCATGGAGGAGACCGGGTCGGGGTTAAAGGGTGATGGGTTTAAAATTGCCCTTTTAATCTCAGCCGTTAGATCACAATGATCAACGGCTAAGATCGAATGGTGGCTTTCAAACGGATGGGTAATTTGTTTGGGCTGGGAATTTTGGGTGCTTTTGGGCCTCAAAGCTAGCCCGGTCCGATTTCAACATCTTTTATTTCATTCATTTTTTTTTAATTTTCTTAAATCACTTCAAACTAAAATTTAAAAATCCTAATCACATTATAAAACAACATTAACTTATCATATATATTAATTAGTGTCCAATAACGATTGAACAGACATAATTAAATACCAAAAATAAATTACAATCACACAATTGGGTATTTAAATACTAGAAAAGCAAAAATACATATTTTTTGTGATTTTATTTTGTAAAATAAACTTAAACTACTCCTAATTGCAAAGTTAGATCAAAAGATGTAAATATGACCCATTTTTGTATTTTTATTAATTTAAACACATATAATCATGCAGATACAAATGCAAACAATTACCAAAAATAACACGAAAATTCACAAAAATATACAACGTAAAAAAATAGACAATTTTTGTTTTGATTTTGTGGGAGTATTTCATGTTAGGCAAAAATCACGTGCTCACAGCTGCCCCTCTTTGCGTGTAAACTCGAAGAGTTTTCGTGCAAAGATAAATGAGCGGATACGAGCGATTTTTGCCCGTCTGAGCACTCCGTGTGAAGCATTTTTTTGAAAAGTTTGACCGAACCTTTGCTTCAGAAGATCTCCTACATATCCCCGGCTAAAAAGGGAATCAGGTCAATGTAGTTCGGGAAGTTTTGGTAGCTGGGACTTCCATGACTGCTGTGATCTTGCTGTCACTGTTGTTGCTACTGATGCCACTGCTTAACTGATCTCCTTATTACACCGTGCTAAACAAAAAAAATAAGAAGCTAGACTAAGTTACAGTATTGCAAATTCTTATTTATCTTTTCAGCTTGATCTTGTCATGTTCATTGCCATCTTGCTGGTTCTGATGTTTCTTCACATGCTTCTTCTTTTCTGACAATTGTTATTTCGGTCTATCTTGATTGCCGAACTCCGACCATTGGTCCCTTCCTTGTGATCTTCGAACTATTCTGCTTCGAAATCTGAATCCATCTTTCTGATCCTTGTTGCTTTCCTTCCGATTATGAACTTGGATTCATGCTGGGGATTTCCGTTACATTCTGTCACTTTTCGATAGTTCACTTTCTTTATCAATCTTAGAAAATGAGACGCCATTCTGCTTTTCTGCTGAGCCTTTGACTTTATCGGCACACTCTAATCATAAATCACCATTCCATTCTTCAGGCGGGCTCCCTGACTTCAACTACAACTTCAAAATAAATCGCCACTCCATTCTTCAGGCGGGCTCCCTGACTTCAACTACAACTTCAAAATAAACCGCCACTCCATTCTTCAGGCGGGCTCCCTGACTTCAATTACAACCTCAAAATTAAATCGCCACTCCATTCTTCAGGCGGGCTCCCTGACTTCAACTACAACTTCAAAATAAACCGCCACTCCATTCTTCAGGCGGGCTCCCTGACTTCAATTACAACCTCAAAATTAAATCGCCACTCCATTCTTCAGGCGGGCTCCCTGACTTCAACTACAACGTCAAAACTAAATCGCCACTCCATTATTCAGGCGGGCTCCCTGACTTCAACTACAACTTCAAAAGTAAATCGCCACTCCATTCTTCAGGCGGGCTCCCTGACTTCAACTACAACTTCAAAAGTAAATCGCCACTCCATTCTTCAGGCGGGCTCCCTGACTTCAATTACAACCTCAAAATTAAATCGCCACTCCATTCTTCAGGCGGGCTCCCTGACTTCAACTACAACTTCAAAACTAAATCGCCACTCCATTCTTCAGGCGGGCTCCCCGACTTCAATTACAACTTCAAAATAAATCGCCACTCCATTCTTCAGGCGGGCTTCCTGACTTCAACTATAATTTCAAGATTAAAATGCCACTCCATTCTTCAAGCAGGCTCCCTGACTTCAATTACGACTCACTAATTTCATCCCATCCTTATCGCCTTCCTTTGTTTCCTGTACCATTTTATTCTTCCCGCCTCGTCTCTTGGGCCACCTTTTCTTCTGAATTACCTTTTTTTGGAATTGCTTTCTTCCTGGATCGTGTTATTTTCCTTTGACTGCTGGGGATATCCTTGGGACCATTTACTTACCTGCTGGAGATAATGCTACTGGGGAAGTATTCTTTACTTCCCCTTTTTCTACTTCCTTTAACCTTTATTCTATCCCGAGCTCGCTGGGGGTTGAATTTTCGTTGACTGAAAATTACCCTGGCAGGGACTCTCTTTTCCTTTTTCCTCTTTCCCAACCTCCTTCGGGACTTGCGCTTTGCTTTCTTGAAAACTTATGGTATATAATGTTGCTGGGGAAATCTCGAAGATCAGTGTTTCATTTCTCCAAGAACTGTTGGGGATAATACTAGGCTTAAAGATCACTTCCTCGTGTTGTCCGGCCTCTTTCAAAACTATTCTGCTTGAAACTGGTATTTTCCCAAAATCTTGCGTTGCTTTCTATCCTTATCCACCGGGTATTTGCTTTCGAGAAAATTTTCGCAATGGGAGAAAATTTTCTGCCCCAGTTTGATAACCTTCTACGTGGCATGCTTTTCTGCCGACGAACCCTCTTTTTCTGCTTTAAATCAAAGAAAAATTGTTAGTTTCAAAACACCGTGAGTGGTCATGCCGCTCTTGCTGGGGCAATTTTCCTTTTCTCTTTTAGCTGCTTTGCTTTCCTCGAATTTGGGGACGACGTTGATACTTGCTGGTGGATGGCGCTCTTTCTACAGGATCTCTTATCTCTCGTTCTATTCCAAACTTCAGTGTGGTCTGACACTCTTGGTCGGTGATCTGTTGTGAGAAACTATCTTCCGGGTGTGTAATATGTGCCCATCCTACTCCGTAATTCCCGTGAACCTTCCAATCAACCTATCGTTCCAATCTTAATATCGGAATGGCTTTTGCCTTATTGCATTGTTCCATGCCTATTCATCTTCATTGTACCGCTTTGGGAGACTTGGTAGTAGGCTTTGAAAAGTCAACTTTCGACATAAATATAAAAATCTTTAAAAGAGAGAAAAATGATAAATAAAAATGCAATAAAGAGTATGGACTGCAAAAAAGATAAGAAGGAAAACTTTTCTGAACTTCAAATTGGGAAAAACTTATCTGAATGTATAACTGATCCAATGGTTATGCTGTGCCTTCGAGATTAATCTACCCAGTCTATTTATGTCAATCATTTTCTGACGGCTGCATTTTCTTAGAAGCAAACGAATGTCCCAACCTCGTCTCATGCAGACACCTTGTAACCATCTCGCCTTGTCACCTCATAGTGCCCTTCAAAGGGTTTTCACTAATGAGATTCTCTCATTTCTCTCGATCTCCCGTCGCCTTAGGGTGGCTGTAAAGGTTTTCACCGTAACACTCTCTCATTTTATTTCTCTTAGCTTTCTTCGCCTTAAGGTGCCCGCGAGAGTCTCCACCGTTAAGACTCTCTCATTTCGCTTTCTTTCCATGCAGTGGGTTGGGGTATTATCCATGAAATTTCCTCTAAAGGGCTATCCCTTTTCAGCTTGTGAGTCCTAGATTTAGTTGAGGATTGAAGTGTCATTCGTAGTTTTCATTCGCATGACTTGGCATTTTTCCAATACTGATCAAGAGGTCTTTTTGGTCATTAATGTGGTTTTTGTGCGTGAGGCTAAAGAAAAGGGGTTTAATCTCAACGGTTAGATCATTACAACTTTTGGAATCCACACTATCTTTTCAAACGAAACAATGACTTCTGCCCCAGTTTTGTTGCTTGGGGAATCTTTGATTTTTATTTTATTATGACCGAGCCGTGTGGCGCCTACGTATCCTTCTTGAGGAATCGGGTCGAACGTAGTTCACTTTTTCTTGTGTCTTTTCTTTGTTTCTTTTTCTGTTTTGTTACACATCTTCCTTGATGATTCCGAAAGAGGGTATATGAAAGAATAATTAAGGCTCAAAGGGGAAAACAAGGGTTAAAGTGTTTGGGGTAGTAGAAAAATTGCCTCTGTCATTTCATTCTTCGAAAAATGCCAACTACAAACAAACGAAACCAAACGTTGACAAATGCATTAAAGAATTACACATAATATCTCTTGACTGCATCAGAATTGATAGCCATATCGGTGCATCTTCCCTCAATATCAGTTAGACATAGAGCGCCGTTGGATAATACTCTAGTTACAACAAATGGTCCCTGCCAATTTGGAGCGAACTTGCCTTTCGCTTCGGCTTGATGTGGTAGAACTCTCTTCAGCACATGCTGTCCCACTTCAAATTTCCTGGGATGTACTTTCTTGTTATATGCTCTTGCCATCCTCTTTTGATACAATTGGCCATGACATACTGCTGTCAATCGCTTTTCATCGATCACGCTCAATTGCTCCAACCGGGTTTTGACCCACTCATCGTCGTCGATCTCAGCTTCAGCGACAATTCGGAGGGATGGGATTTCAACTTCTGCTGGTATTACTGCTTCAGTCCCATATACCAACAAGTAAGGAGTGGCACCTACCGAAGTCCGGACGGTAGTGCGATAACCCAACACAGTGCGAATGGTAACTTTTCATGCCATTGCCTAGACCCTTCTACCATTTTCTTCAATATCTTCTTTATATTCTTGTTTGCTACCTCAACTGCACCATTTGCTTTGGGACGATATGGTGTGGAATTTCAACTGTTGACATACCTCTTTCATCAATCCGCTGTTAAGATTGGCACCGTTATCTGTGATGATTATCTTTGTAATTCCAAACCTGCAGATGATGTGGGAATGTACGAAGTCCACCACCGCCTTCTTGGTCACTGATTTGAAGGTTTTGGCCTCCACCCACTTGGTAAAATAATCGATCGTTACCAGAATGAACCTATGACCATTGGAAGCCGCGGGTTCTATAGGTCCAATAACATCCATACCCCATGCAACAAACGGCCATGGTGCTGACATTGTATGCAACTCGGTTGGCGGAGAATGAATCAAATCTCCGTGTATCTGACACCGATGGCATCTTCGCACAAAACTTATACAATCACGCTCCATAGTGAGCCAATAATATCCTGCTCGAAGAATCTTCTTTGACAATACATATCCGCTCATGTGTGGCCCACAAACTCCGGAGTGTATATCTGTCATCACTGTTGTGGCTTGACTCGCATCTATACATCTCAACAATCCCAAATCCGGGGTTCTTTTGTACAGCACCCCTCCACTAAGGAAAAATCCGTTTGCCAATCGCCAAATAGCTCTCTTTTGATCTCTAGTTGGTTGCTCCGGGTATATTCCTAACCTGAGGTATTCTTTGACGTCATGAAACCATGGCTCGCCATCCATCTCTTCCTCTATCATATTGCAATAAGCATGCTGATTCCGGATCCGAATATGTAATGGATCAACACGAACCTTGTCCGGGTGATGTAGCATTGACGCCAAAGTAGCCAGAGCATCGGCAACCTCATTATGCATCCTTGGGATATGCTTGAATTCTATTGATCGGAAACGCTTAGTCAGATTGTGCAAACATTGACGATACGGGATAAGCTTCAAATCTCTGGTTTCCCATTCTCCCTGAATCTTATGTACCAGAAGGTCCGAGACCCCCAAGACCAAGACGTCTTGTACATCCATGTCCACCGCTAATCGTAACCCCAAGATACATGCCTCGTACTCGGCCATATTATTGGTACAATGAAAACGCAGTTGAGCAATAACAGGATAATGATGTCCTGTTTCAGAGATAAGCACAGCCCCTACTCCGACTCCCTTTGCGTTCGCCGCTCCGTCGAAGAAAAGCTTCCACCCTGGATCCTCGGTTAATTCCAACCCATCAATTTGCAATACTTCTTCATCCGGAAAATACGTCCTCAAAGGTTCGTATCCGTCATCAACAGGATTCTCAGCTAAGTGATCGGCTAGGGCTTGAGCTTTCATAGCCGTCCTTGTCACGTATATGATGTCGAACTCCGTAAGTAATATTTGCCATTTTGCTAACCTCCCTGTAGGCATAGGTTTCTAGAAAATATACTTCAACGGATCCAAACGCGAAATGAGGTAAGTGGTGTAAGAAGACCAATAATGTTTCAGCTTTTGGGCTACCCAAGTCAAAGCACATCAGGTCTTTTCCAAATGAGTGTACTTGACCTCGTGGACCGTGAATTTCTTACTGAGATAGTAAA
Organism: Nicotiana noctiflora; assembly: GCA_032618575.1. Classification (NCBI taxonomy): domain Eukaryota; kingdom Viridiplantae; phylum Streptophyta; class Magnoliopsida; order Solanales; family Solanaceae; genus Nicotiana; species Nicotiana noctiflora. The sequence continues at coordinate 144,405 of JASVEL010004351.1, forward strand.
TGGCCCGTTCCTTCCTGCCAGTAAGATCGTGCTGCCCCAGTACGCAGCCGAATGAATTTTCCAAACCGTCAGATAAAGAATCGGGGGTCTACCCAGTTCAGGCGGAACCAGTACGGGTGGGTTTGACAGATACCCTTTGATTTGGTCAAATGCTTCCTGACATTCTGTCGTCCATTCTATCGCATCGTCTTTCTTCAACAGACGGAATATGGGTTCACAGGTTGTTGTAAGCTGAGCAATAAACCTACTGATGTAATTTAACCTTCCCAACAGACTCATTACCTCTGTTTTATTCTTTGGCGGGGGTAGCTCCTGAATGGACTTGATTTTGGATGGGTCCAACTCAATGCCCCATCGGCTGACGATGAATCCTAGCAATTTTCCTGATGGAACTCCGAATGCGCATTTAGCCGGATTGAGCTTGATATCATATCTTCGAAGTCTTTGAAAGAACTTCCTGAGGTCGGCAACGTGGTCTTCTTGACGTCTAGATTTTATGATCACATCATCCACGTACACTTCAATTTCCTTGTATATCATGTCATGGAATACCGTAGTCATCGCCCTCATGTATGTTGCCCCTGCGTTCTTCAAACCGAACGGCATCACCCGGTAGCAATAAGTCCCCCACGGTGTGATAAAAACCGTCTTTTCTGCGTCCTTTTCATCCATCAAGATCTGATGATATCCCGTGTAGCAGTCCACAAAGGATCCGATTTCACGTCCGGCGCAATTATCAATCAGGATATGGATATTGGGAAGCGGGAAATTATCCTTAGGACTTGCCTTGTTGAGATTGCGGTAGTCCACACATACTCGGATCTTTCCGTCCTTCTTTGGCACCGGTACTACGTTAGCCAACCATTCAGGGTATCGAGTGACACGAATGACTTTCGCCTGCAACTGCTTGGTCACTTCCTCCTTGATCTTTACACTCATCTCCGTCTTAAATTTCCGCAGTTTTTGTTTGACGGGCGGGCATGCCGGGTCAGTAGGTAATTTATGGACCACTAGGTCAGTGCTGAGTCCTGGCATGTCGTCGTACGACCATGCAAAAATGTCTTTAAACTCCATGAGTGTTTTGATCAACTCTTCTCTCAGGTTGGGTTCGATATGGACGCTTATTCTGGTTTCTTTGACGTCATCTGTGTCCCCCAGATTAACAGTCTCGGTATCATTTAAATTTGGTTTGGGTTTTTCCTCGAAGTGACTTAATTCTTCATCGATTTCTTCTACGGCTTCATCATCGCCGTATTCCGATTCACTCTCGTCACCTCTTATTCCATGCGTTATTATTTCCAAACCGATTGACTTTATAGAATGGGTTGATTAATCTTTAAGCACGCCATATCATTAAGATCAGTTGAAAGAAAGCTGCTCAGAAAAGTAAAAAGAAGGAAAATAAACAATAATTAGAAACGAAAGGAACAAAATTTCATTAATGGGAACAGTACAAGGAAAAACAAACTTGCGAACTCAAATCAAAACGAACCGAAACAAACGGATTTTACTTCGGGGACAATCCCAACACAAAATTTCGAAAGAAAACAATCCAAAACAAACTACCAAGACTCCTTCCGGACAGGGAGAGGAGTATCCTTCCAATTATTCAACTTTGCTTTCGATCTCGCAAACTGTATATCGTCTCAAGAACTCTTCGTCTGGCCTAACTTTCAAGTACTGGCGAAGCTTTAATTGAAGACCTTTAAGTGCCATAGGACTGGGAACCTTTGTCGTCGGATGTCTTCTTACTCCGGACCTGACAAAAGATCGGGAAAGGCGCGGAACAGGCTTCGGGAGCACCCATGTCTTCTGCTTATTCCTCTTGGATCGCTGGATGTCCTCTGGTGTTGGCTTGAATCCCAAGCCGAAGGTTCCCATATTTTCGACCACGGATACCAGTTGTATGATTCCTTGCAGAGATGCACCTAAACCTTTGCCGGGTACGAAACCGTTTCTCAGCATTTCATGAGCCACCATGACGTCTGCGGTAATTATTCTGTCATTGGGAATGCATTCCCCTTCTGGAACTCGGTTGGCGGATACCACATCGCAGATCCGGTATACCCATGGCCCAACATCCTCTTCTGTCTCAACAAAGGGGACGATGGTGCCTGGTTGTAGATCAGTCTCTCCATGGACTACGATCTCCTGTTAGACCCACTCAAACTTGACGAGTTGGTGTAGGCTGGATGGAACTGCTTTTGCGGCATGGATCCACGGTTTCCCTATCAGAAGGTTATATGAAACTACCATGTCCGGCACCTGGAATTCCATGGTGAACTCCACCTGGTCCGATTGTCAAGATTAACACTATGTCCCCGACCGATGCCTTGCCTCCTCCATCAAACCCTCGGACACATATGCTATTCTTGCGTATCCTGCCACTATCCACTTTCAACTTGTGTAGTGTAGAGAGAGGACAAATGTTCGCACTGGACCCATTGTCGACTAGGACTTGCTGACCACCGACTCCTCACACTTCACCGTAAGATATAAAGCCCTGTTGTGCTCGGTGCCTTCCTCGGGCAACTCGTCATCGGTGAAGGTGATCCGATTCGCTTCGAAGATCCTATTGGTGATCTTCTCCAAATGACTCATTGAGATTTTATCAGGTACGTGGGCCTCATTCAGAACTTTCATCAAAGCTTGCCGGTGTTCTTCAAAATGTATCAGCAAGGATAGCAATGAGATTTGTGGAGGGGTTTTCTTCAGCTGTTCTAAGAAAGAATAATCATGCAGCTTCATCTTTTTCAGGAATTCTTCCGCCTCTTCGTCGGTGACCGCCTTTTTTAGTGTTGCCGGGGTAGTCTTCCTCAATTCCGCAGGGGCAAAACATCTCCCTGAACGGGTCAAACCCTTGCGTTTCGCAGACTTCTTCTTTAACTTCTTTTCCTTTGTAGGTTGTCGTGACCCGATCATAATTCCATGCAATAGCTTTGCTATCAGCTAGTGGCAACTGTATTACTGGCTTGATGATGAAAGGATCCACTCGAACACCTGCTACAGTCAAGACGGGTTTAGTTGCTGCTCCTGGTACAACTATTTTAACTCCCTCTGGCCTCATAGGCACTTTGTTCATACTTCCCTTTTCTGCTTCCAACCCCCTTTGTACGTCCTTCTTGCAGATGAGTGACTCATCAAGGCTTGGCCCCTTTTTCATTCCTACCCCACTAGACTTGATCATCATCATAGTCTGAGAGGTTTTCTCCTTTCCCTCCTCTACCCGTACCAACGCGATCATGTTGGTCTCATGATGAGTTGGAAGTGGATTCTGGTTGATGTTGGGCTCCGCTGGAGTCCTGGACCTCAATTCGGCGAGTGTCGATGAGTTCCTGGATAGCTGTTTTCAACCTCCAACATTTTTCCGTGTCGTGCCCCGGACATCCTGAGCAGTATGCACAGTTTATTGAATGGTCCAGATTCTTTGGAAGAGGGTTTGGTAGCTTAGCCTCGACCGGATTTAGCATCCCTACTTGTTTCAAACGGTGGAACAAACTGGTGTAAGACTCCCCCAAGGGAGTAAAAGTCTTTGGCCTTGGCGCCCTGTCATTCTTGAAAGCTTGATTCGGACGAAAGCCCGCACCCGTGGGATTTCTATAGGCTCTTGGGGGTGGGTAATTATTCTGTGGATTTGGCACACGCCATGGTGCCTGGACGGGAGGTGGAGCATATGATTGGGCTGTGTTGGGTAATAGTGTTGTGGATGGCTGTTTGGATTGTGAGAGTAATTTTGTTGGCGGGGCTGTGGCGAATTATACTGGGGTGCGGGGCCTCTGTTCCTGAACCATGCTCCGGAATCAACTGCCGCGACCTCTTCTTTCCTCTTTTTCCCAAGCACCCCTCCGGTGCCACTTTGAATAGCTTGAGTGGTGGCTTTCAATGCTGCATAACTCATGATCTTGTTAGCTTTCAAGCCTTCCTCGATCATAGCCCCCATCTTTATCACCTCAGTGAATGACTTCCCCACGGACGTCACCAGATGTCCGAAATAGATTGGCTCCAGTGTCTGTAGGAAGTAATCCACCATTTCATTCTCTCTCATCAGCGGATCTACCCTCGCTGCCTGTTCCCTCCAGCGGAAACTAAATTCTCTAAAACTTTCGGCGGGTTTCTTCTCTAACTTTAGCAATGATAAGCGATCGGGGATTATTTCAAGATTATACTGGAACTGGCCGATGAATGCTTGAGACAAGTCATCCCATGTAAACCATCTGCTGGGATCCTGCCTAGTGTACCACTCTAGTGCAGACCCCCCAAACTCTGACCGAAGTAAGCTATCAGAATCTCGTCTCGACCTCCGGCTCCTCGCATTTTACTACAAAAACCTCAAAGGTGGGCTACTTGGTCACCATGCCCTTCGTATAAGTCAAACTTGGGCGTTTTGAACCCGGCTGGCAACTGGACATCCGGGAATGGACACAGGTCTTTGTAGGCAACACTGACCTGGTTACCCAAACCATGCATATTCCTGAAGGACTGCTCTAGGCTTTTAACCTTTCGAATAACTTCCTCATGCTCCAAACTTTTGACGTGCTTTTCCGGTTCTGCCGTGTTATCCCACTGAGGGGTGTGTGAATGCGGTTCAGGAGCCTTAAAGGTAGGCTCAGGAGAATAACAATGATTGTCATGGATTTGAAAAAGCGGCTCACTGGACGACTTTTGTAAAGTAGCAGGTGGAGGTGCCACAAAAATAGGGGTAACCGGGGGAGGGGGATTTTGTCTGGCTGGTGAAACCGGGGAAGTATATAGGTTTTCCCCTTGATAATAAGGATAGATTGGTGCACTTGTTGAGGGGTCAATGGGCGGACGCTCTGGTGCTGGTGGAAGAGTAGGAAGGTTTGGGGATGCTTGTCCCCTAGCCCAGGCTAGGTGCATCTCTGTCATTTGTTGTCTCAATCGGTCCACTTCTTCTTTCATGATTTGTATCTCTGTTTTCTCCCCATCGATACTTTTGCCGGAACTAGACATGCTTGCTGGAATTGGACCTTTTGATCTGGTATGGTAAGGGTGATCGGCCAGTATACTCTGTCAAGTCACTGCTAAACTTTTCTGGAAATTGCAACAAACTTGTTAGCTCACTGAATTTAACAGGCATGTTATCGCACGTTGGGATGCAATGCACCTAATCAATTAACCATTTCTACATGTATTCCTCGCATGCGTCATTCCAGCTTTTCTTTTTCTTATCCTTAAAAACTTTATTGTTATTGATCTTCCCATTTTCTTTTTTTTTAGTGGTGGTCGAATCTTATGTGGATTGCCTACGTATCACGTCCCCGCGTGAATTAGACCGAGCGTAGTTCTAAAACAATAGACATAAGATATGAATGAAATGTTCATGAATTTTATTTCAACAAACTTGAAACTTGAAACACTTGCAAAATGACAACAATGGAGAAAAACTTTTAAAAGGACAAACAGACTCTAAAACAGCAGACTCTTCTAAGCATGTTCCAAAGCCTCGAATCTTTGCGCCCGGGGGGCATTGTTTGGCCTTGCTGCAGTTCTTGGTGTAAGATCTTTCTGTATACTCTCCAATTCTGCCATGACTTGGTGGACACATTCCATGATTTAAGAGAAAAGGGCAGGCCGAGGTACTTGTTCGCAAGTCAAACACTTCATAGTGATGTAGTGTCCGGTTTCATTGATCCTGGTCCTGATCATGTCTTTTTCTCTGAGCAGCTGTCCTATGTGTCGGTTCTTTGCCCCTAAGACTTGAGCGTTGCCGGAGATATGGTCCAAGAGCCTATCTATTTGTCTTTCCATCCGTGCCATCAAGTCGTGGCAACGGTCTCTATCTGCTTTGGCATCCCGGAATTGCCTGAGAGTTCGCTCTCTAAGAGCGGCATTTGCTTTTCTTAAATCAACGATGATTGCATCATAATCTTTTTCTACTTGTTGTAGATGGAGCGCTTCTTGGTGGGCTGCTCTCTTCCACTTTGTCTGGACTGCAACTAAATCCGCTTTTGCCTTCTCCAAGTCTTCTTGGTGTTCAAAGGCTTTCCTTTCCAAATCGTTTATCAACATCTCATCACTCCGACTTCTCCTTGACCTTTCTGCGGCCAATTGCATCTCTTGAATCTGAGTTCGGAGTGCTTCTCTTTCCTGCTCCCAACTGGCCCTTTCTCGATCAAAATCAGCCTGTTGTATATCCATGGCAGCTTCCAAAATTCCCTTGTCTTCTTTTAAAGTGTTAATGCAAGATTGGAAATCTTGTGTTGTCTCATGTTTAGCCTCCTTTACTCGGGTTTCTACCTCTTTCTCCCAATCTACGGCATACTTCACTGACCTTTCTGACCTCTGCTCTGGCATTGATTGGTTGTGGAACCATTCAAGATATGCGAGACTCACTTCTCCCCGTTCTCGATCGGCAACCATTTTGTTGATGTCGGAGAGTCGACTACCGAACCATACTTTCTGTGCATAAGTCTCCCTCGGGGTCTCCTCCGTCACAAATTCCCATGTAAACGATCGCATATCCTCAATTGGGGGCCTTTTCTGTTCTCTACCCAACTGCCGCATGACACGTAGCGGGGCATATGGTTGGAAACCCCTGAAACCCATTAGTATGTAGAATGGGCGATATGTCGACATATGCATGATTTTGGCGGAAGGGAACCAATAATAATTCCAGGTAAGTTGATCTGCCCTTAAAGAGTTGAGAAGTTCTTGCCAAGTCCTCAAATCTTCTGGAAGGTTACAACGGGCGGCTCTGTTTGTATGACAACGAATATAATTCAGCCAATCCATGTTGAAGTTTATCACAATTGGGTGATGATAGAGATGTTCTACAAACCACATTTGTAATAAGATATTGCAACCTTCAAAATAATCTTGTCCTTCTTGGCAACGAGTTAAGGCCCGGAAGATGTCTCCTAGTATCATTAGAAGAACAGTGTGTTCCTCGTTACTCTGTAGATATGAGACCACCGCAGCCAAACGGATTCTGATGCGTCCGCCACGTTCGGGAAAAACCATGGTTCCCAAAAAAGCGATCATAAAGGCATAAATCCTTAAGTCTCCCCAGGCGTCATAATTCAACTGGTTGACAAATTCAGTATTTGAGAATTTCGCGAACCCATTCTTATCACCAAATCTGTCGTAGAGATAATCTAGTGGCACCCAACCGTTCATTTTTATTTCCAGTAAAAGCAATAGACAATCCAAGGATGTGTACCTGGAATTAAAAAGCAAAAGAGGAAATCAGTGGCAGAAACTCAGCAGTAACAGCTACGAAACAGCAACACCAGCAGTCAAATTCCCAATAAAACCGGCAGAAACAGTAGCAGAACAGTAGGGAAATTCCAGGGAAGGTTTTAAACTCCAAACAAGAAGGCCCAGGAATTTTCAAACCAGTAGAAAGACCAAGACACTAGTGAAACAGTATTCAGAAAACCCAACAGGAAGCCCAGTAGCAATAAGAAAACTGTTTTCAGAAAACTGTTTTCAGAATCTATCTCAACCTATGTATCCCTCTGTGTTTCTCAATGTGAGTGTATGTATTCTAAAAAATTGTGTTTTTCAATCTGCCAGTGATTCGACTCAACATACAAGTGATTAGGAAATTCCAATTCTCTCGATGGAAGATAAACTTCAACAGAACACTACCTCCCTCACAACTAAAATGAATTTGAAGCAAATGAAGAGAGAAAGCTCTTGGTGTAATACTACAGAGATTCAAGTAAGTAATACTACAAAGCTTCTGCCAGTGTGTATTCTTGTGAGTGTCTAATGTGTTTTGCCAATATTCTCAATGTGTGTGAATGTGTTTCCAGAGAGTGTTTTCTCTGTTTTTCAGTCTCTCAATGTGTGTATATCCAGTGTTTTCTCTCCAGTATTTCTCTCCTTTTTACAGCCTTTTTGAATCTTAAATTATTCCAAATTCTTAACCTTTCCCAGCCTGTCTGCTCCCCCATGTGCACCCCTTAAAACCCTTCTCTGTTTATGATCTTCCCTTTCCAACTCTTAGGAGCATTGCTATTAATCATGAAACCCATCTCCTGAAGACCACTACTATCCCCCTTTTTATTAAATAAATGGGTATGGGGCAGCCTGAATATTGAATTCAGGCGTGCTTTGACAATCACATGGCTACAAACTTTTAAGATCAGCAATTAAGGGATGCCAAACATGATAAATGGATTCATGAAATTTAAACTGAAACTGGTTATTTAATTACTGCCTATAATCACAATGCTAAACTTTGAAACAGCTATATCCAAACCAGACTTCCTAATTTAACAACAGAATCAAACGACTAAACAGAACATTTCAATTCGAGCAAAACAAAGCACTGCCCGAGGTTTCACACCACAAATTCTACGAGATTAGACGACGACATTCAATTAACCATAACATGTGTTATTGATAACAAATCAAACCAATAAACAGTGATTCTAAAAATCTCGGCCGAAAAAATGAAACTAAGTATTCGACGACGTTAATCGAAGCGAATACGCATTTGACAACATACGCAATCAAACAAACAATACAGAAAAGTAATTGACCAAATAAAAGGTCTTTGAGAAGAAGTGACAACAGGGACTGCCGAAACAAATGAGAAGAATTCAATCAAATACACAAAACAAACAAACACCTAATTGAAATAAACAGGAAAAAAGAAATTACCTCAAGAGGAGAAGAAATCGAAACCAAAACAAAATCCGGGCCGTTTTGAGCTTGGACTTGAATTTGGAGTCTAACGGACTCTAATTGAGATGTTTTCAAATGAAAACATCCCAATTAAATTCTATTAGACTTCACTTTCCTTTGAATTTGAAGAAAAATCCTAATTTTGAATTTTAGGGTTCATACGGCCGCTTTTGGGATTTTGGGCTTCCGATTGGATTCGAACAAAACCAAAGGTGATTTGGGTGTGAGGGTGGTCTGGAGGTGCTAGGGTGAGATTTTGGGGCGGTTTGGCATAGATTTGGTTTTAGCTCGAATCTTCAAATGAAGATTGGAGAAGATAGGGAATGATTCGAGGGAAACGGTTTGTGGATTCGTGTTCAGGGTGGTCGGGAGGTTCTACGGTGTTAAAATGGTGGTGTTTGGACCACTGCCGCCGGCGGAGACGATTTCCGGCCGGCGGAGTGCGGCGGGGGACGGCGGCGTCGGCTTTGTCTCTGTGGGAGACGATAAAATGAATGTGAATTAGGGTTTGGGGGTTTTGGGTAATTAAAATACGAGATTTAATTTTGGCCGTTGGATTAAGGATTCCAACGGCTCAGATCAAAGGGGAGGTGGGTCGGTTCGGGCATGGGGGAGACCGGGTCGGGGTTAAAGAGTGATGGGTTTAAAATTGCCCTTTTAATCTCAGCCGTTAGATCACAATGATCAACGGCTAAGATCGAATGGTGGCTTTCAAACGGATGGGTAATTTGTTTGGGCTGGGAATTTTGGGTGCTTTTGGGCCTCAAAGCTAGCCCGGTCCGATTTCAACATCTTTTATTTCATTCATTTTTTTTTAATTTTCTTAAATCACTTCAAACTAAAATTTAAAAATCCTAATCACATTATAAAACAACATTAACTTATCATATATATTAATTAGTGTCCAATAACGATTGAACAACATAATTAAATACCAAAAATAAATTACAATCACACAATTGGGTATTTAAATACTAGAAAAGCAAAAATACATATTTTTTGTGATTTTATTTTGTAAAATAAACTTAAACTACTCCTAATTGCAAAGTTAGATCAAAAGATGTAAATATGACCCATTTTTGTATTTTTTTTAATTTAAACACATATAATCATGCATATACAAATGCAAACAATTACAAAAAATAACACGAAAATTCACAAGAATATACAACGTAAAAAAATAGACAATTTTTGTTTTGATTTTGTGGGAGTATTTGATGTTAGGCAAAAATTACGTGCTCACACAGACGCAGTAGATATACCTCGAAGTCTCTAATATCATCTGCCTCCTCCTGATAGAACGGCAGAGTAGAAGAACCTAGTTCTGCACATAAAAAATATGTCCAGGGAAGGGCATTAGTATACCAAGGCGGTACCCAGTAAGTGCCAAGCCTTACCTCGATAGAGTAGTGATGAGGAAGGTAAAGGCCCTACTGTTTATATAAATATAATAAGGAAAAATAATGTTGAGTAAGACTATATAATTAAATGAGCTAGCAGTCAATAAAAATGAAATCATAGAAAGAAATACTCAATAAGCAGAAACAACAACATGAGATCTCCAGAACAATATTCCGTATTTCCAAACGTAAATATGTAGGGGGATCTCCCGGAATCTCGATCTGTAGTTCCAAAGTAAATATTCAGTGCAGGGGATCTCCCGGGATACCATCCCGTAGTCTCAATATAATTGTGCATGGGAATCCCCTAGAATAGCGATATATAGTCCAAAAGTAAACATGTGAGGGGATCTCCTGGGGTACCTTTCCGTAGTCCCAATGTAAGCACATAACAGTTTTAAAAAGAAATCTACATTTCTATTCTAGTTTGTACTAAGAACAAGGAAATTCTACTCTAAACATGCTACACATAATCCAAGTAAGCAGTTAATGCCGATAAGACAGTTAAGTCAAATAAGCATGCTTTCCTAATCTAAACAGAAGGCTTCAAATACAAATATTGTGGTTTTTAACAATTAGCACATGTACTCACTCGTCACCTCACGTGCACAACATTCGTATAACAACATATACCAAAATCCTAAGGGGATTTTCCCCAAACAAGTTTAAGCAAGACACTTACCTCGAACTAGCTCAAGCAATCCAGTATCACGCACGACTATCAACCTCCAAGTGGTCCAAATCTAATCAAATCAATTACATAACGTAAATAACACTACAAGTAAATAATTTAACTAATGAATTTAAAGCTACGACGCGAAATTTGAAAAATGCCCAAAAATCATCCCCGGGCCCGCATCTTGAAATTGAGTAAACATTACGGATTATAAACACCCATTCACTCACGAGTCAAACCATACCAAAATCACTCAAATTCGATACCAAAATCTTGATCAAAATCAAATTTTTTGGCCTAAGAACTTTCCTCCATTTTACCAAAAATTTCACCCCAAAATCATAAATGAAATGGTAAATTTAAGCTTATATTAATGGAATACAACAAAAAAGGATTAGGAATTATTACCCAATGATCTTCTTTTCAAAATCTGCACAAAATCGCCTTCTTTCGAGCTATATATTCAATTTTTTAAGTTATGAAATCAAACCTTCGATTTTCATATTTCTGCCCAGCAATTTTTGCTTCTACGGTCATGGAGGCGCATCTTCGGTGCCATACCAGTGGGAAAAGAATCTAGGTAGGAAATCCACTTAACTAGGTTTGGCCCGCATCTGTGGTCACTGGGTCGCATTTGCGGCTCCACATCTACAGTCCCCCAACCGCATCTGTGTTCCCGGATGCACAAGACCAAATCTTGCTTTTGTGGTACACTCAGCTGCTTCTGTAGCACTGCAGCAGTGATCCTGTGATGACCCGGCCCATCGTCACATGAATTACCACCCCGTTTCCCCATATTAGGTTGTTCTATGTTTCAACATCAGTATTTGAGTTGATGGAGTAGAATTGGATTGGTTTTAGTTGAATTATGGCACTTAGCCTTTTTGAAGGAATCTTATTTTGGAAATGTCAACTAGAAGTTGACTATGTAGTTAGAGGGCTCGGATGTGAGTTTCGGTGGTTCGGGTAGCTTCAGGGGATGATTTGTGAATTAGGAGTGAAGTTAGAATTCAATTTGGATGTTCGGTGTAGAATTAGGCTTGAATTGGCGAAGGTTGAATTTTGGTGAATTTCGGTTGGTAGGTGAGATTTTGTCCAAGGGTTGGAATGGAATTTTGAGAGTAGTAGTAGCTTCGTTAAGTGATCTTGGATATGTCTGCAAATTTTTGGGTCATTCGGACGTTGTTTAGTTGTTTTTTTTCAAATGCAAGTTCTGGAAGTTTTAGTTTAACTTAGGCTTGAATACGTGGTAATTTGATGATTTTGTGTTGTTTGACGTGTTTTGGTGATTGGAACAAGTTTGTATGCTATTTTGGAGTATGTGGGTGCTTTTGGTTGAGGTCCCGAGGGCCTCGGGGTGATATGAATGGCCAACGGGGATTTTTGGTGTTGAAAAATGCAGCAGAAATTGTTGAGCAATTTAGCACTTTGCGATCGCGAGCCAAAGGTTTCAATCGCATAGAAGGAATTGAGGGAGCTTAGATTTGTGTACTATGCAATCTCCTAAAGGGCTTTGCGATCGCATAGGTCTGGGGGTTTGGTTAGTGCGGTCGCGTGGATAGGTGTGTGATCGCGTAGAGGAGGAAGGGAGTACTTTGCAATCGCAAGGGCTATGACGCGATCGCATAGGAGGATTTTTGGGGAAGTTTGAAATTGTTCTATGCGATCGCATTAGTAGTGTTGCGATCACATAGAAGGAAAATTGGGTCGACATAACAGTTTGAGGGTTATTTAAATCGCGAACCCATCACTTTTCCCCCATTTTTACACCACCTTGAGAGCATTTTGATATATTTTGATGCTGATTTCGATGTGAAGTGATTGGAGGTAAGTCTCGTGGCCTAGAAACATTTAACTGAAGATTTATCCATTAATTATTTGAAATTGGGTAGAAATTTGAAGAAGTTAGGGCTTGGTTTTTGGGTTTTAATTTTGGAATTTGAAGGGGTATTTGATCTCCAATTTTGATTAATTTTATATGTATAGACTTGTGGCTAGACGAGGAATCCGATTATGTGACATTCTTAATTTTTTGAGAAGTGGGCCCAAGGCTCAGGTTTTGCTAGTTTCAAGATTTTTTTCATATTTCGATTGTTTACAATTGGGTGTTGTCCCATTAGCATATTATAAAGTATTCCTTATTATTTTGGTTAGATTTGACGCGCGTGGAGGCTAGTTTGAGGATCAAAGGCGTTGCGGGCTAGAGTTTGTGCCGGTTCGAGGTGGGTGATACTTGTAAATGATGTCCTGAGGGTTTGAAACCCTGGACTTGAACATCATAGTTCTATATTGTGGTGACTTGCACGCCAGGTATGAGATTGGGGTAGAGCACCGTTGGGGATTGTGACTTGGTCTGTCCTGGTTATTGATTTTACTGTGTGATTGACTGAAAACTACTTGATGCTATCATGATTTGGGCTTATTGCCATGTTTTGGGCTTCGTGCTGAATATTTAAATCATTCTAGGATAAACATCACTGTTTTTGCATAACAATGCTCAATTTTATTTCAGTCCAAGGTTTAAAATATCATTTTGCAAACTCAGTCATCTTTCTAAAATTTAAAAACTTAAATAGTGTTTAATGAGATTTTTAGCTGAGATCACCTATGTTACTATTGCCCAAAGGGCTTATGAGCAGTCTTGACTATGCATGGATTGGGCTGCACGCTGCAGCGAGAGTTTTATTGATATTGCGCTTGGTCTGTAGGAGCCCCTACGGTGTCTGAACCCCCACAGTGAGTGCCAGGCACCCAAATGAATTGGGTTGCATGCCGCAACGTCATGTGTATTGCATTGAATTCATGCATTGGTTTCTGTTTGTACTGCGTGGCATGACATTTAGCACTCATATATTATTGGCATACATGTATTACTTACCTTGTTGACCAGATACCCTAGTGTAAATCGCTGCAGGAGTGTTGTGCCCGAGTGGCTGATTTGTGTGCGAACTTGTACTATTTGACATCATATTCATGTGTTTAACTGTCAGTAAGGAAAGACAGAGATGTTTTCAAAGAGGTTTTAAATTGAGTCAAATATTTTATATATGATTTTTCATGGATTTAATGTGTTTGTCAAAAGAGTTGTAATGTCCTTTATAGCATGATGAAATGCTCTTACGTGATTTCTTTCCTCTTAGCATTCTCTTATTACCACTGAGTTGGGAGTACTCACTTTACTCGTTGCACCACATGTGCAGGTTCAGGTATTTTTGGAGCTTAGTTGAGCTAGTCACTATTACAGAGTTTTATTGGAGCTGTCGAGGTAGCAGTGTGATGTTTGCAGGACCCGACTATTCCCATATCCCTTTCTCATTTTCCACAATTTTTAACACTTGTAGTATTGGAGTCTTATTTCTCTGTATTTGTTAGAGGCTTTAGACTCACGACCCTCAGGTCTTTGGGAGGTTATTCATTATGACTGTAATTGGTTTTCAGATTCATGCTCGGGTTGAGAGTGTAAATGGTCGGGCTTGCCTAGCAGTTATCTTGCATGCCATCATGATTGGAATTGGGGTCATGACAAGTTGGTATCAGAGCCTAGGTTACTGGGCCTCACGAGTCATGAGCCAGTTTAGTAGAGTTTCGTGGAATGATATGGGGACGCTTGTATTTCTCCATGAGAGGCTGCAGAACCTTTAGGAAAACATCACTTCCTTGGAAATCTTATCATGCGTACTTGATTTAGTTTGATATATAACTCTAGAAATTCCTTCCACACATCTGTATATGCACGTGAGCGCTCAGTATTATATGTACCTTGATGGCTTGTGATTCCCCGATCGAGAGGCGAGCGGTAATGATTGTGAGTAAGTTGGGCTAGTTTGGAGGACTTGAGGCAGGATCGTTGCCTATGGCTTGAGCACCGAGGTGCTGATTATCCAAGCAAGTGTTATGAACTTACATGTTCGGTGTTTTCCTTATTAACCAAAATAGCGGATGGATATCCATGTGATGAGTATGTTAGTACTGCGAGGTGTATCTAGGTGATTTTGATTGTGACGAAAAAGTCTGCTGGATAATATATGAACTATTAAGTGTTCGATTCCTATTGTGATTTGATGTGTAGCCTGTGTGAAGAATATGTTTGTGTCTGCTAGTTGGAAATTAAAGTGCAATACATATGAGTTCAGACTGGGGAAGGCCAGATTGCTGTGTTAGGTGTATATCGGTGGATGGTGTGCTAAAATACAAAATTGAGGCGAAGCAGGTAGGTTATCTCCTGCGGAGGGTTCGTGAGTGGTATGATTTTTATGTGTATGTTAGAATATCTCATGTGTAATTGAAGGGTATGTTTTGAAATATGAGAATTTGGGTCACTTAAGATAGTAACTCAACTATGGTAGAGATGAATGCGAGATGTGTAGACGATTGCGGTACTAGATGATCTGTGTTTTTACAAAACTTGTATCTGAGTTGAGTTTAATATCCCTATGATATCGTGACATCATTAGAGTAAAATTATTATGGGCTATTAAGTGTGTCTTGTTATATGGCTTCGAGCCAAGTTCGGGAGGTTGCTATTGATTAGCTACTTGCAGAGTTATGTGCTATCTTGATTCTGTTTCAAAGTATGCTGGCGGATCAGTTCTGGTTGCAGAAATTGAGCCAAAGATGGCTCAGGTGAAGTAAAATTTTGGCAAAAGTTATATTATGTTCCCTAGGGTATGAGAATCACGGAACGTCTAGAGTTGTTGTTGGTAGAGAATGCTTGGTGTATAGAGACGAAAAATGCTCGTTTGATTTGAAATAAGGTCGTATCCTTTGGTGTCAGAGTACCAATGAGGTACAGATGGTTCTATTAGTTGAGCACGCAAAATGCAAATTGAATAGCATGAACGACTCTCGAAAATGGTTCTGCATGTAATAATCAGGTGTCTCAAGGTTGTTTATGTGGTTAGAGACCGTGTTTTCATTGGAATGGTCGAGACTTGTGATATTTTTATGTTAATTATGGGGTTCTATGTAGCAGTATCTGGAAAGTAATGGTAACGGATTCAGATTTGCAAGAAGTCCTTCAAAATAAGGCATTCTAGAATGTAGTATTTCTGGAAACAATTGAGAGAGTATTTAGTGGCCCAAGGGTCATAGTCAGTGCGGTTTTATGTTCGAGTCTCATGTGGTAAAGATGTGTTGAGGAATTGTGGTGCTACTGCAAGGAAGAATATCAAGTTCATAATGAATCAGAAGGGAAATCGGATTGATGGAATAGCTTGATAGTAGATTGAATCGGTATGGTGAAGATATGATTAATTCTTCGTATGTGTTTGAGGTAATGATCTTACACAAGTATTGTGCAGTGAAGCTCTTGAGTTCTGACAGTTTTCTTAGCTTGGTTCAGGTAGAAGAATTAAGTCCTGGCAGTTTTCTTGTGCAATGGAATTAGGATAGAGTTTTTGATGAGTCTTATCATGGTTTGGAGACGTATATATTGTCTTTGGGCATGCAAAGTATGGGGTTTGTAGTGATTTTCTTCTAGATGGGATCAATGAAGAGTTCTCAACTAGTGGGCACGTAGATATTTGTGGTAATGAAAAGGGAGATGGATTTATCATGTTATAATAGTGTGGTATTTTATATACGATATGTTGTGGAGGATTGGGATTTGCATGTGTAAGGTTATATTTCAGTTCCTAATGGGAAGTCATTAAATTCATAAGCAGCACAGGCAGCTGCAGGTGATTTAAGAATCGATCTTCAAATGATTCAGGAAGATGGTATTGCTATGCTAGTTATTTGGTGGTGGTATATGTCCCTTAAAAAGTGGAAGGTCATGTAAACTGATAATATTTTGGTGGTATTGCGGCATTTTCTTGTTGGATCGACTGTTGATATTTGAGTTTACTGATGCCACAGGGAAAATTTTGAATATACCTCATGGAATGAATGGGTACTTGATGTGTGATATGTATTCATACGACGAAATTTGGGATAAGGTACATTGATTCGTGTGCTATATGGAGTTGGAGATTAGGAGTTCACAGGTACAGACTATATAGTGGTTGAGGATTGTGTGTATCGACACCGTTTAGCGGCAATTAGGATTTAGAGGCTGGAGGGGATTATGTGTTGTGTGTTCTCTATTTAACTGTGGGTGTAATGAATTGCGTTGGTTTCAGATATAAAATGTGCGTGGTTGTTGATTTTGAGAATAGCAGCTTCAGGTGCTTCAGGTGTAATAGTGTTGGGATAGAATCGCGCATTAGCGAGGCTATGGGAGTTGTGACTTTCGGGGTATATTTAGGAATTCTATTTCTATGATGTGAGATGGGGTCTCAGCCTTGCATTGTAAGGTTATTGATGAGCTTGAGGTATAGCTCTTTTGTTTGAGTCATTTGTCATGATTCGAGTGTGTTCAGATTGTATCATATTGGTGTGTGTATTATACAAGATGTGGTTTAGGCTTGTATTGAGGTATCACATCACCAGAGTGGTCTTGGATTCGAGGTGATCGTTGGGTTCATTATTGATTACGGATAGATTTGATCTTAGCTTGTTAGGAAGATAATATTGAGGGCTGACTCAGAAATCTGTTATGATATCAGTCAAGGGAAGTGGTTTCACGACTGGTGGATCTATGAGATGATTACAGTTTATAGTGTGTTTCATTCATCATCGGCATTATATGAAAGTGTCGGAATAAGGCTTTAACTAATAAGAGGTTCTCTACTGGTAATTGGTTGCTTGGGACAATTGCTGTGAATAGAAGTTATAGTTTCAAGTGTTTGGTTTAGGCGGTATATCATATGTTTTCACCCGAGGGTACATGTATTGGTTATTACAGCTGGTTCGGGCTAACTCTAAGTATAGATGTGAATTTATGATCTTGTGTATAATTTTCGAAAAGTGCAACGTGGTTCTATGGTTTGTGGATTAAATGGACCATGAAAGTTTGGCTATATTGTGTTATCGGGTCTATGCGAGATAGGGTGATGAGGGATCACCCCGGGTATATGATTGGTAAGATCATTAAGCTATTTATTAGCTTCTAGAACAACTCTCGATACGCTCGAGGCCGAGCATTTGTTTAAGTTGGGGAGGATGTAATGACCAGGCCCGTCGTCACGTGAGTTACCACCCCGTTTCACCATATTAGGTTGTTCTATGTTTCAAGATCAGTATTTGAGTTGATCGGGTAGAATTGGATTGGTTTTAGTTGGAAATATGGCACTTAGCCTTTTTGAAGGAAGCTTTTATTAGAAAAGTCAACCTGAAGTTGACTATATAGTTAGAGGGCTCGGATGTGAGTTCCAGTGGTTCGGGTAGCTTCGTATGATGATTTGTGAATTAAAAGTGAATTCATAATTCAATTTGGAGGTTTGGTGTAGAATTAGGCTTGAATTGGCGAAGGTTGAATTTTGGCGAATTTTGGTTGGTAGGTGATGTCACACCTCCTTTTGGCGCGCCACTTACCAAAGGGTAGAAGCACAGTGGAGTTTTTCCAATTTAAGTGACAATATTCGAAATGGGATTATTTATTTATTTCAGAGTCGCCACTTGGAATAAATTATGGTGTTCCAAGTCACCGATTTATTCAAATCCCAAATCGTGGAAATTTTGACTTTCCAAATGAAGTCTGCGAACCAGAAATTCTAAGTAGGGAATTCTGTTGACCCGAGGGAAGGTGTTAGGCACCCTCGAATCCCGTGGTTCTAGCACGGTCGCATCAACTATAATAAATGGCTAAAAATACATGATTTTAATACATGTTTATAAATTATATGCTCTAATTAAACTTTAAACCGCTCTATTGATTTGAAACCGTGCCAAAAGAAAAACTGATTACAACATGGACTCGAACTTTTGACAAACAGGTAAATAAAAAATGTATCCGGATTACTTTGAAACTATGCCGATTAAAATGATTTCTAGACTAAACAAAAATTCAATTTATCTAAAGATGTATAGTTTTGTCATTTCTAATTTAAACGTGTACAAAAATAATATCTTATTCCGTGACTTGTTGACTCAATGCCGAAGATTGACTAAAAAAAGAATTAAGAAAACTAGTGAGAAACTTGATCAACTATGCCAGGAACGAAAACATCGACCCTGATAATGTTTTAGTCCGTATAGATACCTATCTAAAATATTTTTGATTGGCTTACGCAAAGCGTTAATGAGTAGAGCATTTTCATTTTTATTTTAAAACTAAAGTTCGCAACTAAATAACCGGGATTGCATCTGGTTCAAATAAAAACTCTTAACGAGACATGAGTGTATACATCCTGATTTTAATTCATCTCGACCTTTCCTACAGAACTAGATCGAAAATTCATTTGCACGTGACTCGTAGAAATAGGACAATTGATACTAACTACCGAATTGCAAAGCTAACTCTAATGTTTCATTATGAAGTCAACCACTGTTACTACAAACTTGTTCGGTAAGGGAATAAAATTTGTCCTAACTCTAAAGTTTTACTGTAAACCATTGTTACTACAAACTTGTAAAGCATACTTATTATGAAGCTAACTCTAACTCTATTTAAAATTTTAGTTACTACAAACTTGTGACAGTAATTCGAACATAGTATCAAAGTTAAACAGATTTACATGCTAACTAAGATGTTGGCTCAATTTCACAACTCATGATTCAAATCAAAACATGCAGCGATTCTAGTTATACAAATATGCTTTAGAAGGCTAATGAACACACATATAGAAGATCTAATCTAATTTTGAAGTTGACAGGTAGTGATCCAAAACGTAAAACCAGCAGGCATTCTCATTTCCAGCTTAATTTCGAGTCTACACCAACAATGAAATCGAAATTGTGTACCTAGAATTTCAAGCAGGAAGATAGAAGAGAAAAATCAGTAGGCAGTTCCAATAGAACAAACCGCAACAGAAACCCACAACAACTAAGAACGATTTAAAGCCACCAAGTGTATAGCCCAGTAACAAAATGAGGTTTTGTCACGACCCCAAACCCGGTCGTGATGGCGCCCAGCATATTGCTATACCAGCCTGACCAACCAACAACAACGACGGAGCTAGAAGCTCGCTTTATCCCACTTAAGCATATCAAAACATGAAGCAACAGTGATACATAAATCAAAAACCCGGAACCAAGTCCCAAAATATACCAACTCCCATGGACCGCAGGGTCAAGAGTCATGAGCCTCTAATGAACGTAAGTGTATAATGGTTTACAAGATACCAAGTGCGGTAAGAAAT
Organism: Nicotiana noctiflora; assembly: GCA_032618575.1. Lineage (NCBI taxonomy): Eukaryota > Viridiplantae > Streptophyta > Magnoliopsida > Solanales > Solanaceae > Nicotiana > Nicotiana noctiflora. Next base: position 164,315 of record JASVEL010004351.1, read on the forward strand.
ATCAATATAGAATCAAAAGACAGTAAGAAGGAATATCGGGTCCTGCGGACTCTGTAGCTACCTCGAATATCCTACAGATGTCACCTCGAACAACTACCAGATCACTGCTGAGAGGTACCTGGATCTGCACACAAGGTGCAGGGAGTAAAATGAGTACTGCCAGAATCAGTGGTAATAAACAGGGGTAAGACAGCGCAAATAAGAAATCCGCAATAAAGCACTATGTAAAGCTGCAATCAAATAACCTGTCACAGAATCAATGTACAATGTACATGTACCAACAAGTACTAGCAAAACAGTATAACAGCTAGCAGATGTAGCTAAATGCAATGCAATGCATGATATGACCGCTACGGCATGTAGCCCGATCCAATTTGGGTACTCGTGCTCACTGTGGGGGTTCAGACTCCGGAGGGGCTCCTACGGCCCAAGCACAATATTACTGCGGCGTGAAGTCCGATCCAATATATATAACGCTGCGGCGCACAGCCTGATTCACTACCAGTCAGCTAATATGCAAATACAGCCTCGCAGGCTCAAAAGTAGTTTTGTAAACTTCTTTTATCATTTTTCAGTTAAAAACAGTAATATCAAGTTCCAGAGATTGGAAATAGCATGATAACAGAAATAGCTGCGAACCGGTAGTAAACTAGCATGTCAATATCACAAGACTATGATAACGATCCTCGCGGGATCCAATAACTGGCTCACAACCCACAAGTATACTCAACCGGCTCAAGAGTAGCCAATATCACAATATAGTATGCAACCATTCGAGAAGGAGGTTCGACGGCTCAAGAATAGCCTAATATCATAACACAGTATCAACAAGTCGGAATAAGCCATAGTCCCCAATCACAATCGACCCCGCACTCACAAGAGAGTACGTGTCTCGCCGCTATACCAGCGTCACAAAGTGGTATACCGGGGTTTCGAACCCGCTGGTCATCACCCACATCTATTACTCACCTCAATACGGCGCGACGACTACTCCGCAATGCCATTGCCACGAGAATCAAGCTCCGCACGCGTAGAATCTGATCAAATACAGTAAATACACATCAAATTAGACCAATGGAACGATACCCAGTCAAAACAACTCAATTTACACCAAAATTCACAAAGTTGCCAAAACCCGACTTTCGGTACGCTTCTCAAAAAATTACAAAAGTCATATATTCGGAATCCTTATCCCGTTACGAGTCTAGGCATATAAAATTTACCAAAATCGGACTCCATTTGCCCACTCAAATCAGTGTTTTTTTTCAATTTTAGGCCTAGGGCTCAAACCCACCTTTAATCTTCCATTTACAGAAAATTAACCAAGGATTTCATGTTAAAATGATGTAATTAAGCCACAAAACTTACCTCCAACGAAACCCCGATGATTTCCCGACAATCTCCCGTCAATTTCTTCTCTTGGAACTCAAAAATGGGGGTTTTGGGTATTAAACCCGCGACTGGTCTATTCTGAACTTAAATTCACTGACTGTCCGGCGACCCTCTGCGATCGCAGCCCCAGGCTTGCGATCGCGATGAACAAATTCAACAGGCTCCAAAATTACTCTACGCGATCGCGACATACCCTACGCGATCGCACTGCTTCATGCCTCAATACTACGCGATCGCATGAATCCACCCGCGATCGTACTGCTTTAAATCCAAGACCTACGCGATCGCACGCAAGACATCGCGATCGCGATGCATCCCGTCATAACCTTACGCGATCGCAAAGGTCTCAATTCTCCTCTTACGCGATCGCATTCAAAGCTTCGCGATCGCGAAGCACAAAAATCCTCTGCACTTATTGCAGCAGAAACAGCAGTGCCTTTGGCACAAATTGGTCCGTTTGGACCCCCGAATTCATCCCGAGGCCCCCGGGACCCCAACGAAAACCACCAACATACTCCAAAACATGATACGAACTTGTTCCAATCATAAAAACACCATCCTAAACATCAAAATCACCAATTACACATGGATTCAAGCCTAAATTCCTTAAAACTTTCCGAATTACACATTCGATCAAAAACCCGACCAAACGACATCCGAATGACCTGAAATTTTGCGGACATATCCAAAATCACAGAACAAAGCTACAAGAACTGTCAGAATTCCATTCCGACCCCCGGATCAAAATCTCACCTACCGTTCGGATTTCGCCAAAATTTAACCTTAGCCAATTCAAGCCTATTTCTACACCGGGCCTCGAAATTCAATTCTGATCGCTCCCCTAAGTCACAAATCACCTCACATAACTAACCGAATCATCAGAATCTGATTTCGAGCCCTCTAACTAAATAGTCAACTCCAGGTTGACTTTCCTTATTCAATTTTCCCTCAAAAGGCTATATGCCTCATTTTCAATCCAAATCACTCCTAACTCACCCGATAGACTCTAACACTGATATAAAATCATAAAACATGAAATTTCAACATAACGAGGTGGTAATTCCCATGACGACGGGCCGGGTCGTCACATTCTCCCCCTCTTAAGCAAACGCTCGTCCTCGAGCGGGTCAAGAAACATACCTGAAGTCTCAAACAAGTGAGGATATCTGCTCCGCATTTCCCGCTCGATCTCCCAAGTGGCCTCCTCCACGGGTGGACCTCTCCACTGAACCTTAACTGATGCAATCTCCTTGGACCTTAATTTTCTCACATGACGACGCAAAATAGCAATAGGCTCCACATCATAGGATAGATCACCACCAAGCTGAATGGTACTGGAGTCTAATACATGAGACGGGTCTCCAATGTACTTCCGGAGCATAGACACATGGAATACTGGATGAACGCTGGATAAGCTGGGTGGCAAGGCCAACTCATATGCCACCTCTCCAACCCTCCTGAGTATCTCAAAAGGACCAATGTACCTGGGACTCAACTTCCCTTTCTTTCCAAACCTCATGACACCCTTCATAGGTGAAACCTTCAACAATACTCTGTCACCAACCATGAAAGACAACTCTCGAACTCTACGGTCCGCATAACTCTTCTGGCGAGATTGTGCTGTACGAAGCCTCTCCTGGATCAACTTTGCTCTATCCAGAGCATCATGAACTAACTCAGTCCCTATCAATCTATCCTCAACAGGCTCAAACCATCCCACGGGTGATCTACACCTTCTGCCATACAATGCCTCGTACGGGGTCATCTGAATACTCTATTGATAACTGTTGTTGTAGGCAAACTCAGCAAGTGGTAAGAACTCATCCCACGAACCACCAAAATCAATCACACAAGCTCGCAACATATCCTCCAAGATCTGAATAGTGCGCTCAGACTGCCCGTCTGTCTGGGGGTGAAATGTTGTACTCAACTCAACCCGCGTACCCATCTCTCGCTGAAATGCTCTCCAAAACTGAGAAGTGAACTGAGTACCCCTGTCGGATATGATAGACACTGGGACTCCATGCAACCGAACAATCTCTCGAATAAAGATCGCTGCCAACCGCTTCGATGAGTAGGTAGTACTTACTGGAATGAAGTGAGCTGACTTGGTCAGTCTATCCACAATCACCCATACAGAATCAAACTTCCTCGCCGTCCGAGGGAGTCGAGTAACAAAGTCCATGGTGATCCTTTCCCATTTCCACTCAGGAATATCAATGCGCTGAAATACACCACCGGGCCTCTGATGCTCGTACTTAACCTGCTGACAGTTGAGGCACCGTGCTACATGTCTGACAATGTCCATTTTCATCTTTCTCCACCAATAATGCTATTTCAAATCTTGATACATCTTTGCAGCTCCTGGATGGATAGAATACCATGAGCTATGGGCCTCCTCCAGAATCAACTCACGAAGGCCATCAACATTGGGCACACATATCCGGCCCTGCATCTTCAATACGCCGTCACTATCAATGGTGACATCTCTAGCATCATCATGCTGAACTCTATCCCTAAGGACAGCCAAATGTGGATCATCATACTGGCACTCACGAATACGATCATATAGAGATGACCAAGATACAACACAAGCCAATACCCTGCTGGGCTCCGAAATATCTAACCTCACTACCCGATTGGCTAGCACCTGAACATCATAAGCAAATGCTCTCTCCTCAACTGGAATATATGCCAAGCTCCCCATACTGACCACCTTCCGGCTCAAAGCATCGGCCACCACATTGGCCTTCTCCGGATGATATAAAATAGTAATGTCATAATCCTTAAGAAACTCAATCCATCTCCGCTGTCTCAAATTAAGGTCTTTCTGTTTGAACAAGTGCTGGAGACTACGATGGTCGGTATATACCTCACAAGACACGCTGTACAAATAGTGCCTCCAAATCTTAAAGGCATGAACAATGGCGGCTAGCTCCAAATCATGAACAGGATAGTTCTTCTCATACGGCTTCAACTGCCGAGAAGCATAAGCAATTACCTTACCTTCCCGCATCAACACACAACCTATCCCCACTCTCGAGGCATCACAATAAACGGTATATGAACCTGAAGCTGATGGCAATACTAACACTGGAGCTGTGGTCAAAGCTGTCTTGAGCTTCTGAAAGCTCTCTTCGCACTCATCCGACCACACGAATGGTGCACCCTTCTGGGTCAATCTAGTCAAAGAAGAAGCAATGGATGAAAATCCCTAAACAAACTGGCGATAATATCCCTCCAAGCCAAGAAAGCTCTTGATCTCTATAGCTGAGGACGGTCTAGGCCAACTCTATACCACCTCTATATTCTTCGAATCAACCTGAATACCATCACGAGACACCACATGTCCCAGAAATGCTACAGACTCGAGCCAAAACTCGCACTTGGCGAATTTAGCATATAGCTTCTCCTCCCTCAATCTCTGCAACACAATACTCAAATGCTGAGCATGCTCCTCCTGACTACGAGAGTAGACTTGAATGCCGTCAATGAACACAATCACAAATGAATCCAAATAGGGCCTGAACACACTGTTCATCAGATGCATAAATGCTGCTGGGGCATTGGTCAGCCCAAAAGACATCACAAGGAACTTATAGTGACCATATCGGGTCCTGAATGTAGTCTTCATAATATCTGAGTCCCTGATCTTTAGCTGATGATAGCCTGAACGAAGATCAATCTTAGAAAACACCCTCGCACCCTGTAACTGATCAAACAAATCATCTATGCGCGGTAGAGGGTACTTGTTCTTCACTGTCACTTTGTTCAATTGCCTATAATCAATACATATCCGCATGGAACCATCTTTCTTTTTAACAAATAACACCGGCGCATCCCACGGGGACACACTAGGGCGGATGAAACCCTTATCTAGAAGCTCTTGAAGCTGCTCTTTTAGTTCTTTCAACTCGGCTGGTGCCATCCGATAAGGAGGAATGGATATGGGCTGAGTGCCCGGCACCAAGTCAATACCAAAATCAATATCCCTGTCCGGCAACATGCCCGACAGTTCTGAGGGGAATACATCTGGGAAGTCCCTCACAACAGGTACAAAATCAATGCTAGGAGACTCAGCTCCCACATATCTCACAAAAGCTAAGTACGATAAACACCCTTTTTCAACCATCTTTTGAGCTTTTAAGAATGAAATGACACGGCTAGGGATGAAATTAGTCGAACCCCGCCACTCAATCGGAGAAATACCAGGAATGGCCAACGTAACTGTCTTTGCATGACAGTCCAATATAGCATGGTACGGAGACAACAAGTCCATACCCAATATAACATCAAAGTCCACCATCCCCAACAATAACAAATCTGCCTGGGTCTCCAGACCCCCAATAGATATAACACAAGATCTATAGACATGATCCACAACAATCGTATCACCCACGGGGGTGGATACATGAACGGGTAAATCAAGTCTACCACGAGTCGCACCCAGATGATGTGCAAAATAAGAGGACACGTAAGAATATGTGGACCCTGGATCAAATAGAACAGAGGCATCTCTGTGACAGATAGAAATGATACCTGTAATCACCGCATTGGAGGCAACTATATCACGCCTGTCAGGGAGTGCATAGAATCGTGCCTGGCCTCCACCAGATCTCTCATCGCCTCTAGGGCGACCACGAGAAGACCGACCTCCACCTCTACTAGCTTGGGATGGTGCTGAAGAGGAGGGCTGATCCCTCTGCTGAGTCCTATCCCTACGGAGTCGAGGGCACTGTCTCCTCATGTGGCCAAACTTACCACACTCATAACATGCACCTGGTGCTGGAGAAGGGGACTGAAGGAAACCCCTCGCCGTAGAAGAACCCTGGGCTGAAGAAGTAGGTGATGCACTCTGGGCTGGGAGTGCACTAAGTGATGACTGGCCCTGCTGAAACCCCTGTCGACCACGGCCATAAGAACCTCCACTCTGCTCTGGGCGGCTTGAATGAGAAGGTCTAGATGAGCGACCTCTGCCCTGCTGGAAATCCCTCTAGATGGAGCACCACTGAAACTGCTAGAACCACGAGGCATCTTGGCCTCCCGCTCCTCTCTCTCTCGGCGACGATCCACCTCAATGGAGCGTTCCATGTCCACAACCTGCTCAAATGATGATGATAACACTCTCTCTCTGGTCATAAGAATGCGAATAGAGTAGTTGAGGCCATCAATGAACCTCCTGATCCTCTCCCTATCAGTAGGGATCATCCATGTGGCATGCCTAGCCAACTGTGTGAATCTAAGCTCATATTGAGTCACAGACATGTCGCCCTGAACCAACCACTCGAACTGGCGACGTAGCTTCTCGCGATGAGACTAAGGTACATATTTCTCTAGAAAGAGAGTAGAGAATTGCTGCCATGTGAGAGGTGCTGCTCCTGCAGGCCTACGCCTCTCAAACTCCTCCCATAAATCAAATGCGGGACCAGTGAACGGAAAGGTAGTAAATGAAACTCCGCTGGACTCAAGAATACCAGCCGTCCGCAACATCCTCTGACACTTATCCAAGAAACCCTGGGCATCCTCGCCCTCAACGCCACTGAAATGGGTGGCTGAAGTCTACCAAACCTCTCAAGACAACGCTGCTCGTCATCGGGCATAGCCTGAACCATATGCTCTGGAGCTGGAGCTGATGCAGCTGGAGGAATAACCGGTGCAACCACCTGAGCGGGGACCGCCTCTGGCGTCTGAAGTCCCTGAACAACCTGCTCAGGTGTGCGAGCTGTAGGGGTCTGCTGACCACCTCCTGTCTGAGATGTCGCTGCAGTGGCAGTAGCTGAAACTACCTTAGCCAAATCGGAACACACCGATAATATCTGAGCAAGAGTCTCCTAAAGACCAGGAATAGCAAAAGATACAGTCTGGCCCTGAACTGGGGCTGCTGGAGCATCAACCATTGGGGGCTGCTCCTGAACTGGTACAACGGGCGGGTCAGCTGGCACTGCCTCAGCTGCCCTACCTCTAACTCTAGCACGACTGCGCCCACGGCCTCTAACAGGTGGTAATGGAGGTCGTCCACCTCGTACTGATGCTCGCGTTGTCTCCATCTGTGAGAGAATAGATTATAGAAGTTCAGTTCTCAGAACAACAAGGTCGCACGACAGAGTTCAAGAAAAGTGAAGTGTTTCCTAAAGGTTTGCAGCCTCTCGAGGATAGGTACAGACGTTCCCGTATCGATCCACAAGACTCTACCAACCGGCTCAAGATTCATGAGGCCTAGTAAACCTAGGCTCTGATACCAACTTGTCACGACCCAAAACCCGGTCGTGATGGCGCCCAGCACATTGCTAGACCAGCCTGACCAACCAACAACAACGACAGAGCTAGAAGCTCGCTTTATCCCACTTAAGCATATCAAAACATGATAAAACAGTGATACATAAATCAAAAACGGGGAACCAAGTACCGAAATATACCAACTCCTATAGACCGCAGGGTCAAGAGTCATGAGCCTCTAATGAACATAAGTGTATAAAGGTTTAGAAGATACCAAGTGCGGAAAGAAATATCAATACAGAATCAAAAGACAGTAAGAAGGAATATCGGGTCATGCGGACTCTGCAGCTACCTCGAATATCCTACAGATGTCGCTCGAACAGCTACCGGATCACTGCTGAGAGGTACCTGGATCTGCACACAAGGTGCAGGGAGTAAAATGAGTACTGCCAGACTCAGTGGTAATAAATAGGGGTAAGACAGCGCAGATAAGAAATTCGCAATAAAGCACTATGTAAAGCTACAATCAAATACCCTATCATAGAATCAATGTAAACTGTACATGTACCAACAAGTACCAGCAAAACAGTATAACAGTTAGCAGATGTAGCTAAATGCAATGCAATGCATGATATGACCGCTACGGCACGTAGCCCGATCCAATTTGGGTACCCGTGCTCACTGTGGCCGTTCAGACTCCGGAGGGGATCCTACAGCCCAAGCACAATATTACTGCGGCGTGCAGTCCGATCCAACATATATACCGCTACGGCGCGCAGCCCGATCCACTACTAGTCAGCTAATATGCCAATACAGCCTCGAAGGCTCAAAAGTAGTTTTGAAAACATCTTTTATCATTTTTCAGTTGAAAACAATAATATCAAGTTCCACAGATTGGAAATAGCGTGATAACAGAAATACCTGCGGACTGGTAGTAAGCTAGCATGTCAATATCACAAGACTATGATAACGATCCTCGCGGGATCCAATAACTGGCTCACGTCCCACAAGTATACTCAACCATCCAAGAAGGAGGTTCAACGGCTCAAGAGTAGCCAATATCACAATATAGTGCAACCATCCGAGAAGGAGGTTCGACTGCTCACGAATAGCCTAATATCATAACACAATATCAACAAGTCGGACTAAGCCATAGTCCCCAATCACAATCGACCCCGCACTGACAAGAGAGTACGTGTCTCGCCACTATACAGCATCACAAAGCGGTATACCGGGGTTTCAAACCCGCTGGTAATCACCCACATCTATTACTCACCTCAATACAGCGCGACGACTACTCAGCAATGCCCTTGCCACGAGAATCAAGCTCCGCACGCGTAGAATCCGATCAAATACAGTAAATACACATCAAATTAGACCAATGGAATGATACCCAGTCAAAACAACTCAATTTACACCGAAATTCACAAAGTTGCCAAAACCTGTCTTTCGGTACGCTTCTCGAAAAATTACAAAAGTCACATATTCGGAATCCTCATCTCGATACGAGTCTAGGCATATAAAATTTACCAAATCGGACTCCATTTGCCCACTCAAATCAGTGTTTTCTTCAATTTTAGGCCTAGGGCTCAAACCCACCTTTAATCTTCCATTTACAGAAAATTAACCAAGGATTTCATGTTAAAATGATGTAATTAAGCCACAAAACTTACCTCCGACAAAACCCCGATGATTTCCCAGCAATCTCCCATCAATACCTTCTCTTGGAACTCAAAAATTGAGGTTTTGGGTATGGGGTTCACGACTGGACTGTTCTGTTATATTAATTCACTGACTGCCAGGCGACCCTCTGCGATCGCAGCCCCTGGCTCGCGATCGCGATGAACAAATTCACCAGGCTCCAAAATTACTCTATGCGATCGCGACATACCCTACGCGATCGCACTGCTTCATGCCTCAACACTACGCGATCGCGTGAATCCACCCGCGATCGCACTGCTTTAAATCCCAGACGTACGCGATCGCACGCAAGACATCGCGATCGCGATGCATCCCGTCATAACCTTACGCGATCGCATACTCTCCCACGCGATCGCAAAGGTCTCAATTCTCCTCTTACGTGGCCGCATTCAAAGCTTCGCGATCGCAAAGCACAAAAATCCTCTGCACTTATTGCAGCAGAAACAGCAGTGCCTTTGGCACAAATTAGTCCGTTTGGACACCCGAATTCATCCCGAGGCCCCCGGGAACCCAACTAAAACCACCAACATACTCCAAAACATGATACAAACTTGTTCCAATCGTAAAAACACCATCCTAAACATTAAAATCACCAATTACACACGGATTCAAGCCTAAATTCCTTAAAACTTTCCGAATTACACATTCGATCAAAAACCCGACCAAACGACGTCCGAATGACCTGAAATTTTGCAGACATATCCAAAATCACATAATGAAGCTACAGAAATTGTCGGAATTCCATTCCGAACCCCCGATCAAAATCTCACATACCATTCGGATTTCGCCAAAATTCAACCTTAGCCAATTCAAGCCTATTTCTACACCGGGCCTCCAAATTTAATTCCGATCGCTCCACTAAGTCACAATCACCTCCCGGAACTAACCGAATCAACATAATCCGATTCCTAGCCCTCTAACTAAATAGTCAACTCCGGGTTGACTTTCCTTATTCAAGTTTCCCTCAGAAAAGCTATATGCCTCATTTTCAATCCAAATCACTCCTAACTCACCTGATAGACTCTAACACTGATATAAAAGCATAAAATATGAAATTACAACATAACGGGGTGGTAATTCCTATGACGACGGGCCGGGTCGTCACATGTTTCCAGAATTTTACACCAACAGAGAAGAACAATAGTTTGCAACCAAAGAATTCCTAGCCAAAACAGGATATCAAACAAGATCGAAACAAGCAGATTTAATAGAAACCTTCAAACAAATTGAATACTCGGATATGGACGAGAAATGAGGAAGAATTTCAGAATATGTTTCTGAAACCTAAGCTACTATGACAATGTTACAGGAGGTAAGATTGCTTTTAAAACTGACTTTGAATCTTTCAGTCTAATCCTTTCAACAAAACTCCCATATAATGGCCAGAAAGAGCCTTAAAACTGATCGTATAGGCTCTAAAACTCACTATTTTCTCAAGCTTTCAGAACTGAGATTTAAAAAAAAAACCGAACCAATGCTTTTCTTCCTTACTTCTCTATTTTTCAGAATGTGTATTTCTGTATGTGTGCATCCTCACAATCTATTTTTTCAGGGCCCTTTTATAGCCAACTTAAACAAAATTTTAAAACTTCCTGAATATTCAAACTCAATGCCTCCCTCTTTAGCACATGGGCACCTATAACTTTTAAATCATTTCCCCCAGGCTTGTTCTGATTTTACAGCTTTTAAAAGACTCAGCAAAATTAAACAAAACTCATTATTAACATGATATTCTCTGATTCCTCCACTCAAATTTGTGCAGGGGTGGGTTCTATAACTAAATAAATCCTAAAGGCATAACAGAAATGGAAAGCACTGCTGTCCAGCAAGTTTCACCAACCTATCTCATGTGCAATGCATATTAAATTAGGACTATTTCCTCGTCTTCACTACTTTGTGTCATTGACATGGTGTAGTTCAACTAAGACATGCCCTAATGGCTCAACATGTGCTCAAAAGTGGCAGTCCACTAATTCTGAAATTCCTTATGCAACTAAGTTTAATTCAGCTATAACCAATTCATTTCTAGTTCAAACACAAATGATTGAATCTTCAATTTAACAGTGATTCAATAAGGAATTAATCAGTATCAAGAGAATCATTGTCTTAATGTTCTAACAAGCAGACCTACGAAAGTAAATCGACGACATTCGATTAGTCGATTACAACATCTATAATCGATAACACACAGTTGACGAATAAACTTTCAATTCACAGCACTTCGGCAGAAACAAGACAGTGTAGAAACATTATTCGACTTCAATAATCGAATTGAATACGCACACTCAATAACAAACACAATCATATAATCAAACAGAAGCAAACAATTGACCACATAAAAGGTCTTCAAGGGAAGAAACAGAAAGAATAAAAATCCGAAGAATTAACAACAAATGAAAACTATAAAATAACTATACTAAACAACAAGTACAAATAAGTAAATAAGAAAAGAAAAAGAAAAGAAATACCTTGAGAGGAGGAAGTTGGCTTGGAAACAAACGGACTTGACTTGAAATTTAGTATTCGAGGTCGAACGGACCTTAATTGAAATGTTTTCAAATGAAAACAATCCAATTAAGGTCTATTAGACCCCAATTTCCCTTTGAACTTAGACGAAAATCCCTAATTCGAATTCTAGGGTTCTTGAACCTCGGTATTGGGGCTTGACGATTTCTGGCACGATTCAAAAGTAATGGGGCATAGATTCATAGAAGGGATGGTTTGGTGGAGGTGTGGTGTCAATTTGGAGCGATTTGGGGTAATGTGGGTTTTGGTTCGAATCTTTGATTGAAGATTAAGATTCGAGAAGTTCGGGGATGATGCGAGGACGATGGAGTAGGGGTTTGGAATGTGGAAGTCTTGGGGGTTCAGGGATGTAAATTTGGGAGGGATTGGAGGCTGACCGCCACCATGGGCGATTTCCGGCGGGCGGTCAGCGATGGCGTGGGGCGGCCAAATTTCGCCTAGAGAGAGATGGGTAGGCGAAGGGTCTGTTTGGTCTAGGGTGTAAACGGGTATAGGGGGTTTTGGTTTGATTAAATCATGGATTTAATTCTGACCGTTGGATCACAAGGATCCAACGGTTGTGATTAAATCCTGGGCAAAACGGGGCGGGTAAGGGGTTAATTGGGTTGGTTTATTTTGGGTTTGGTGTAAATCCTTTGGGCCTGGTATTATTTTCTTTCAATTGGCCCAATCCGAATCCCTACTCTTTTGTTCTATTTTTTTCTTTTTCTTTTAATTTCTAATAAACAAAAAATTCTAGATACATTACAAAAAATCAAATCAGAAAAAATACTAAGTTTTTACTAATAATTAACATATAAAATTAAATACCACTTAAAGTTATAAACTACACAATTTTGACTTAAAATACTAAAATGCAAAAAACACAACTTTTGATTCTTAATTTTTGATAAAAAGGCAAATTGCTTTAATTAAATTCTAAATTTAAATGCAACATACACATTAATTTAAGAATAATCACGCACAAACAAAAGCAAAATAAAAATAATTAAAATTAAACAAAATTCACAGAAAAATCACACAGTACAAAATCATTCTATATATTTATTATTATTATTATTATTATTATTATTATTATTATTATTATTATTATTATTATTATTATTGTTGTTGTTGTTATTATTATTATTATTATTATTATTATTATTATTATTATTATTATTATTATTATTATTATTATTATTATTATTATTATTATTATTATTTGGATTTTGGAAGTAATTCTCATGCAGGGCAAAAATCACGTGCTCACAGCTGCCCCTCTTTGCGCGGAAACGCGAAGAGTTTTCGTGCAAAGATAAATGAGCAAATACGAGCAATTTTTTCCCGTTCGAGCACTCCGTGTGAAGCATTTTGAAAAAATCCTGACCGAGCCTTTGCTTCGGGGGCTTCCTACATATCCTGGGTTAACCAGGAATCAGGTCAATGTAGTTCGGGAAGTTTTGGTAGCTGGGACTGCCGTGGAGTGACACTTTGCTGTTACTGTTGCTATCGTTGCTGCTGTTGCTGCTTACTGCTTACTGACCTCCTTATTACACCCAAAGAGAAATTAAAGCTAAGATAGTTATGCTATGAACTATGAGTTACAAGATTCCTATCTATGATTCTCTTGAAAACTTGATCTTGAGTCTTAGCTGATTTTGTTCTAGACCTTGATCTGAATCTTGATACTTGTAAGTTGTACATGCTTGTTTATTCTTGTAACATTGAGCGAAAGGGAATTGGCGGAACTCGTGACTTCAATCAGATTCTGAGCAATTCGCGCCTCTGTTTACTCCAATGTTTGAACTCATTTTCTTTTGGTTCTTTTCTTCTTTTCTTCATTTTGGATTGAGGTTCCACTTGTAGGTTATCTCGATCCTTGTGACCCGAGGTCAAACCTATTTAGACAACAAAACAAGCAAACGAACGAAATTTTTCTGCCCTAGTTTCGCTAGGAAAATTTCGTGAGTTAGTTGTGACACAAAAAATGATTTAAAAGACTCTTTTGGTATTGGAGAAGAGAATCTTGATTTTTTTTAAACCATAGTTTCACAAATAAACGTTCCACGGCTTTCTAGCCGGGATACCCTCGGTTTTCTGGCCGGGGTTTTGAAGAAACAACTCCGCAGTTTTCTGACTGGGAGATCCTCGGTTTTCTGACCGGGATTTTGAAGGAAAGTTTTAACGGCTTTCTTGCCGGAATTCAAAAGCAATGCTTCACGGCTTTCTGGCTGAAAGACCCTCGGTTTTCTGGCCGGGGTTTAAAAGAAATGGCTCCACTGTTTCCTGACTGGGAGATCCTCGGTTTTCTGACCGAGGATTTTGAAGAAGAGTTTCATGGCTTTCTGGCCGGAATTCAAAAGCATTGATTCACAGCTTTCTGGCCGGAAGATCCACGATTTTTTGACCGGGGTTTTAAAGAAGAGTTTCACAGCTTTCTGGCCGGAAGATCCTCGGTTTTCTGACGGGGGTTTTAAAGAAGAGTTTCACGGCTTTCTGGCCGGAATTAAAAAACAATGTTTCACGGCTTTCTGGCCGGGGTTTAAAAGAAATGGCTCCACAGTTTTCTGACATGGAGATCCTCAGTTTTCTGACCGGGATTTTGAAAGAAAATTTTCACGGCTTTCTAGCTGGAACACCCTCGGTTTTCTGACCAGGGTTAAAAGAAATGGCTCCGTAGTTGTCTGACTGGGAGATCCTCGGTTTTCTGACCGGAATTTTGAAAGAAAGTTTTCAACGGCTTACTGGCCGGAATACCATCGGTTTTCTAGCCGGGGTTAAAAGAAATGGCTCCGCAGTTTTCTAACTGGGAGATCCTCGGTTTTCTAATCGGGGATTTTGAAAGAAAGTTTTCAACGGCTTTCTGGCCAGAAGACCCTCGGTTTTCTGGCCGGGTTAAAAGAAATGGCTCCACAGTTTTCTGACTGGGAGATCCTCGGTTTTCTGACCGGGGATTTTGAAAGAAAGTTTTCACGGCTATCTGGCCGGAAGACCCTTGGTTTTCTGGCCGGGGTTAAAAGAAATGGCTCCACAATTTTCTGACTGGGAGATCCTTGGTTTTCTGACCGGGGATTTTGAAAGAAATTTTTCACGGCTTTCTGGCTGGAAAGACCCTCGGTTTTCTGACCGGGGTCCAAACGGATATTGGACTAACATGATTTGATTCCCTTTTTGGAGTTTTCATTTTCTTTTCTTTTATTCTTCCTTTTGGGTCTTCTTTTAGGTATTTTCTTTTCACCCATCAACAAATGCATAAGATAAAGCTTTTGAAAAGAAACTTCTCTTTTTTATGCGTTTTCTTTGTTCCAGAGCCATTTAAATGCTTGCGTATTTCACTTCTTTGGGTTGTACCTTCTTCTTGCACAATTAAATAGACATGCTTTCAACAAAGAACATTTTATTAGTTGAAAAAGTGGTTGACTTTGTGGCCTTTGATTATCTTCATTGCTTGATCTTTGCCCCATTTCCATTAAGATCTGTGCTACCAATTGGCTTTGGGGTGACTTCCTTTCAAACTGACCGGGTTTAGCCTCGGGTTTCTATGAGGATTTTCCTGTACGGGCTCTATCTTTCTGTCTCATTCCGTTTCTTCTAAGACCTTAGCCTTTGATTTCCATTTCCTTCCTAAAATCCTTTCTTTTGGAAATGATCAATCATCATGATCATTCGAGAATCGTATCAATACACCACCGAGGTTGGGTCTTTCTTTTTTACCAGACGGAATTCTGTATAAATGCTCATGTCACCTTTCTTTGTAGTAATTTAGGAATTCAAAGTTAAAACAAAAGGGATTCAAAGAAAAATGATCAAAGAATAAAAAATGAATCAAAATAGAAGCGTCCCTTTCGGGGGAAAAAGAAGGACTTATCTAAGGTGTATGCTGACTTCAAACCGACATGACATGCTTCTCGAACTGAATGCTCGATCTTCACAAACTCTCACTTCCTTATGAACCAAAACGGTTCTATGTTTCCAAGCTAGGGAGCCGTGCCAGGACCTCTAGAGGTGAAATACCCTTTTCGGTTGATAACGCCCTTTTGCGGGTTTTCGCCAATCGACCTCTCTCATTTCTCTTCTCACCATCGCCAGATAGCACTCTTTGCGAGTGTTTACTAACAGGCTCTCTCATTTTGTATTTCTCTACTTCCATCGTCTTATGGTGCCCGAAGGTTTTCACCAATAAGACTCTCTCATTTTATTTCTTTTCATTCCATACGTTTCGGATCGCAACGACGATGTTTTCCCAGTCTCTATTTTCTCCGCATAGATCTTGAAGGACTTGTACTCGGTTTGGGTAACAAGAATTATGGACAAAATTACAACTTTGAAATCATCTTGACGCATCTAAACTGAATCGCCATATCATCTGCCCCAGTTTCTTTTTTTGGGGAAATTGGGATTTTTGGTTTGGTGTGACTGAACCTCAGGGAGAGGTTGCCTACGTATCCTTTCGAAATCAAGTCAGAACGTAGTTCAGTTTAACTTTGTTTTATTTTGTTTTGTTTTTGTTTTGCTTTTTTTTTTTATTATTATTATTTTTTTTATATATTATATATATTTTTTTAATTTGGTTTTGGATTTCAAAGAGGGTAGCCAAGGAAATGTAACCGGCTTAAAGGGTTTACAAAAAGGGTTGGTAATGTTTAGGTAGCGGGAATAAAAGCCTTAATCATTTCGACTTGTAAGGACATCACGGAAGTAAACTTAGACATAATACCTTTTGACAGCATCTGCATTCACAGTTGTCTCAGGATCTTTTCCTTCCATATCTCCCAAATATAATGCTCCTCTCGGCAGTATCTTCCTGATGATGTATGGTCCCTTCCAATTAGGAGCGAATTTTCCTTTCGCTTCTTAGTGATGTGGAAGAATGCGTCTTAAAACCAACTGACCTATTTCAAAATTTCTTGGTCGTACTTTCTTGTTGTAAGCACGAGCCATCCTTTGTTGGTACAATTGTTTGTGATAGACCGCAACCATTCGCTTTTCATTGATCAAAGTTAACTGTTCTAATCGAGTCTTAACCCACTCGCTATCTTCAATCTCTGCTTCAACAATCGTATGGAGTGAAGGAATTTCTACCTCTACCGGTATCACAGTCTCGGTTCCATAGACTAGCAGGTATGGGGTTGCTCCTATCGATGTGCGCATTGTAGTACGATATCCCAATAAGGCGAAAGGTAATTGTTCATGCCATTGTCTAGAACTTTGGATTGTCTTTCTCAAAATCTTCTTAATGTTTTTGTTTGCTGCTTCAACGACACCATTGGCTTTGGGCCGATAAGGAGTGGAGTTCCTATGCGTTATTTTGAATTGCTCGCATATTTCTTCCATCAAACGACTATTCAGATTCACAGCATTGTCTGTGATGATAGTTGCAGGTATACCAAAAGGACAGATAAGATTCGAGTGTACAAAATCCACCACAGCTTTCTTAGTGACTGATTTGAGAGTGACGACTTCGACCCATTTTATAAAGTAATCGATAGCGACCAGTATGAATCGGTGCCCTTTCGAAACTTTCAGCTCAATCGGGCCTATGACATCCATTCCCTAAGCGACAAATGGCCACGGCACTGACATAGGATGTAGCTCTGTTGGAGGTGCATGAATCAGATCTCTATGTACCTAACATTGATGGCATTTCCGGACAAAACTGAAGCAGTCTTTCTCCATAGTTATCCAATAATACCCAGCTTGAAGGATTTTCTTGGCTAAGACATACCCATTCATATGAGGCCCACACACTCCTGCGTGTACTTCATGCATGATTCTTCCGGCTTCTTCGGCATCAACACACCTTAAGAGGTTAAGATCCGGGGTGCTTTTATACAAGACCTCGCCGCTAAAAAAAACCACTTGCATGTCGCCTAATGGTCCTCTTTTGATCTCCAGTAGCATGTTTAGGGTATTTTTGTGTTTTCAAGAATCTCCTGATATCGTAGTACCATGGCTTGACGTTTGGTCCTTCTTCGATTGCATTGCAATAATCGTGTCTTTCCCTGATTTGGATTTCTAAAGGATCGACGTGGGTGTTGCCTGGATAAGGTAGCATTGAAGCTAGAGTGGCAAGTGCGTCAGCCAGTTCATTATGACATCATGGGATGTACCTGAACTCTATCGATGCAAATCGCTTGCCGAGAATATTCACATGTTGTCGGTGAGGGAGGAGCTTAACGTCCCGAGTTTCCCATTCACCTTGAGATTGCTTGAGAATCAGATATGAATCTCCCATGATCAACAAATCTTCAATGCCTTGATCAATTGCCATATTCATGCCCATGATGCAAGCTTCATACTCAGCCGTATTGTTCGTGCAAAAGAAACGGAGCCTAGCCGTAGCTGGGTAGTGCTGACCGGCAGGAGAGATCAAGATTGGCCCAATCCCGACGCCTTTAGCATTTACCGCCCCATCGAAAAACATTTTCCAAGCATGACTGTCCTCTGAAATAACTTCTGTCGTGTTTACCTCATCATCAGGAAAGTATGTATTCAATGGTTGATACTCTTCGTTGATCGGGTTTTCGGCCAAGTGATCTGCCAACACTTGGGCCTTTATTGCCGTGCGAGTGACATAGACTATGTTGAACTCAGTGAGAAAGATTTGCCATTTCGCTAATCTTCCGGTGGACATCGGTTTCTGGAATATATACTTCAAAGGATCCAACCGGGTAATGAGGTGAGTCGTATGAGCTTGGAGGTAGTGTCCCAATTTCTAAGCGACCCAAGTTAAAGCACAACACGTTCTTTCCAGCAAAGTGTACTTGACCTCATAACTAGTGAACTTCATGGTCAGGTTGTAGATTGCCTGCTCTTTCTTCCCTATCGCATCACGTTGTCTGAGGACACAACCGAAAGAGTTTTCCAAGACTGTTAAATACAAGAAAAGAGGTCTGCCTGGCTCCGGCGGGACTAAGACTGGAGGGTTCGACAAATATTCTTTGATTTTGTCGAAAGCTTCTTGACATTCAGTTGTCCACTTGATTGCAGCGTCTTTCTTCAACAACTTGAATATGGGCTCACATGTAGAAGTCAATTGGGCGATGAACCTACTGATGTAGTTTAGTCGGCCCAGAAGACTCCTTACGTCTTTCTTTGTTCTGGGAGGAGATAAATCCCGGATGGATTTTATCTTTTTGGGATCCAGTTCAATACCTCTTCTACTGACTATGAAACCCAAGAGTTTACCTGATGGGACTCCGAAAGCGCATTTGGCCGGATTCAACTTCAAGACGTACTTCCGCAACCTCTCAAAGAATTTCCTCAAGTCTCATACATGATCGCCATGAGTTTTGGATTTGATGATCACATCGTCCACGTATACCTCTGTTTCTTGATGCATCATGTCGTGGAAAATGGCAGTCATAGCTCTCATGTATGTTGCTCCGACATTTTTCAAACCGAATGGCATGACTCGGTAGCAGTAAGTTCCCCAAGGTGTGGTAAAAACAGTCTTCTCGGCATCCTCTTCATCCATTAACACTTGATGATATCCCACATAGCAATCCACAAAGGATTGTATCTCATGTTTGGCACAGTTATCAACGAGGATGTGGATGTTTGGTAAAGGAAAGTTATCGTTAGGACTTGCTTTATTTAGATCTCGGTAGTCCACACATACTCGAATTTTTCCGTCCTTCTTTGGCACTCACACAACATTAGCCAACCACGCGGTGTATTGTACCACTCGAATTACCCCTGTTTTTAACTTCTTAGTGATTTCTTCTTTGATTTTATCACCGATGTCAGTTTTGAACTTTCTCTGCTTCTGTTGCACTGGGCGACAGTCAGGGTAGATTAGCAACTTGTGCACCACTAGATCGGCTCCTAATCCTGGCATGTCATCGTAAGACCAAGCAAACACATCTTTAAATTCAAACAAGAGATGGATTATTGCATCTCGAGTTTTCTTATCTGTGTGGATGCTTATCTTGGTCTCTCGGATCTCTTCAGCAGTTCCCAAATTAACCGGTTTAGTATCATTCAAGTTTGGCTTAGGTTTATTCTAAAAATGTTCCAATTCGCGATTTATTTCCCTAAAAGCCTCTTCTTCATCGTATTTCGGTTCTTGGTTCATTATTTCCAGATTAGGTGGCATGTTCATATTCGAGCATGAAGTCCGCAAGCATGTCATCTTATTTAAAGCCGCATTATTAGGACTGAAAAGAAAGAATAAATAACAAAAATTAGAAAGATTGCAAAAATGATGAAATATTTATTTCATTTTCTTGGAATTTTCTGAAGATAAACAAAGTTACATTGGGAAGACTGAAAATACAAGAAAGCAAAGAAAAACATCCAAGCTACGTCCTAAAGTAACTTGTGATGAAGGAAAAGTGACAGGACAAATCTTCCAGAACTCCCGCCTGACTAGGAATGGTATGGCCTTCCAATTTTGCAATTTGACTTCTGGGCCTACATACAATACCTTAGCGGTGCTTGTTCCTTCTCCCAATTGAACCACGTTAACATCGTAAAACATTTGCCTCATGGTCCCACATATGTCTTCGATTTCCTCTGATGTGAAGACCTCATCTTCTTCTTCTTCACTGTATCTTGGTCGAACAAAAGTTTGGTACAAATGTAGCAACGGTCGTGGTAGAACCCATCCCTTCTCCTTTCTTTTATTGGCCCATTTCTCGTCTTCAGGGGTAGGGCGAAAACCTACTCCAAAGAACTTTTCAGCTATGGGCAAAGTTATTAGCTTTTTGATACTCCTTGCAGGGACTTTCCCAAACCCTTTCCTAGCTGGAAGCCGTGTTTGATCATTTCTTTTGCCACCATGATGGAGGCATTAGACAAAAAGGGTTGGGGGAAAGGGTTCCCTTCTTCGTGTTGGTCTGCCAATACAACCTCGAAAGCTTGATAAACGATATGTTCGCTTTCTTCTTCCGCTGCTAAGCATAGGATGGATGGTTCCCGATAAATTGACTGCTCGTCCTCCCCGTGGAACACGATCTCTTGTCCCTTGTGTTCAAATTTTAACATCTGATGTAGGGTAGAGGGCACAGCCCCAACCCCGTGAATCCATGGTCTTCCCAGAAGAAAGTTGTAGGAAGTGTCCAAATCCAGAACTTGAAATGTCACTTCTAAATCTACCAGCCGATGGTCATAATTACATCAATCTCCCCGACCGTGTCTCTCTTCACACCATCAAAGGCTCGCACGCATATGTTGTTGGGCCGAATTCTTCATCTACAATTCCTATGCGGCCCAGATTGGAAAGTGGGCATATGTCTACTCCTGAACCCCCATTCACCATGACCCTCTTCATGTAGTAGCCTTCACATTTGACAGTCAAATGCAAAGGTTTGTTGTGGGCCGCACCTTTCAAAGGCAAATCAACCTTACTGAAAGAAATCTGATTGACTGCGAAGAATCTCTCCGCCATTCTTTCAAGTTGTTCAGATGAAATCTCAATAGGCACATATGCCTCATTCAAGGTTTTTAGCAAAACCTTTTGATGTTCAGTAGACTTCATTAACAGGGATAACATGGATACTTGCTCCGGGTATTTGCGCAGTTGGTCTATTACCTCATAGTCGGGTATTTGCATCTTCTGAAAAAATACCTCTACCTCTTCAGCGCTTACATGTTTTTTTCATGGGAAACGCCTTTGTGTGGTGTTATTTATATTCTGCGTGTTTAAATACTTTTGCCCCAAGATGCTCCCAGATGATTCTCCTACAACCTCTTTTCCTTTGCGTTTCCATTGATAGCTCCAAGGTACAACGGATGGATCTGTCATAGGTTTTTGTTGCACACGTGCAATAACCATGGGTTCATCTGGTTGTAGTGGTTCAATTGGATTTCGGGCCACACAGGTTCCCTTTGGTACATACACCGTTGTTTTTCTCTTCAAATGAAACTTTTTGGGGGCACTTATTGACAGGGGTCTTTCCACTCGGCCTCGCGGGAGGTAAAGAATTCCATTCTTTTGAGACGATTCCTTCATTTCGATCGTCTTTTCAAATCTAGTCTTGGGAACTTCAACCTTTTTCCCCACTTTCTCTTGTTTTGGGGTAACATCAGGCCGCTTCTCCATGTTGGCGATGGCAATTATCGCTTCTAAGGCCGGTTCAAACCTCTTATCGTCACAAATCATCCAAATTACCGGCCCGTTGTTCTGGGCTGGCAATGGGTTATTTGTCACATTTGGGATGTCTTCATCTACGAAAACTATCCTCCCTCGATTGATTAGATCTTGCACTGCCTTCTTCAAAGTCCAACAATTGTCGGTGCTATGTCCCTCAACACCTAAATGGTAGGCACAGTATATTCCTCGTTGGTTGGCAGGAGAGTCCGGGTTCTGCCTGTTCTGCGGAATGGGTTGCAATAGGTTCTCTTGCTTGAATTTGGGAAAAAGAGTGGAGTATGGCTCCCCAATTGGTGTATAGTTCGTCTTGGGTGGCTCACGGCGGCGGGTGTTACTTGGTCAGGAGTTGTATTGATTTGGTTAGGGAGGTTGGTTTCTTTGGAATGGAGGTGGTCTTGGCTATTCAGGCATGTAAATTTGGGAGGGATTGGAGGCTGACCGCCGCCGTGGGCGATTTCCGGCGGGCAGTCAACGGTGGCGTGGGGTGGCCGGATTTCGCCTGGAGGGAGATGGGTAGGCGAAGGGTCTGTTTGGTCTAGGGTGTAAATGAGTTTAAGGGGTTTTGGTGGGATTGAATCAGTGATTTAATTCTGACCGTTGGATCACAAGGATCCAACGGCTGTGATTAAATCCTAGGCAAAACGGGGCGGGTAAGGGGTTAATTGGTTTGGTTTCTTTTGGGTTTGGTGTAAATCGTTTGGGCCTGGTATTATTTTCTTTCAATTGGCCCAATCCGAATCCCTAATCTTTAGTTCTATTTTTTTTCTTTTTCTTTTAATTTCTAATAAACAAAAAATTCTAGATACATTACAAAAAATTAAATCAGCAAAAATACTAACTAAGTTTTTACTAATAATTAATACATAAAATTAAATACCACTTAAAGTTATAAACTACAAAATTTTGACTAAAAATATTACAACGCAAAAAACACAACTTTTGATTCTTAATTTTTTATAAAAAGGCAAATTACTTTAATTAAATTCTAAATTTAAATGCAACATACACACATTAATTTACGAATAATCACGTACAAACAAAAGCAAACGAAAAATAATTAAAATAAAACAAAATTCACAGAAAAATCACACACAGTACAAAATTATTCTATATATTTTTTTATTATTATTTTTTTTTTGGATTTTGGGAGTAATTCTAATGCAGGGCAAAAATCACGTGCTCACAGGTGAGATTTTGATCCGAGGGTCGGAATGTAATTTTGAGAGTTTTTGTAACTTTGTTATGTGATTTTGGATATGTCTGCAAATTTTCAGGTCATTCGGATATCGTTTAGTCGGGTTTTTTGGTCAAATGCAAGTTTCGGAAGTTTTAGTTTAACTTAGGCTTGAATCCGTGGTAATTTGATAATTTTTGTGTTGTTTGACATGTTTTGTTTATTGGAACAAGTTTGTATGATGTTTTGGAGTATGTTGGTGCTTTTGGTTGAAGTCCCGAGGGCGTTGGGGTGATTTCGGATGGCTAACGGAGAGTTTTGGTGTTGAAAAATGCAGCAAAAATTGTGGAGCAAATTAGCTCTTCGCGATCGCGAGCCTAAGGTTGTGATCGCATAGAAGGAATTAAGTGAGCTCAGATTTTTGCACGATGCGATCGCATAAAGGACTCTGCGATTGCATACGTCTGGGGTTTGGTCAGTGCGATCGCGTGGCTAGGTGTGCAATCGCGTAGAAGAGGAAGGGTGTACTCTGCGAACGCAAGGGCTGTGATGCGATCGCGTAGGAGGATTTTTGGGGAAGTTTGAAATTATTCTATGCGATCGCATTTGTAGTGTTGCGATCCAATAGAAGGAAAACTCGGCGGACAGAACAATTTAATGGCTATTTCAGTCGTCAACACATCACTTTTTCCACCATTTTTACACCACCTTGAGAGCTTTTTGATAGATTTTGACGAGGATTTCGACGGTAAGTGATTGCCGGTAAGTCTCGTGGCATAGAAGCATCATTTAACTAAATATTTATCCGTTAATTCTTTGAATTTGGGCAGACATTTGAAGAAGTTAGGGCTTGGTTTTTTATTTTAATTTTAGAATTTGAAGGAGCAATTGAACTCCGATTTTGATAAATTTTATATGTACGGACTCGTGGCAAGCCACGGAATCCGATGATGTGACTTTTATAATTTTTTGAGAACTGGGCCCAGGGCTCGGGTTTTTCTAGTTTCGATATTATTGTCATATTTCGATTGTTTTTGATTGGGTGTTGTCCCATTACCATATAATAATATATTCCTTATGATTTTTGTTAGATTTGACGCGCGTGGAGGCCGGTTTTAGAAGCAAAGTCGTCACGGGCTAGAGTTTTCACAGTTTAAAGGTGGGTAATACTTGTAAATGATGTCTTGAGGGTATGAAACCCCGGACATGCATATCATAGTGCTGTATTGAAGTGAGTTGCACTCCAGGTATGAGCGTGGGGTAGATGAACATTGGGGATTGTGACTTGGTCCGTCCCGGTTGTTGATTTTACTGTGTGATTGACTGAAAAGTACTTGATGCTATCGTGTTTTGGGCTGATTGCCATGTTTTGGGCTTCGTGCCGAATATTTAAATCCTTCAGGGATAAACATCTCTATTTTTTTCATAATGGTGCATAATTTTATCTCAATCCAAGGTTTAAAATATTATTTTGCAAACTCAGTCAGATTTCTTAGGTTTAAAAACTTAAATAATGTTTTAATGACATTTTTAGCTGCGTGCTGCTATGTTACTATTGCCCAAGGGGCTTATAAGCATTCATGACTATGCATGGATCGGGATTCATGCCGCAGCGGGAGTGTTACTGATATTGCGCTTGGGTTATAAGAGCCCCTCCGGAGTTTGAACCCGCAAAGTAAGCACCGGGCGCCCAAATTGATTTGTTTGCATGCCGCAACGTCATGTGCATTACTTTGCATTCATGCATTGGTTTCTGTTTGTACTACGTGGCATGATATTTAGCACTCATATATCATTGGCATACATGTATTACTTGGCTTGTTTACCAGATACCATGGTGTAAATTGCTACAGGAGTGCTGTGCTAGAGGGGCTGATTTGTGTGCGGACATGCACTATTTGACATCGAACTCATGTGCTTAACTGTTAGTAAAGCAAGAAAGAGATGTTTTCAAAGAAGTTTTAAACTTAGTCAGATATTTTATAAAGGCTTTTTCATGGATTTACTGTGTTTCTCAAAAGATTTCTATTGTCCTTTATAGCATGATGAAGGGCTCTTACGTGATTTTTTCCTCTCAGCATTATTTACTATTATTACCACTGAGTTGGAAGTACTCACTTTAATCCCTGCACCATCTGAGTTCAAGTATTTTGGGAGCTTAGCTGAGCTAATCGGTGTTGCAGAGTTTTATTGGAGTTGTCGAGGTAGCTGTCTGACGTTAGCAGGACCTGACTCTTCCCCTATCCCTTTGTCATTTTCTGTAGTTTTTGTCACGACCCAAACCCTGGTCGTGATGGCGCCCAACACAATGCTAGGCAAGCCCGACCATATTATCCCTTAAACCAGCCAGTTATTAATCAAATTAAACTTAAACAGTAAATGATCATATCAGGTGATAACCGAAACGTAAAACATACAAAATACGGTCCCAAACATATCGTGGTGTCACGAGACCGAGCCTCTACAGAATAGCATCCTAATACAATCAAGTCTAGGCAAGTAGGAAATCAACAAGATGATAGAGAAGGAGAAAACAAGCTCTGCGGACGCTGGCAGCTACCTCGTAATCTCCGCAAAAGTAGACAAGGATCAGCAGCTACAATGTCTCAACTGCTCTCGGGCACCTGTGGATCTGCACAGAAAGTGCAGGGGAGTGGGGTGACTATTTTTCAACTCAGTGAGTAACAATAATAAATTACAACTGAAGGTAAGAACTCCTGTGCTATCACTTAGCAGTTCTAAGGCAACCCTCACAGGTATGTCATCACTATAGAAATGCTCAAATCTCCAATCCACGTTTATCTCTACAAGATTCAACACTGATCCAACCCTCACTCTTACCCCTACGGTGTACGGCCATCTCAACATATAAAGACACATACCTATGTCTATAATGTATAAGTATTTAAGTAGATACTAGGATATGATTAAGTATAATGCTGCGGCGTGCAGCCCGCTCCAATACATATACCGCTGCGGCGCGCAACCCGCTCCATTTAACGTAGACGGCGCTCACTGGGGGTGTATACAGACTTCGAAAGGGCTCCCTAGGCCCAATCACTATTATACTGCGGCGTGCAGCCCGATCCACACATGTATTACTGCAGCGTGCAGTCCGATCCAATATTTATATGTATATATATTTGTACTGCTGCTGCGCGCAGCCCGATCCCATAATATACACCAGTGCTCACTGAGAATGTGTGCAGACTCAGACTCCGAAGGGGCTCCTACAGCCCAAGCGCAATAATACTACGGCGTGCAGTCCGTCCCACATGTATATTACATGTATATTACCTGCATATTACTGCGGCGTGCAGTCCGATCCAATATATATACTGCTGCGGCGTGCAGGCCCGATCCAATATAGGTATATGTATATAATACCTCATAATGGGTCCTCGACCCTATCCCGGTCAATATGTGCTTGGCCTCTCAGGCCCAATATAATATATCACAGTGGGTCCTAGACCCTGTCTCAGTCAATATAGACTTGGCCTTTCAGGCCCACTCAGCTAGAACAGAGAATTCCACCCTAGATAATCTCTCTCAATGTACACATCTAGTACGGGCTCATATTATACTATGCAGCTAGAGCTACGGTTGAGTGTATGTTTCCAATCACGATATAAGGGTCACCTAGCTCTATAGGTTCCCTAATACTCTACAGATCAGCACAAGGCCCCAAACATGGCTATTAGCCCAATTGTACAGTTATAGTCTCAGTAACAGTCATACAACACAGTATTCTATTAGCCGGGAAGGACTAAGTCCGAACCCCCAATCACAATGTCACCACGCCCGTCATAGAACGTGTGTCTCATCTCAATATAGCACTGTGAAGTGCTAGTACGGGGTTTCAAACCCTCAGTACATTATTTACTACTACCACTCACCTCGAACCGGTAGAAGCTTCAATCCGCCTTGCGCTTGCCTCGCAAATCAATCTCCTCGGGTGCCAAATCTGCTCAAAATCATAGAGAATGCATCAATATACGCTAATTTCACGAAATTCATTCGAAATAACCCAATTTATATCAAAACCCACAAGTTGTCAAAACCCGACTTTTGGTACACTTGTAGAAAAATTACAAAAATCACATATTCGGAATCCTCATCTCGATACGAGTCTAGGCATATAAAATTTACCAAAATCGGACTCCATTTGCCCACTCAAATCGGTGTTTTTCTTTAATTTAGGCCTAGGGCTCAAACCCACCTTTAATCTTCCATTTATAGGGATTTAACCAAGGATTTCATGTTAAAATGATGTAATTAAGCCACAAAACTTACCTCCAACAATAACCCGATGTTCTCCCAGCAATAACTCGCCCAAATCGCCCAATTCGCCTTCAAGAACCGAGCCCCAAATGTTTTGCAACTTATGAAATTTTAACCCTTCTGTTATTTTTAACACAGGCGCGATTTCCGCTTCTGCGGACCAAAATCCGCCTCTGCGAGGCCGCCTCTGCGACCAAATGGTCGCTTCTACGAAATGCTCCTAGCCGCCCAGCTTCGCTTCTGCGGCCCAGGTCTCGCTCCTGCGAGACCGCTCCTGCGAAACCCCTTTCCGCTCCTGCGAGCCTTACCGCTTCTGCGCATCAGAGTCCGCTCCTGCGGACTCGCTTAGGCGACAAGTTTTCCGCTTCTGCGGATTCTCCCCTAACGAGCCCGGACCGCTTCTGCGGTCTTTCCTTCCGCACCTGCGGTGCCGCCCATGCGGACCAGGATCCGCCTCAGCGAACCCCAGCGCTTCTGCGCTCGTTTTCCGCTCCTGCGGGCTCGCTCCTGCGCCCCCATTTCCGCAGGAGCGAAAACAACAGAACCAGAACTCTTCAAACCTGCAATTTCCATGTTTTTCTCCCGATTTACCATCCGAAAACACCCCGAGGCCCCCGGGACCTCATCCAAACACACCAACACATCTTAATACCTTATTCGAACTTGTTCCAATCCTCAAAACATGTCTAATAACATCAAAACCCATAATTCACATCGAATTCAAGCCTAAATTCCTTAAAACATTCCGAATTACACGATCAATCAAAAACCCGACTAAACGACGTCCGAATGACCTGAAATTTTTCAGGCACATCCAAAATCACCTAATGGAGCTACTGCAACGGTCGGAATTCCATTCCGACCACCGGATCAAAATATCACCTACCATCCGGATTTCCCCAAAATTCAACCTTCGCCAATTCAAGCCTAAAACTACACCGGACCTCCGAATTCAATTCCGATTGTTCTCCTAAGTCATAAATGATCCCCCGGAACTTGTCGAATCATCAAAATTCGGTTCCGAGCTCTCTAACTACATAGTCAACTCCGGGTTGACTTTCCTTGTTTAAGTTTCCTTCAAAAAGGTTATACGCCTCATTTTCATTTCAATTCACTCCTAACTTCCCCGATAGACTCTAACACTGATATAAAGGCATGAATTATGTAATTACAACATAACGGGGTGGTAATTCCCGTGACGACGGGCCGGGTCGTCACATTCTCCCCAACTTAAACAAACGCTCGTCCTCGAGCGGGTCAAGAAACATACCTGAAGTCTCGAATAGCTGAGGGTATCTGCTCCGCATCTCCTGCTCAACCTCCCAAGTAGCCTCCTCTACGGGTGGACCTCTCCACTGAACCTTAACTGATGCAATCTCCTTTGACCTCAACTTCCTTACTTGGCGACCCAAAATAGCAATAGGCTCCACATCATAGGATAGATCACCATCAAGCTGAATGGTACCGAAGTCTAATACATGGGACGGATCTCCGATGTACTTCCGGAGCATAGACACATGGAATACTGGATGAACGCTGGATAAGCTGGGTGGCAAGGCTAACTCATATGCCACCTCTCCAACTCTCCTAAGTATCTCAAAAGGACCAATGTACCTGGGACTCAACTTCCCTTTCCTCCCGAACCTCATGACACCCTTCATGGGTGAAACCTTCAGCAATACTCTATCACCAACCATGAAAGACAACTCTCGAACCCTACGGTCTGCATAACTCTTCCGGCGAGACTGTGCTGTGCGAAGCCTCTCCTGGATCAACTTTGCTCTATCCAGAGCATCCTGAACTAACTCAGTCCCTATCAATCGATCCTCACCAGGCTTAAACCATCCGACGGGAGATCTACACCGTCTGCCATACAATGCCTCGTACGGGGCCATCTGAATACTCGACTGGTAGCTGTTGTTGTAGGCAAACTCAGCAAGTGGTAAGAATTCGTCCCACGAACCACCAAAGTCAATCACACATGCTCGCAACATATCCTCCAGGATCTGAATAGTACGCTCAGACTGCCCGTCTGTCTGGGGGTGAAATGTTGTACTCAACTCAACCCTCGTACCCATCTCTCGCTGAAATGCTCTCCAAAATTGAGAAGTGAGCTGAGTGCCTCTATCAGATATAATAGACACTGGGACCCCATGCAACCTGACAATCTCCCGAATAAAGATCGCTGCCAACCGCTCCGATGAGTAAGTAGTACTAACTGGGATGAAATGTGCGGACTTAGTCAGCCGATCAACAATCACCCATACAGAATCAAACTTCCTCGCTGTCCGAGGTAGCCCAATAACAAAATCCATGGTGATCCTCTCCCATTTCCACTCGGGAATAACCATACGC
This sequence comes from Nicotiana noctiflora, assembly GCA_032618575.1. NCBI lineage: Eukaryota > Viridiplantae > Streptophyta > Magnoliopsida > Solanales > Solanaceae > Nicotiana > Nicotiana noctiflora. The sequence continues at coordinate 194,038 of JASVEL010004351.1, forward strand.
TGAAGAACACCGCCCGGTCTCTGATGCTCATATTTGACCTGCTGGCAATTGAGGCACTTAGCTACATGCCTAACAATATCCATCTTCATTCTCCTCCACCAGTAGTGCTGTCTCAAGTCTTGGTACATCTTTGCGGCACTGGGTGAATAGAGTACCGCGAACTGTGTGCCTCCTCAAGTATCAACTCCCGCAAACCATCAACATTGGACACACATACACGGCCCTACATCCTCAAAACACCATCACTGTTGATAGTCACATCTCTAACATCATTATGCTGCACTCTGTCCTTAAGGACAAGCAAATGTGGGTCATCATATTGTCGCTCCCTGATGCGATCATATAAGGAAGATCGAGAAACAACACAAGCCAATACCCGACTCGGCTCCGAAATATCTAATCTCACTAGCCGATTGGCTAGAGCCTGAACATCATAAGCAAATGGCCTCTCCCCAACTGGGATGAAAGCTAAGCTGCCCATGCTAACCGCCTTCCGACTCAAGGCATCGGCCACCACATTGGCCTTCCTCGGATGATACAAAATAGTGATATCATAGTCCTTAAGCAACTCCAACCACCTCCGCTATCTCAAATTAAGGTCCTTCTGTCTGAATAAGTGCTGAAGGCTGCGATGATCCGTGAACACCTCGCAGGAGACACCATACAGGTAATGCCTCCAAATCTTCAAAGCATGAACTATGGCTGCTAGCTCCAAATCATGAACAGGATAGTTCTTCTCGTGGGGCTTCAACTGACGAGAAGCATAAGCAATGACCCTACCCTCCTGCATCAACACACAACCAATGCCAACTCCTGAGGCATCACAATACACAGTATAAGGATCTGAAGCTAACGGCAGAATCAAAACTGGTGCTGTGGTCAGTGCTGTCTTGAGCTTCTGAAAGCTCTCCTCGCACTCCTCGGACCATAAGAAAGGAACACCCTTCCGAGTCAATCTAGTCAAGGGTGAAGCAATAGAAGAGAATCCCTGAACGAATCGGCGATAATACCCTGCCAATCCCAGAAAGCTACGGATCTCAGTAACTGAGGTCGGTCTGGGCCAACTCTGCACTGCCTCGACCTTCCTCGGGTCTACCTGAATATCATCACAGGACACCACGTGCCCTAAGAATGCCACGGACTCAAGCCAGAACTCACATTTGGAGAACTTAGCATATAGCTTCTCCTCCCTCAATCTCTGCAACACAATACTCAAATGCTGAGCATGCTCCTCCTGACTACGGGAGTAGACTAGAATGTCATCAATGAACACAATCACAAATGAATCCAAATAAGGCATGAACACACTGTTCATCAGATGCATAAATGCTGCTGGGGCGTTGGTCAGCCCAAACGACATCACAAGGAACTCATAATGACCATATCGGGTCCGGAATGCGGTCTTCATAATGTCAGACTCTCTAATCTTCAGCTGATGGTAGCCTGAACGAAGATCAATCTTCGAGAACACCCTAGCTCCCTAGAGCTGATCAAATAAATCATCATATGAGGTAGAGGATACTTATTCTTCACTGTCACTTTGTTTAGCTGCCTGTAGTCAATACACATCCTCATGGATCCGTCCTTCTTCTTAACAAACAGGACAGGTGCACCCCACGGCGACACACTCGGCCGAATGAACCCCTTATCTAGGAGTTCCTGGAGTTGCTCCTTCAATTCCTTCAACTTAGCTGGTGCCATCCGATACGGAGGAATTGAAATAGGCTGAGTGCCTGGCACCAAATCGATACCAAAATCAATATCACTGTCCAGCGGCATGCCCGGCAGGTCTGAGGGAAACACATCAGGAAAGTCTCGCACAATGGGAACAGAATCAATACTGGGAGTCTGGGCCTCGACCTGCCGCACAAATGCTAAATAAGAGAGACATCCTTTCCCAACCATTCGTTGGGCCTTGAGGAAAGATATTACCCTGCTAGGTACATATTCAGTCGTGCCTCGCCACTCGATCCTCTAAATGCCCGGCATAGCCAAATTAACTGTCTTAGCATGACAGTCCAGAATAGCACGACATGGAGATAGCCAGTCCATGCCCAATATAACATCAAAATCAATCATGCTGAGAAGCAACAGGTCTACTCGGGTCTTTAGACCTCCAATAGTGACCAAACAGGACCGGTATACGTGGTCCACACCAATAGTATCCCCTACCGGGGTAGATACATGCATTGGCAGCTCAAGGCTCCCTCGGGTCGTACCCAAATGAGGAGCAAAATATGTAGACACATAAGAATAAGTAGAACCGGGATCAAACAATATTGAGGCATCTCGGTGGCAGACTGAAATAATACCTGTAATGACAGCAACAGAAGCAACGGCCTCAGATCGGCCCTGAAAATCATAGCATCTAGCCTGTCCTCCTGATCGGCCTCCCCCTCGAGAGCGACCCCTAGCTGTCCGACCCTCACCCCTAGCTGGCGGGGCGGGTGCTGAAGTAGAAGGACCAGATGACGAGGGCTGCCCCCTCTGCTGATAAGATCTGGAAACAAGACGGGGACACTCCCTACGGTGGTGCCCAAACTCTCCGCACTCGTAGCAACTCGCCGGTGCTGGGTACTGAGACTGATAAGGACCTCTGGCGCTGGAGTAGCCAGCTGATGAACTAGGCCGAGATGAACCCTGAGCGGATGGGGCCTGTGAAGAACTCTGAGCTGGCATGGCAGTGAGAGATGGCTGGCTCTGGTGCGAACCCTGATAACCCTGTCTAGAACACCATCTGCGACGATCGGAGTGACCCGACTGGGAAGATCTGAAAGAGCGACCTCGGCTCTGCTGGCTCTGGCCTCTGGTCTGGGTGCCACTAGAACTAACCTCGAGGCCTCTTGGCCTCCCTCTCATCCCGCTGCATGCGACGATCTGTCTCTATGTCGCGAGCAATATCCACGGCATCCTCAAATGTACGACTCAAAACCCCTCTCCCGAGTCATCAGAATACGAATGGGATAAATTAGGCCGTCCACGAAGCGCCCAATCCTCTCTCTATCGAAATGAACCAACCACGGTGCATATCTGGACAACTCTGTAAACCTGATCTCATGCTCTGACACTGACATGTCCCCCTGACGGAGACCCTCAAACTGCCTACGCATCTCCTCTCTCTGAGATCGAGGCACCCATTTCTCCAAGAACATAGTGGAGAACTCCGGCCATGGTAGTGGTGCTGCTCCGGCTGGCCTGCGGCGCTCATAAGCCTCCCACCAAGCGAAGGCTGGTCCCTGAAACTGAAAGGTAGTGAAAGATACCCCACTGGACTCCAATATCCCTGCCGTACGAAGCATCCGACGACACTTATCCAGAAAACCTTGGGCGTCCTCGCCCGGAGCACCAGTGAACACTGGAGGAGATAACCCGGTGAACCTCTCGAGACGACGCTGCTCATCGTCTGTCATAGCTGGGACCCTGTCTCCCTGAACCTGATCTGCTGGATGAATGGGGACCACAGGCTGAACTGGAGGAGTCTCTGGTGTCTGTAGGCCCTGCACTACTGGCTCTAGAGTGCGTGCTGCGGGGTCTGATGACCACCCCCGATCCCTGATGCAGCTGCTGCGGTAGTAACCGAAACCGCCTGTGCTAGGCCAGTGCAAACTGCTAGTATCCGGGCCAGGGTCTCCTGTAGACCCGGAATGACAATGGGCACAGCTGGTGCCAGATCTGGTGCTGCTGGCACCTCTGCAACTGGGGGCTGTGGGTCAGCTGGCACTGCCTCGGCTGCCCTAACTCCGCCACGACCACGGCCACGTCCTCGGCCTCTAGCAGGTGGTAGTGGTGGTCGTCCTCCACGTCCGGATGATCGAGTTCTCACCATTTGCGAGAGAATAGAATGTCAAGGTTCAGTTCAAGTCAAAAGCAATCGCACGACAAGAATTCCAAGAATTGAAACTTTTCCTAAAAGGTTTGCAGCCTCCCGAGGATAAGTACAGGCGTCCCCGTACCGATTCACGAGACTCTACCAACCGGCTCATGACTCGCGAGACCTGTTAACCTAGGCTCTAATACCAACTTGTCACGACCCAAACCCCGGTCGTGATGGCGCCCAACACAATGCTAGGCAAGCCCGACCATATTATCTCTTAAACCAGCCAATTATTAATTCCAATTAATCCAGTTAAACTCAAATATCAAGTGATAACCGAAACGTAAAACATACAAAATACGGTCCCAAACATATCGTGGTGTCACGAGACTGAGCCTCTACAGAATAGCATCCTAATACAATCAAGTCTAGGCAAATAGGAAATCAACAAGATGATAAAGAAGGAGAAAACAAGCTCGGCGGACGCTGGCAACTACCTCGTAATCTCCGCAAAAGTAGACAAGGATCGAGCAGCTACAATGTCTCAACTGCTCTCGGGCACCTGTGGATCTGCACAGAAAGTGCAGGGGAGTGGGGTGAGTATATTTCAACTCAGTGAGTAACAATAATAAATAATAACTGAAGGTAAGAACTCCTGTGCTATCACTTAGCAGTTCTAAGGCAACCTCACAGGTACGTCATCATTATAGAAATGCTCAAATCTCCAATCCACGTTTATCTCTACAAGATTCTACACTGATCTAACCCTCACTCTTACCCCTACGGTGTACGACCATCTCAACATATAAAGACACATACCTATGTCTATAATGTATAAGTATTTAAGTAGATACTAGGATATGATTAAGTATAATGCTGCGGCGTGCAGCCCGCTCCAATACATATACCGCTGCGGCGCGCAGCCCGCTCCATTTAACGTCGACGGCGCTCACTCTGGGGGTGTATACAGACTTCGGAGGGGCTCCCTAAGCCCAAGCACTATTATACTGCGGCGTGCGGCCCGATCCACACATGTATTACTGCGGCGTGCAGTCCGATCCAATATTTATATGTATATATATTTATACTGCTGCGGCGCACAGCCCGATCCCATAATATACACCAGTGCTCACTGAGAATGTGTGCAGACTCAGACTCCGAAGGGGCTCCTACAGCCCAAGCGCAATAATACTGCGGCGTGCAGTCCGTCCCACATGTATATTACATGTATATTACATGTATATTACTGCGGCGTGCAGTCCGATCCAATATATATACTGCTGCGGCGTGCAGCCCGATCCAATATAGGTATATGTATATAATACCTCATAATGGGTCCTCGACCCTATCCCAGTCAATATGTGCTTGGCCTCTCAGGCCCAATATAATATATCACAGTGGGTCCTAGACCCTGTCTCGGTCAATATAGACTTGGCCTTTCAGGCCCACTCGGCTAGAACAGGGAATTCCACCCTAGATAATCTCTCTCAATGTACACATCTAGTACGGGCTCATATTATGCTATACAGCTAGAGCTACGGCTGAGTGTATGTTTCCAACATGATATAAGGGTCACCTAGCTCTATAGGTTCCCTAATGCTCTATAGATCGGCACAAGGCACCAAACATGGCCATTAGCCCAATTGTACAGTTATAGTCTCCATAACAGTCATACAACACAGTATTCCATTAGCCGGGAAGGACTAAGTCCGAACCCCCAATCACAATGTCACCACGTCCGTCATAGAACGCGTGTCTCATCTTAATATAGCACTGTGAAGTGCTAGTACGGGGTTTCAAACCCTCAGTACATTATTTACTACTACCACTCACCTCGAACCGGTAGAAGCTTCAATCCGCCTTGCGCTTGCCTCGAAAATCAATCTCCTCGGGTGCCAAATCTGCTCAAAATCATAGAGAATGCATCAATATACGCTAATTTCACGAAATTCATTCGAAATAACCCAATTTATATCAAAACCCACAAGTTGTCAAAACCCGACTTTTGGTACACTTGTAGAAAAATTACAAAAATCACATATTCGGAATCCTCATCTCGATACGAGTCTAGGCATATAAAATTTACCAAAATCGGACTCCATTTGCCCACTCAAATCGGTGTTTTTCTTTAATTTAGGCCTAGGGCTCAAACCCACCTTTAATCTTCCATTTATAGGGATTTAACCAAGGATTTCATGTTAAAATGATGTAATTAAGCCACAAAACATACCTCCAATGATAACCCGATGTTCTCCCAGCAATAACTCGCCCAAATCGCCCAATTCGCCTTCAAGAACCGAGCCCCACATGTTTTGCAACTTATGAAATTTTAACCCTTCTGTTATTTTTAACATAGGCGCGATTTCCGCTTCTGCGAACCAAAATCCGCCTCTGCGACCAAATGGTCGCTTCTGCGAAAATACTCCTAGCCGCCCAGCTTCGCTTCTGCGGCCCAGGTCTCGCTCCTGCGTGACCGCTCCTGCGAAACCCCCTTCCGCTCCTGCGAGCCTTACCGCTTCTGCGCATCAGAGCCCACTCCTGCGGACTCGCTTAGGCGACAAGTCTTCCGCTTCTGCGGATTCTCCCCTAACGAGCCCAGACCGCTTCTGCGGTCTTTCCTTTCGCACCTGCGGTGCCGCCCATGCGGACTAGGATCCGCCTCAGCGAACCCCAGCGCTTCTGCGCTCGTTTTCTGCTCCTGCGGGCTCGCTCCTGCGCCCCCATTTTCGCATGAGCGAAAACAACAGAACCAGAACTCTTCAAACCTGCAATTTCCATGTTTTTCTCCCGATTTACCATCCGAAAACACCCCGAGGCCCCCGGGACCTCATCCAAACACACCAACACATCTTAATACCTTATTCAAACTTGTTCCAATCCTCAAAACACGTCTAATAACATCAAAACCCATAATTCACATCGAATTCAAGCCTAAATTCCTTAAAACATTCCGAATTACACAATCAATCAAAAACCCGACTAAACGACGTCCGAATGACCTGAAATTTTGCAGGCACATCCAAAATCACCTAATGGAGCTACTGCAACAGTCGGAATTCCATTCCGAACCCCGGATCAAAATATCACCTACCATCCGGATTTCCCCAAAATTCAACCTTCGCCAATTCAAGCCTAAAACTACACCGGACCTCCGAATTCAATTCCTGATTGTTCTCCTAAGTCATAAATGATCCCCCGGAACTAGTCGAATCATCAGAATCCTGTTCCGAGCTCTCTAACTACATAGTCAACTCCGGGTTGACTTTCCTTATTTAAGTTTCCTTCAAAAAGGTTATATGCCTCATTGTCATTTCAATTCACTCCTAACTTCCCCGATAGACTCTAACACTGATATAAAGGCATGAATTATGTAATTACAACATAACGGGGTGGTAATTTTCGTGACGACGGGCCGGGTCGTCACAGTTTTGAACATTTGTAGTATTGGAGTCTTATTTCTATGTATTTGTTAGAGGCTCTAGACTCATGACCCTCAGGTCTTTGGGAGGTTATTCATTATAATTGTTAAATGATATTTAAATAATTGGTTTTGAGCTTCATGCTCGGGTTGAGAGTGTAAATGGGCGTGGTTGCGTAGCAGTTGTGTTGGGCGCCATCACGGCCGGTATTGGGGTCATGACAGGTCCAAGATCCATATGTGTGAAAACATAAGGTTCAAGAATTTCAAATTTTTCCTAAGTCCAAATTCAAATCCGTTAAGCATCCGAAACACACCTGAAGCCCCCGGGACCTCAACCAAACATATAAATCAATCCTATAACATCATATAGACTCAGTTAAACCCTCAATTCAAATAAAAAAATTGTAAAACCATGAATAACCCCCAATCCAAGCCTAAAGAACTTGAAATTTCAAGAATCCTAAAACCCATGCCGGAACCAACCAAACCAAGTCCGATTAACCCCAAATTTTGCACAAAAGTCACATTCCATACTACATATCTATTCCAACTTTCAGAATCAGACTCCGACTCTGATATCAAAATTTCACAATTGATCCGGAAACATAAAAAGTTTAACTTTCGGCATTTAAAGCCTAAATAAGCTATGTACCTCCAAAACACAATCTAAACATAACCCTAAGCCCAAAATCACCCAATGGAGCTAATAGAATCGATAAAATTCAATTATGAGACTGTCATCACACTACATAAAATTGTTCATATTCTAAAGATTTAGCTCTCATTTAGGGACTAAGTATCCCCAAACACTCTGAAACTCAGAACGAATCGTCCCGGCTGCTCATAATTGCAAAAACAATACGAGGAACATAGTTGATAGGGTGTAACACCCAACATATTTGGATTAGGTATGAATGAGTTAAAGGAGTAATAAGGTTATATTTTGGATATAAGAAGTACTATAGGGATGATTATGAGTGCAAATAGTTGTCTCCAAATCATGATGGAAAGTGAGGTGCATAAGATTTGACAAAATCAAATAAATTTGCAAAAGGTTTGTCTTCTAGCAGGGTTTAGTGAAAATATGTAAGGAATTTGGGAAACATCAAAGCATAACAGTTCTAGGCCTTTGACATAGCTTTCCAATTGTATATTGTGGAGCCCAAATGAAGCTATTTGCAAAATGTTATGACCATTTTACAGAATGGTGTGTAACCACCGCACTTCAGACCATAGTTGCACCTACTGGGGCGCGGTGGCCGACTTGGGAAGTAATTATTGTGGACGCCCCCTTTTTTCCTCCCTCCGGAGAGCGAGAAATCAGGTTTACAACATTTAGGAAAGACAACTCTATTTCTGTTTGGGATTGGATTTTGGATTTGGAGACTCGCCACTTAATGATTATAGCACATTAGGACACTTTAATAAAGAACTTGAGATGAAAAACCAGAGTTTGGGTAAGGGATAGAAATTATATCGAGGGTAAGGTATTAGGCACCCCACAAGATCCACTAGTGTGGTTTCGGGTCAATCTACCACTGTGACTTTAAATAATAACAACAAGTACACAAGCAAACATTGCAAATACGAGGAAACTTTCACATAACGGTTGCAAATAAAAACCACGTAAAAGGGTTTAAAAGTGCTGAAATTTGGAAGGAAGTAGTTTTGTAATTAAAGAAAAAGGTATACGAGTAAAGGGGAAGGGGTCAAATAATTGATGCAAGTTAACTTAAAAGAAATAAAAGAAGTGGAAATTTAGGGAGAAACAATACTAAAATTCATACAATTAAAAAAAAGATTTTCGTGATATGTGTAAAGAGTTGAAGTAATAGAAAAGAAATTGAAAAAATGAACAGCTTTAAAATTCTTTAAAAATAACAAGCTAATAAAAAGGGAAGGGGTCCTAGGTTTATATTTCACATGGATCATCCCCACAACACATGTACCCAATCGTACGCATAGTGTTATCGTGTGATCATCATCTCCATGTCTACCTTTCCCACCCTGTTAAGGTATTAAAGCGCGTCATAGTATCGTTACTTATTGCATGCTATTACCCGACCCAATCCTATCAGTCCCCGAAGGAAATGGACAACTAATTCTAAAGGGAGAGGGGTTTGGGGCTTTTAGAAGTTTTCAAAGGACAAAATACTAAAGTGTCAACCAAAAACACGTAATGCAAATAGAGGGGAAAGGGACAAGCATACAGGGCTCAAATACGCCTCCAAAAATCAGCAAAACTCATAGAGTTTAGCATATCTTACACGTACTAATTTTGTCTTAATTGAATAAAGCTACAAGGGGACTTGTTCAACGCATATTTTTAGACGGAAAGTCGATATTAGGCTCGCTCAAATACAGTTTCCTAAAATTGATCTGGTTGATTAATTCTTTTGTCTAAGTGTTGGCTAGAACTAGGCATGATATCTACTAATTTTAGAAAAGATGCGAACTGAAAAAGTGTTACCAATTTTAACAGAACATTACGAGTTTAGCAGTTAATATTACTTTTATTCAGATTTGAGATTCCTATAGGCATGCTTTCTATACGTTTACTGATTTGGACACCTTTTTAGATGTTAACAAAAGGTCTTATGAACATGGTATATATATGCAGCTTTTATTATTAAACCTACAAACTGTTTGCCTAATGATACGTATATGTGAAGAAATGCAGTAGTCTATAGAAAGTATTTGTATGATTTTTTAGAACAATTATAAGTTTACCCTATATGCATGATATCTATGTGTGAGTTTGTAGAAAATTAAGAGCTAATCCTATAAGCAGAATTTCTATGCGTGAGTTTGCAGAAAATTAAAAGTTAAACCTCTAAGCATGATTTCTATGTGTGAGTAACAAAAATCAAAACAAATACCTATAGGCATGATCTCTACGCTTGGTGCATAAAAATAAATCACATTTCCCCTTTTTAAATAAATCCCCGAGTTTATACAAGTTATTACAGCCCAAAAGAAATCAACTGGCATTAAAAAATACACCAGAAATCCTCAGTTACATATGAGCAGCCTAATTCATACTTAATGCCAAATAATATGAGATTGAGCCACTTCTGAAGTCCATATTTCCAAGCCTTCTCGCATATAGTGTGTTTTAGAGATCCAAAGGATTTCAGGAACCCCAGACAGTGCATACACACAAGATGTTAATCAGAAATTGAGAGTTGTGCAGTGTAGAAGGGCCTCCCCTTGTGTGTCTAAGTTCAGAGGGTGCTCAAGGGTCCCAAGGCAAGGTTCACAGAATATGGGCATATTCTAAGTTCTAAGAGCATAGTGCAAGTTCAAGGAAAGGGGTATGGGCTAACCAGGCAGGCTAGTGGTCATGCCCAGCCATAGAGTAGATTGCACACCCCCGACTAAACCTGTTGATCAAGCATGTATAGAGTAAAGACCTCCTGGAGGTCAAGTTGTGGGCTGAGCAATAACTAAAAATATTGTCAGGCCAAAGCTGCTACTCAGCACACACAATAAGGGAATAGGGATGGGAAATTCACCAAGCTTAGGGCCCAAAGGGTCTAGTTCATATCCATGGACAATAATTTCAAAAATTTGTGATGTTTCTGAACCATAACTTAAATCATATAAAGGGGATATGGTGGTTTGGGATTCATAAGGTGGCAAGTAAATAACACTGGACTGACAGAGTACACACACAGATGAACATTAATTTAGAAGGGAAAGAGAACATATTACAGCACGCTAGTAACATATCTTGACTACAGCAAACATGAGGAGAAGTAGACAGGAATGAAAAACATTCTGTTGTTGAGGCTTGTAAATTAACTAGGACATATCAGTAGAAAAGCAAAGTGCAGATAAAGTAGAGCAAACAAAAGTCCACAATCTAGCCTTGGCTTTCAGCCAGCTAGACAAAGCAACAACACAAGTAACAATAAATAAAGAGAGAGTTTTTAAGCGTAAGGGGGTATCTAACTCAAATATCATCTCTTTAAAGAAAAGAGAGTATGGTATGTATAGTTTTGAAAACGAGTGAGAAATAAGGTAATAAGTAAAATTTAAACACCAACATGTAAACTATCACTATTCAGAATCAATTAACACAAGTGATTTAATTAAGGAAACACTGGTTAACGGGTATAAGCATGCCTAATTAAGGAAAGAAAATCAGTTTGGGGGCAGACTGATTATTACCATAGAAAGGATAGTAAAAGCATGAAGTAAATAATCACGTCTAAGTATGAAATATGCTTATTTTGGGAAAGGATTCAACAAGGTGAAACATTACAGGACCAGTTAATTTTAAACAAGCGAGTGAAATTATGGCTCGGAAAAGAAAAGCTTTTGCAATCAGTCACAAGATCAAAGGAAATCAAGATCAATCAAGAAAGGAACATGATTCTGCACTTCACCATATAAATAGTAGGGGATGGACAAGCATGCAGAGTTAAACATGTTGATGAAATGAAGCAACACAAACATAGACTAGCAGTAGGGGCAAACTAGCATTCAACAGCCAGAAAAAATTCGAAGCACGGTAGTCAAGTAGGTCAAGAAGTCAAATAGAACCAACTCTAAAGAAGAACATAGAAGCAAGTAAAGGTCTTAGAGTAGTAATGAGTGAGAAAGTTAGGGCTTTTAACAGTAACCAGTTTTTGATAGATGGTAAGAACTCAAAATTAATCAAATTAAACAAGGAAGAGAGAATCTGCATGAAAGAAGAAATACACATTTAAACAAACAAATTTCACAACTCGGATAAACTAAAAAGAAACTAGGGTTTTTAACATGCTGAAATAGATAAGAATAATATGAGCAAATCATAGTTCAACCATAAACATGTTAAAAACAGTGATCTTTTGAAACTTAAAGGAAAACCCTAATGAAGGGTCGTTTTTGCAAGAAACGTTGAAGAACTTTTGAGAAAATACTTAAATGTTCATGGCAAGTACAGATCTAAAGCAGATTCTAAAGAAAAATAAAAAATCATAAAGATTAGGGTTTCAAAGAACGTAGAAAGGTGAGAAATGCCTTGAAAATTAACGATCTAACTAGGAGCATCAAGGATCTGACTCGAACGGCCATGTCTGGCTGAATAAATGGTAGGTACGACCGGAGAAAGGTCATGAATGGAAGTCAGGCAACAACTGGACCAACTTCCTTCGAGATTTGGCCGTGAAACCACAAAAGCAAACACCCAGGAGGCCCGGGAGGCTATTATACAACTCCAATGGCCATGGGAGGCCATGGATTAGGGTGGGATTGAAAGTCGGCGACTAGGGTTCATGAGGGCTTCAGCGAAAGTTGAGAGAGAAGAGGAATTCAAGTGCAGCGTTTACTGAGAAATGGAAAGGGTTAAGGTGGTGTTGGTGAATTAAAAAGGAAAGAATGAAATGTAGTCGTTGATCATTTAGATAAACGACCAAGATTTAATGGGGAACCAGGCAGATTTGATAAGTGGCTCAGGGGTCGGGTTAAATGGAAATTGGGCTGGGTAATTTGGGATTGAATTTGGGGTTGAATGGAGTTTCCAAATTGGCTATAACTGAAATACAATTAAGGCCAAATCGTAAATACCCAATTTTCCCTTTTTAATTTGTCCTAAAATAGTAATACAAATTTTTAAAGCAAATTAAGAGTACTGGGTATATAAATATTGTATAAATATTAATTTAAAAATTTTGGGATTAATTTTATAAATATAAATTGCTATAAATCACAAGATAGGCTATAATTGCAATTATATGCAATTTAGCTTTAAAAATACCAAATAAATTTGTATAAATACGCAAAAATTAACTTAATTATATTTTGGTGTAGATGTTAGAATAAAATGAATTATTCACTAAAATGATAATTTTTGGAATAATTATTGGATTTTGTTGTATTCAAATAGGTAATGAATTGGTTTTAAAAATTGTTAGAAATGCCAAAACTCTTGGGTGTGCTTATATATGAAAAAATAGGTTATTTTTGAAGTATTTTGGGTATATAAAAATACTCAGGGAAAAATTGGGTATCAACAATTATTTTAGCCATATTTCGTCCCCCGAAGCCCCAAAACATAAAGCTTGATCTAGAAAGTAAAACTCTCAAAATCCTAACTCCATAAGGGTCCCTCCACCACCCAAGGAATGTTCTAATGGTCTTTCTAAGTTAATTTCAATACCCCAACATCTTATTAACATGGGTAAACCCTCCATACAATTAGATATTCGATTGGGACACCATTGTTGAGAGAAGAAGCTCTAGAACTCGAACTCCAGAAGATTGAACGTCAAAAAGGTAATATTTTCACCCTCTAATTGATTCTATCAATGAATTAATTATTATAGACTCTATTTCATGAGATATGATTTGACGGGTTTGATATAAAAGCATGAACGATGATAAGTTTGGGTTGTTGATTGTGTTTACCGTGAAAATAGTAACAACAATAAAATTTGTAAATGGGACTCTAAATTAGTGGTTGTGGGTGTCGATTACCTTATGGCTGATAAAGAATAATATTTATTGTAACCATTTGAGACTTTAGAATTTATCTAGAGTAAGATAATGGGTTATTGGATGTAGAGACACCATTAATAAGGTCTATGAAGTTTTATGCCACCGAGTGTTTGATAAAATACCTAAGTAACCAAAACAGGACTATTGTTGCTAATTTGGAATCTCTTTGACTTGTTTGATGTATATTAAAGTTGAAAGGTTTGGAGAATGTTGTATAATTCTCAAGAGCATGGAGTTAAGGTATATGCGGCTAACTCTCTATGTTAGGGAATTTTAATGGTTCCCCCCTACACTATATTTCTTATATGATGTTACTAATTTCGTCAGAAATATAGTTAAGTATAGTTCTTTGAACAGTTGTAGAACTTCTATTCTCCAACTTCATAAATCGTTCACCACTATCATTCTGATCATTTTGAGCTTAGTGCATATTTAATATAGACTTGGGTTTGATTCCCCCAAGCCTTAGTATAGATTACTCAGTATGCCATAATTTGTTGAAGTTTAAGTGTCCATAATCAGCTCAAGAATACATGTCACTTTCTAGTCCTATTCTGCATTATAATATTACGTAACTCAGTGTCCAGTATTCTAGTATCATGTAACTCACTGTGATTTAGTATTTCACTATCATGTATTGTAGTTTGATTCTATATCACTAAAAGTTGAACACCAGTATGTGGGCCCGAGGACATAGTTTATATGCTTTATGCATACTTACCCCTGAGGCCGTAGTTATGCTTTATGCATATTTGGGTCTGAGGCTGTAGTTTATGCTTTATGCATTTTAAGTCATGAGGCCGTAATTATGTATATGTATACTTGGGCCTGAGGCTGTAGCTTGTGCACATATATATTGGGCTCGAGGCTATAGCTTATTTAGATAAACATGTTGTTAACATTCACAAGAGGGAGTATTCATATCCTTACTTCCTTTGTTCAGTTTAATTATCAGTTATCTTTTTAGATAAATTTTCATTTTAGTTACCAGTTATCAATTATCAGTTATCAGTTATCATTTCAGTTATCAATTATCATTTCAGTTGCTAGTTATCAGTTCCGTTATTAGTTATCAGTTTGGTTATCAATTATCAGTTATTATTTCACTATTAATTTGAAAGTTATCATTTAAATTATTAGTTATCAATCATCAGTTATCATCTTGGTTTCAGTTTCATCATTTATAATTCTTTCTTTCAGTTTCTTTACGTACTACTACAATACAAATGTACTAACGTCCCTTTTTGCCCAGGGCCTGCAGCTCACAATGCAGGTAATGAGTTACAAATTGACGATTCAGAGCGCTAGAATTCACATTATCATAACCTTACACTCCTCGGTATTTTTGGACAGTTAGTGGATTCAATATTTCTTTAGAGGCTTCATAGACTACAGTAATAGTTAGACAGAGTATATGACTTTTAATGTTAAGCTATGTTGGTTGCAAATATGTTTCAGAGTTGTATTAGTATTTTTGCACCTTGATTTATATAATCCAGACTTTCAGTATATTTGCAGGTGTTAGTTTATCTTCCGCATTTAGTCTGTTATGATATAACATGATGATTCAGCCAACCAATTGGTTCGCCCAGTCATATGTAGCTAGGAATCGAGTGCCGTGTTACGTCCAGGCCCAAGTTCGGGGGGTGACAAAGCTCGGTATTAGAGCAAGGTTCAAGAGTCCTAGGGAGTTTATGAAGCAGTGTCTAGTGGTGTTTCCTTTATATGTCTGTGTCGGCCACTAATATTAATGGTTAACTACCAAGACATCCAGGGTTGTCTCATTTCGTTGTACTCTAGATCGTTCTAGAAGCTTAGAGAAATAGATAACCTTCTCTACCTAACAAATTCCAAACATATTGGATTTTTGAGCGACGCGCATGAGAAACCTAGTGTCCTAAAGTGGATAATTTCCCCTTGGGATATAACTATGAATTATAGGTTGGTAAATATGAGACTTGAGAGGATGTTAAAAGTGGGATGCAAATGGATAGTAGTACATATTAGAGCATAACCTTATTAGAAAGTACAAAAGCAGTTATCATGTCTTATGGTTATCAGTTACCTCACTTACCAGTTATATAATATTTCTGTTAGTAAGTTTATGGTTATTTAGTACGCCAATATTCAGTTATATTTATACCAAATATCCAATTTTCAGTATGCCAATATTTCTTGTACTTGTGAGTATACAATGATGCACATAAATGCTCAAAGAAAATGCAATTAACAATAATTATAGCAAACTCTTTGCATGTTGTAGGGATTAAGACCCAAGACTCACAGGATGGTGCATAAATTGATTTATCATATATGTATGGCAATGTATCTGTATGTCAAACCCCAGAGTGTATAAGGTTTAGATTTCAACCACAACGGGCATATAATTAATCACTATAGTTTTGGATAGAAATAATCCTAAGGAAAATATAGCTAAGAATAATATGATGTACGAAATGAGAACCAAGAGTAGACATTGTTGAATTTTTGCCAACGATTTTAAGTTGTTTAGGTTTAGTCAATTAAGAATTAGAAAGTGTCGCGTTAGTGAATTGCTATAAGAAGTGGCTATTATTGTGAGATAAAAGATATGATAATTCCCCTTAAGTTACGTGACTAAATGTTTAACTCGAATATTTATAATTTGATATGATTTTGAGGTGTATAGAAAGTCTGTGGTTTGATATTCCAATTTTATTTAAGACAAATCAAATTCCCCTATGTGTGATCCAGATACATATTTCAAAAATAATGGTTGTGTACGGCAAAAGAATATGATTAGATGATGAGGGAAGTAGGAGTAACCTTTTGCTTCACTTTAGTTATTCAAAGTAGGAGAAGAAAATATGATGGTAGCAGGTGGTTAGTGAAAGGATAGTAAGTAAGTTTTCAATAGATACAGTAAATTAGCAAATTTAGCAGAGCTAGTAGAGGTAAGATTTGATCCACTTAGCCAGGCTATCTCTAGTTAGTGGATGTCAGTTTGAAATACCAAACGCATGTGTTAAAACAAAAAAAAGTTTAATTTAAATCCGAAGGTAGTGGCAGTAAAAAAAATCAGCTAGAAGTGATAGAGAAAACTATAGAAGACTACCCTTTAAGAGTTACCGAAAAGGGGCTTCCCCAAGATTAGCAGTGTGAGCGGAGTTTAATCATTATGATTGTGTATGATAGTTATGAAGACATAAGTGTTTTATTTATGTAAATAATAGAGTTTTTCCAAGTAAGAAAGATTTCTCAGAGGTATGTTGGGAGATGAGTCGTCATTAACGTAAAGTACAAAGAGTTGTAGAAGACAAAGAAAGTTGTTAGAATCCCAAAAAAAAGGAAGGATCTACAAGTACCAAACATTTTGTCTAAGGGGTGATGTGAAAACCATCAGCAAGTCCATATCGAGAATTGAAACTCAAATAGTTAGCATGGGATGTGAAAAAGAAAATCAGTTCGGTAATGTGGGAAAAATATATAAATTACCACAGGGATTATGTCTAGAACGTGTAAGAAACATAAAGTGAGTAGAATGATCATCAAGCTTAGTTGTGGATGATAAAATGATCATAGAAAAGCTATCAAAAAATCATGCCAACTCATGTATCACGAGGGTAGTGCTATCATATGAGACTCTAATTTTTGGAGTATAGACTTAGCTCACAACAACTCTATATGTGTTTTTAGGAAGTGCTTAAGAAGATAATCAATTGTGGAAATTATAACTCAAGATAGATGTAGATAAGACAACTCTGCTGAAAGAAGTTCATCCCTTAGCCTAGGCAGGACTTCAATTTGCATACTCCAAAGATAGTAGAGTTGTTGTCTAGAATATGAATTTCCCCCCCCCCCCACCCCCCTCAAAAGGCAAAGTGAAGGAGAAGTAGTTGATGATCCATACTTGTTGTAGCTGAAAGAGGGGATTCAAGGTATAAGATCATGGCATTTAAATAAAGCGAGATGATGGTACTATGAGGTACTAGGACAGATTGTGTGTCACAAACATAGATGGACTAAAAGAGAGAAGATCATGTTAAAAGCCCAAAATTCTAGATACTCTTTCCATCCTAGATCCCAAATGTGCATCATGACCAATGGGATTTATTGGTTGAATGACATGAAAAAGAACATCGTAAACTTTATGGCCAGGCAGAGCATTTTATTTAAACATTTTGAGTATATGTCCTTGATGTTAAAATTAATTAGGATGATCACATACCTCTCATTAACTTTGCTAATAATACCACCTACCATTTCAGTACCAAGACGGTACCGTGCAAAACTCTATATGGGAGAAGGTGTAGATCGCCAATTGGTTGGTCCAAGTTAGTGATTGGGTGTTTCTGAAGGGTTTTCCTATGAAAGGAATTTTGTGATTTGGGAAGAAGGTAAACCATAGTCCATACTATATTGGGCCATATCGAATCTTGCGAAGGATTAGTCAATTCTTATGAGTTAGAGTTACCACCAGAATTAGTGGTGGTACAACCAGTATTTCACGTTTCATATTCTAACATTCAAGTTTCCACCACTCAAATACTAATGTTAGTTCTGTACTCAGATACTGATGTCACTTTAGTACCCAGATACTAATGTTAGTTAGCCACTCAGATACTCATGCAAGTTCAGTACTCAGATACGCATGACTGTTCAATACTCAGATATTCAAGTCAGTTCAATTCTAAGATACTCATGACATTCCAATACTTACATATTCATGCCATCGTAGTACTCTGATATTGATGTTAGTTCAATTCTCAAATATTCCAGCTAGTTCAATACTACAATATCCATGTTAGTTCTATATTAATGTATCCATGGCAGACCAATATTCAGTCAATACAGCAGTCATTAAGTTCAATATATCAATAGTTCAGTAACTATGTATTCACTCAGTTTAGTATGCATGTGTTAACGAAAATTCATTTTGCACCAGACTCATTTAAGGTCCGGAGTTAGAAGGAATTACAGTCAAGACAATCATTCTAGGATGAATGATCCCAAGTGGGAGATAATATAATACCCCGCATATTCGGATTAGGTATGAATGAGTTAGAACAATAGTAAGGTTATATTCCCGAAATATGAAGTCCTATTGGGATGATTATGAGTGGAACTAGTTTTCTCAAAGTCAAGATGGAAATTGAGGTGAATAAGATATGACAAAATCGACTATGTTTGCAGATGGTCAACCTTCCACTAGGGTTTAGGGAGAATATTTAAGTATATTGGGAATATTCAAAGCATGAACGTTGTAGTCCATTGAAATATCTTTCAAACGATATATTGTGCAGTCCACACGAAGCTCTGTACAAAACGTTATGACTGTTTTACAGAATGGTGCGTGACCATCGTGTTCGGCCACATTTTACCGCGACCGTGGTCATGAGGTAGTGTCCCAGCAATTTACCTCGGCCGCGACCATGGTTGTGCCTACTAGGTGGCGATGGCCGACTTGGAAAGTAATTGCTTTAGCCATATTTCGTCCCTCACAGCCCCTAAACATAAAAACTTGCTCTATTAAGGAAAAATCTCAAAAACGTAACTCCTTAAGGGGTCCCTCCACCACCCAAGGTAAGTTCTAATGGTGATTATAAGTAAATTTCAATATCCTAACATCTTATTCGCATGGGTAAATCCTCCATATCATTAGATATTTTATTGTGACACCATTGTTGAGAGAAAAAATCCTTAAAACTCAAATTTAAGAAGATTCAACGTCAAAAAGGTAATATCTTTACCCTCTAATTAATTATGTCATTAAATTAATGATTATTGTCACACCCTAAATTCGTCGAACATGACTGGTGCCCGACCGAGTAGCCCCAGCCAAGCGGACCTGGGTGCCTTTCCTACCCCACGCGCTACCCAATATTTTCCCTTAATCAATATTTGCAGGAACTACCCATATAATTAATTTTTTTAAAACACCTTTTGCAAAATATACATAGATAAATAACAATTAGTGAAGTTATTAATCCATTTCCCAACAAAAGAACCATGAATATACATAAGCTTCTAACACACATCCACTATATCCGGAGCCTCTAAGAGTACAACAGGATAATACAGTATTTACCGGTAACAAGGCTCCGAATATACCTTACACAATAGCACAATAAAGCTACGGGAATAGGCATCCAGAGCCACGTAGGGCCCCGAGAGGAATGGGGCTCACCAAAATAGCTGACAGAAGACAAAGAGGGAGCTACGATCGGTGGGCTGGAGTACCTGCTGCAGATCCACCTACAATCATAACACGAATGTAGTGCCACCAGGAAAAGGGACTCCAGTACACTTGAATTGAACATGTATGTATAAACGACGTTACCCCGAGTAACCTCAAGCCATACACAAATAATAACAATTGAGTACAATCAAGGAAAATAATCAAAGCAAATAAGTTAACATACTCTCCTGTCCCCATCATCAATTCCACAATTTTCAATTTCACAATGTTCTCATATTTCATTTCAATAGTGATATCGATCACTTTGCATCCTTATTACCTCGGCCACCCTTATTACCTTGTCCATTCTTATCACCACAACCCACACCTTATTACTTCGCGTTGCGGCATGCAACCTGATCCCGCTGAGCAATCACGATCCACAAACTACACCACAATACTAACAATTTACTAAGATACAACAACAGGTTCTAAGGACAACATCAAAAAATTCTAATAACAACAACAACACAACTTGCAAAGGGGTTCATATGAGTATCCATGCCATTTCCATCTTATCAATAACCCATTTTACCATTTAGATCACAACAACAATTTTACATGACCAACCACAAGAGATGTTACCACAATTATTTTCCGTTTCACCAGTTACGATTCTTTTCTATCCATTATTCCATAATTCTTACTGGAATTTCATAATTGGTGTACACAAGTAAACACTTACTGCTCACGAGAATTTAATCTTCACAACTAATTCATGAAAAATTTGTGTACCAAGTATTTGGACACTAAACGTGGCGAGTTTACAAAGGTTAAAGTTAGCCATACATACCTGGAGTCGAATTCCTTTCTAAATTCAACTTCCAATTCACCAAATAATCAAGCACATCAATATAGTGCATAAATTAATATAAATAACTTAGAATTGAAGCTCATAGTTTTTACTCAACTTAGTTAGGTTATTAACCCCACTTTGAACACTTCTTTACCCCAAAATAGACATGCATGCACCATTGTAACTATTAATACAAGGACCAATCCATGATACCCCCCCTCCTTAGTTTAGAGCATGATTTTAATGGGAAACGTTAGGCATTTTACCTGTAAGGAAAAGGGGTATTAAGACAAGCTTTAATTTCCCCGACCCGAATAGCTTTTGAGGGACAAGATTTGGAGAAGATAAGTTTCTCTCTCAAGACCCTCTCTTCCACTTTCTTAATTTGATCAGAAATGTTGTTAAAATGAGGGGGTTGATGTGTTTTATCAAAAAGGGGTTGTGTTTTAAAATTTAGAAAAATAGAAGCCCGATAACATCTGCAATCGCAGAAGTGAAATGCGGTCAGTAAAGTGGATCGGAGAAATGGCTTTCAAACTTTGAGGGTCTATTCTAGTCTGCGACATGAATGCTTTCCGCATTCCTGTTATGCGGTCGCATTTTGCACCGAAAAATTGACCGCCACAAATCCTTGAGGGTTTTATGAGAAGATTATGTGGTCCGCATATTGATTATGCAATCGCATAATGGACCGCATTTTCAATATCAACTTTGACCAAACTACTATTTCAATCTGCGGCAGGAATGCGGTCTGCATAGGTCATCTGCAACTGCATTCTGGATCGGATAAATGACAATTTTTGGAAACTTGATCATTTTGTTTTTTAAAAGCTTAGTTTACTACCAAGGGTCTGAACCACGGCGAGCTTGCTGGCCGCGAAGAATTCTACACATTCCTAACACATGTTCAGAGCCAACACCACAAGTTACTAGGTTTTGAGTCCAAAAATATTTTGGGGTCTCAAAATTATAGACTCTATTTCATGAGATATGAGTTCGTGGGTTTGATAGAAAAGCATGAACGGTGATCGATTTGTGTTGTTGATTGTGTTTACCGGGAAAATAGTAACAACAATGAAATATTTAAATGGGACTATAAAAAATACGTGATCTATCCTTGAGCCAGTTCGAGAGGGGGTATTAATGGTAAATGTGAAGTAAAATAATAGAGACCGAACTTGCCAAACGATAATCAAACAGATAAGGAGAATTTACGTGATAAGGACAAGCAATAGATACCTTAGGGCCAGATCTTGAGCCTACCTTTGGCCTAGCGAGATCCACCTTATTGAGGGTACTTGGAAAAAGGAATAACAGATAAATATACAAGTACATAAGGCTTTATATGATCAAGTTTGAGCAAAATATTTGAAGAATAGATAAAAGAAACAATAAAAATGCTGAAGACAATCTCGAGGTATAATAGACCAATTGAGAAAATAGCTATCGGTAAATATGAATTAAAACCGTAGTGGAAGTTAGAGAAAGAGAGAGAATATTATTTCTATCTTGGTAAGGACAATAGGACATATCTTACAAGGTGTTGGAGACCCTTCTTTTGTAGAAAGAAAGGGGGCGTCCAAATATGATAAACAAATATAATAATAGAACGAGATGTGACAACATGCATTTCTTTGTAGGAGAACTGGCACCGAGCCGTTTGGAGAAGTCTTTCGGACCCCAATCAAATTTTTCGGATAATATCTTCACACATCAATGTCTTAATCAATGCTCGACCTTGGCCGGCTAGGTGTCGAGGGGGGAACCGAATCGAGACCCCGTGCCTTTGGGATTTTCTCTTTGAAGTACTATGCTGAGGAAAATTAGCCTCCTGATTTCCCTGTATATAGATAGTCTCCGCGTTTCATACAGGGAAGTGATAAGAAATGTTTTTGACTCTCCTTCTCAAGGTTATCGACGTTCCATTATGCTGATGGCTTAGTCTTTCTCCATAGAATTTGAGGTGTTTTTGCTTCCCGCTTCTTTAGAACATTTTGGAAATATAATGATCCCTCGCTTTTCGAGGCCGCAACATTGTTGTTGACACTCTGTACCGCCATTTGGTCTCTATCGTTTCATCTTCCTTGAATGCATTAGTTTTGCCTGTCGTCGATTACTTTGTTTTTTCCCTCTATATATATGAGCCTCCCTTGCGATTAGTTCTTCATTTAGGAGGCCTCCTTCGATATATGTTTTTTCTCGCTTTCCTCTCCACTTTTTCGGCCATTATTTCTCTCTAATGCTTTGGGCCTATGACCTTAAGATCTTTCGTCAGTCAAGCCATGGGCCATCCATCAAATCTTTTTAGGCATGACAGGTTTGCCCTACTATGATGTCGTTGTTGTTACTATTGGCTTGGTATAGAGACAAAGGAGGTCGGTGTCCTATGATCTGGAGAACTATTTTAGATTATCCACCGCTGCTCAAGAGGGGACTCAGATTATACACCGATGCTCACACTTCTTCATCGGCCTGGCGTGCTACATCTCCTTTGGGTTCTGGGGGTGTGGTGGTTGGCTCCACTCGGACATTATATTTCGGGCCGAGGTGACTTATTGAGAGTGGCTTAAGGCGAAATATGTAGGCAGATTCCGAGATAGCCATTTCTTTTTGCCCAACCACTTCTCACTTTCCTTTGGTACTCATTCGTCATTTTGCTCTTCTCCTTTCTTCCTTTTGAAGATGCCATTTTCGGAAGGTTGGGATGAGATCCTGGAGGGGGCCAGACATGAAAGTTATTCTCTTTGAGGTCATGTAACAGGAAGGACGACATTGGAAATGCTACACATAGGACACTCTCTTCTAAACTAGAATGATGCCTTTATTCTTGTTTTGTAAAATAAACTTTTGTAATCATTTAAGATGCAATTGTATATAAGGACTTATACGAATATAAACATGTTTTTACTTGTTTTCTAATTTCAATCCTGTCCTTTTCCGATACATCCCTATGTCTGTTGAGAGCCTTTGGGTGTTGACCGCTGACGAAGCATTTTCCCGAACCCCATGTTAGTCGGTTTGCCTTTCATCGGGCCCGATAATCACGCTTCCAACTGAGCTTAAGCCGGCCTGACATATTCAAGCTGTTGATTCCCTTAGGTTACGTGGAGGTAGTTGACGGCATCTCGGGCACTTTGAGATATGTGTTGAGAGGTGATCGTATGGGGGTGCTCTTCTAGATGATAGATAATTTTTTTAGAATTTGTTTGGATCTACTTTAGAGGTTCGCCCATGTGCAGGTTCTACTTTGATTTTGTTTATAGCTTTGTTGAATGTGAAACAACCTTGTTTCTTTGCCACACGACACATGTTTTTATTGGTCATTCTGTTAATCGTCTCGAGAGACTGGTGCTATAAGGGTTATCCAAATTATTAATTTTGAGACCTCTAGTGGTAATGACCAAAATGTAGGTCATCGTTGGGTACACCAGAGACATTATCGATCTGGGTGCGGATGACCCTCCTAGGCTGGTCGATATATATTTCTTTCTTTCTTCTAGGCATTTGTTTGCTTTTGCGCCATTCGGTATTTGGGGATGATACCCCGGATGGAGGTCATCCGCGGGTGCACTAGTGAGCCCTGTTGACTTAGGCAATTCCTTCAGAGAGCATAAGGTTGGTTATTTGCATCCACTCATATGGAGTGGAAGTCGCAAACTTGGGCGTATATCTCTTCTTTTGGCATTGGTTCTTTAGTATTCATAGGGGCCTTTTTTTGGGAAAGGTGCGTTCTGGGCTTCAGGTGAGTCGTTCCTTCTAGTGTTGGCCATTGACGTTGTTCCTTGACACCTTCTTTTACTAGTTTTAAATGGGACTAGGAGATGTCCTACATAGGCGTGTCTCGTGTTTTCCTCCTTTCTTACGAAGCTCTGTTTTGTGGATTTGGGATGACCTTAGATCCGGGTTATGTCACAAACCCAGTTCACCCTCCGTGAGCTATCGTGATAGCACCTAGTCCCTATAACTATGTAAGCTTAACAGTGCAGAAATAATCTATACCTGCTGAATTAAATAGACAAAAGTAAAACTAACTGAATGGAACAATATGTTGATGCCGCTCGGCATATAAAAACAACTTTAAAATTCTGAAAAAACTATCCCCAAAAACCTGGAAGCACATGGATCCACAAGCTAAGAAAGTACTACACAGCTCTAATTTGTAGAATGTTTAACAAGAACAGAAGTGCTGAAGGGCCAAAAGCGAATCATAGGAAAAGAAAGTGACTCCTTGCTCTGTGGACATGGAAGATATATACCTCGAAGTCACTACAGTAGACGCCTGGCCTCAGGGGTGATAGGACTGAATATAAGTACCTAGATCTGCACATGAAAAACATGTATACAAAGGGCATGAGTACACAACAACGGTACTCAATATGTGCCAAGCCTAACCTCGATTAGGTAGTGACAAGAAAAGTCAGAGCCTTACTAAGGTAAAATACAAGGTATAATCCAATAGTGTGAAGGAGCAGTATAAGTAAGTGCGAAGATCAATTATATAGCACAGTATAAAGAGAACAGCAACACGTTCACAGAACAACGCTAATACAATGTAAACACGGGAGAAAAAACAATTCAGTACCAATAATACCAAACGGGGAACTTCAGGATACCGTCCTGTATCCCATTAATATTTTATTTGTCCAGTGGATCTTGTGGGATACAATCCTGTAGTCCAACTATCATTTGTGCAGTAGATCTCCCGGGATACCATCCCGTAATCAACCTATCGATGTACAGGGTATCTCTTGCGAATCTAACCTGTAGTCCCAAATTAAAATTCCCAATACTAGGGGAATCTACCAGGTGCATTTCTGTAGTTCCATATAAATGTGCAGGGGCATCTTCCACGAATTGAGCCCATAGTCTCAAATATAAATATACAGAGGGATCTCTCGGGAATAGACCCCGTAGTCCTAAAGTAAACAAATAGGAGGCGCGGGGAGCTCCCGGGAATGAAACTCGTAGTCCCAATGTTAATGTGCAACAAATTAGAGAATACTATGAAAATATACTCTTCACAATAAGGCAACAAATAGTCTAGCTGCACAGAGTTCAAACAAGGCATGTTGAGCAAGTAAGTCAATTAGACACGCTTCCATAGATTAACAACACACTTAAATAACAAGTAGTACAAACAGGAAAGGAAAAATACAATTTAAGGCTACTTTTAAGGAAAATGGGATTTTCAACAATTAGCATAAGTACGAGCTCGTCACCCCACATACATGGCATTTCAGTTACTACAATATCAATGCTAAGGGGAGAGACCCACACACAAGGTTAGGTAAGCCACTTACCTCGAACAAGTGTAACTCAACCCGAAACCACGCTTTTGCTACGAGATCAGACTCGAAATGGCCCAAATCTATTCAGTTAAGTTGCATATTATAAGTAATAATTCAAGACATTGATTCTACAATCAAAATCTAAGCTAATATGCAAAATAATGAAAAATGATCAAAATGGACGTCGGGCCCACATCTCGCCATCAGGTAAAATATATATAATATAGAAACCTCGATCTCTCACGAGCCCAACTACACCAAAATTATCCAAATCCCATAACATTTTGACCCTCAAATCTGTGATTCTATCCAGGAGGATTTCTAAACTTCTCCTACAAAATTCATGGATTAAATGCTAAAACTAGAAATAGACTCGATTAAACTAACAAAAATTAAGTCAATAACACTTACCCCGTTGTTCTCTCCAAAAATCGCCTCTCCCCGAGCTCCAAATTGTCAAAAATGGAAAATGGGACGAAGTCCCATTTTCGAAACTTAAAAACATTTACCTAGTACTTCCGCATCTGCGGTTCTGAGCAGTCCCACTTCTATAGCCGAAATGTTGCATATGCGACTTTCCTTTAAGTGCTTAGGGGCCACATCTGTGGTTACTCTTTAGCAGATGCCAAACCTCTTTTGTGGTTAAACTTCCACATCAGTAGAACCTTAAGGGAACCCCAAAATCTACAATGTAGTTGGTTTGCCTCATCTGTTGTCCCTAAACCGCAAATGCGGAAACATCAGAAGCAGCAAAAATCTGAAATCTCTAAGCTTCAAAAAATGTTCTGTCAACCATCCGAAATCATCCTGAGGCCCTCGGGACCTCAACCAAAACAACCAACAACACTTAATACTTAATTCTAACTTGTATCAATCTTCAAAATATTTCAAACAACATCAAACCACTTATTATTCATCGAATTCAATTCCAAGAACTCTAAAAACTGTAAATATACATTTTGATCAAAAAGTCATTCAAAGCTTGTCCGAATGGTCTGAAATTTTGCACACATATCACAATTAACATAACGGAGCTACTGCAACTTTTCGAATTTCATCCTGGCCCTCAGATCGAAATCTCGGTATCGGACCGAAAACATTAAAAATTTAACTTTCAACATTTCAAGCATAAATTAGCTAGAGACCTCCAAAACACAATTCTTTCACACACCTAAGCCCGAAATCACCTAAGTGAGCTAACAGAACCATCATTTTTCTATTTCGAGGCTGTCTTCAAATTGTTCTGACTATGGTAAAAAGTCTAAGACTTAAGTTCACACTTAAGGAGTAAGTGTCCCAAATCTCTCCGAAATCCAAAACCGAGCATCCCGATAATTAGAAATAGCAGAAATAAACTTGGGGAAGGTAGTTAATAGGGGATCAAGGCATAAATTCTTAAGTTGACCAGTTGGGTCGTCACATTCTCCTGCACTTAAACATTCATTCATTCTCGAACGAGCATCGAGACAGACCTGAAGTGGCGAAAATGTGAGGATTGCGGCTGCGCATGTCCTGCTTAGTCTCTTAGGTTGCCTCCTCGACCTATTGACCCTACCATTGAACATTCACTAATGCAACGTTCTTTGACCTCAACTCTCTAACTTGCCTATCTATTATTGCCACTGGCTCCTCTAAAAAGGATAGTTCTTTGTGCATCTGGACTAAACTGAAGTCAAAAACATGAGATGGGTCATCGTGATACATTCGGAGAATCAAAACATAAATACCAGATGAACTCCTGCCAAGATGCGAGGTAAGGCACACTCATAAGAAACCTCCCCAAGTCGCCTCAATATCTCAAAAGGTCCAATAAACGTCACACTCAGCTTCTATTTCTTCCTAAATCGCATAACGCCTCTCATAGGCAAAACCCGAAGCAGAACCCATTCCCCAACAATATAGGAAACATCGCAAACCTTCAGGTCCAGATAACTCTTCTATCTACACGAGGCTATACAGATCCTATCCTGAATCACCTTAACCTTCTATAAAGCATCCTGAACCAAATTTGTACCCAATAATCTACCCTCACCTGGCTCAAACCAACCCACTGGCGATCTACACCGCCTACCATACAAAGCCTCGTACGGTGCCATCTGAAAGCTGGATTGATAACTGTTATTGTAAGTAATCTTCGCCAATGGAAAGAACTGATACAAATAACCCCCAAATTCCATCACACACACACAAAGCATATCCTAAAAAATATGAATAGTGTGCTCGGACTGCCGGTCCGTCTGAGGATGAAATATTGTACTCAACTCCACCCGAGTACCTAATTCATGTTGAACGTCTCTCCATAACCGTGATGTGAACTGAGTACCTCTATTTGAAATGATGGAAACTGGAATACCATGCAGACGAAAAATCTCCCGATATAAATCTCCACCAACCACTCCAAATAATAAGCTGTGCTTAAGGGGATGAAATAATTGGTCTTGGTCAGTCGATCCAAGATAACCCAAATAGCATCGAACTTCTTCAAGGTCCGTGGGAGTCCAGATACGAAGTTCGTGCTGATCCGTTCCAAATTCCACTCGGGAATCTCTAGTCGCGGAAGTAATCCACCCGGTCTTTGGTGCAGACACTTCACCTGCTAAAAATTAAGTCACTAGGCTACAAACCCAGCTATATATATTTCTTCATCTGCTTCCACTAATAGTGCTGCCTTAAATCCCGGTACATCTTCACAGCACATGAATAAATTCAATATCGCGAGGTGTGGGCCTCCTCTAGAATCAGCTCCCGAAGCCCATCAACATTGTGTACACAAACCCGATACTGCATCCTAAATACTCTATCCTCGCCAATGATCACATCTCTGGCATTACCATGCTGGACCTTGTCCTTAAGGGCAAGTAAATGAGGTTCATCATATTGTCATTCTCTAATATGATCAAATAAGGAAGATAATGAAACAACAGAAGCTAGAACCCAGTTTGGCTCCGAAAGATCGAGTCTCACAAATTGGTCGGCCAAGGCCTGAATGTCCATCGCCGTTGTCCTCTCCGATGATAGTAAATAAGCCAAAATTCCTAAACTCTCTCACCGACAACTCAAGGCATCAACCACCATGTTGGCCTTACACGAGTGATACAAAATAGTGATTTCATAGTCTTTCAGCAACTTTAACCACCTCCTTTGGCGCAAATTAAGATTTTTCTGCTTGAACACATGCTGCAAGCTATGATGGCCGGTATAAATATCACATAGGATACAATATAGGTAATGTGGCCTAATCTCTAGGGCGTGAACATTGGCAGCTAACTCAATTTCATGGACATGGTAGTTCTTCTCATGAACCATCACTATTTGGACTCATAGGCAATCACTCCACCATCTAGCATTAACACCGCCCCGAGGCCAACTCTCAAAGTATTACAATAGATCGTATAAGACCCCAAACCTGTAGGGAATATCAATACTAGGATCGTAGTAAAAGTTGTTTGGAGCTTTTGAAAGATCTCCTCACATTCTTTCGTCCATTGGAACAGAGCACCTTTCTGGTTCAGTCTGGTCATAGGGATGCAACCGATGAAAACCCTTCCACAAAATGATTGTAATAACCCGCCAAGCTAAGAAAACAACAGATCTATGTATTTGAGGATTGTCTGGGCCAAATCTACACTGCCTTTATTTTCCTCGGATCCACCGGAATGCCATCATTCGTGTTACACCCCAAGTTTTCATACGTGAGAGTATGTCGTAAGTCAATTGATGTAAGCTCATAAATGAGATTACATTTGAAAGAAAATAAAGTAAGTTAATCATGTTACTTTGGAGGTTACACATACTTAAGATCATGAATGACAAGTACCAAAAGGGTTGGAAAGCTTAGTCGCTAAACAAATTGAAGAAAATAAGTTCCGTCGAAAATCAACAAGTTTTGAATGTTATAACATATTCTTTTGGTGTGAGACTAGGGTGATTAACATGATGAGGAGGTTAAGTTATGAGTTATTGTAGTCGTATGATAGTCGTGTGTTATTGTTTTTAAGTCAAACGAGTTATGGAACAAAAGTTAGCAAAGGCCATCACAAGTTGCATTCATAATATGCTGAAATTTAGGCCAAATGTAGATGCACTTTTCTCCAAATATACTTTGAATAAATGGATGATCTACATATCAAATTGAATATCTACGAGTCTAGTTTTCAACGCATTAAACCGTTCATCAATACGTCATCGAAGTAGAAAGATATTCATGTTTTCGCGAGACTGCGCAAGCAGCTCCCAATGGGACCCACTTAGGCGGTGTCGACCTACTTCAATTATTAAACGATTTGGACGCCTATTTTTCACTTATTTTCAACTAAACTTCGTCTACAACCTTCTCCTAACCCTTATAAACAGATTCCACAAGGGTTTGAAGTGATTCCAAAGTGATTACACCATATTTCAACATCAAAACATAGTTCTAGTGAAGAACAACACCTCTTTGAGGTTATGTTGTCATTGAGGATTGTTATGGTCTGTATTTGGATGAAATTCCAAGTTGTTGCTGCTGTATAAGTTGATTATATCAGCCTACTAATTGTGCTTAAGCTTTCTTGTATGTTGGGTAAGTTTTTAGGATGTTAAAGTACAAGATAATACTTGGATTAGCTTAAGTCACTTCTATGGTGTTGTATTGCCATTGAGGGTTGTTGTAAGCTGTTTATAACTTGGATTTCGACTTGAAGTTGCTTTAGCAAGTATGTGTATTGTGTTCTTTCATGTGCTTAAGGTTATCTTGATGTTGATTAAGTTAAATGGATAGAGTAGACATGAACTAGTGAATAAAGCTACTAATTGAAGATAGTTGGAGTTGAGGATTGTTTCCTTTGTTATAAAAATTTGGTATAAGGATGGAATCATTGATGAATGACTTCATAATCACGTTAATGATAGTTTTAAATTAATGTAAGAAGTCTATAAGGGGTGATATGGGTTATACAGATACCAACCGGAGCTTGCCGCTCGTCGTGAAGTAGTTGTGACTTGTTGTTGTTATATGGTGTCTTGTTATTGATATTTATAGGTTGCTGGACTTCCATGGCTGTTGTTGTTGTTGGTATATGGTATTGGAGGAGGCCCTTGTTACAAGGGAGATGCTGCCCGGATTTACGTAGACGAGCTACTAGCTTAAGTTTCAGACTTAGCCTTTGCTCAACACTGATTTTGAATCTCTTTATGCCATGATAGATTGAGTTGAGTTGTTTGAAGAGTTGCTTGAGAGGTATTAAGGACTCACCATGGTTAAGGTATGTTAAGGCATTTCCTTCTTTCTTTTGGCATGATCTAATATGAAATAAATGTGCTATTTCATAATGAATCTACTCCTAGCAACTAAGGTCGTCCATGTTGTTCTTTCCATACAAAGTTATTCTAAGAAAGTATGTATGATCCATAAGTCCTAGTGAAGTTCATATTGTATGTCCATAATGTTCTTACATCACTCAGAAAGGTTTAGAATATGATTCTATGAGTCGAGCCTGCATTCTATATATGTATCTATATATGTATCTATTTTACTCTACCGAGTCGCGCTATAGTCGGCCGGGTACGGCACCTATTGTGCAACCACTGATCAGTTGGGTTTACCGAGCTCCACGTGGCCGGGTACGTTTTTACCGAGTCCTCTTTGAGGCCGGGTACGATATGATGATGATGATGGCCCCAGAGGCAAATATTTTTAAAGGTATATGTATATGTATGTATTATGTATTTAATGTTAGTAGCCCCAGAGGCACTCAGATGTTCCAAGTTGTATTTCCTCCATCTCTCTTTACATTACTATTCTTGTTTATGCTTTCTTGCCTTACATACTCGGTACATTATTCATACTGACGTCCCTTTTTCCTGGGGACGCTGTGTTTCATGCCCGTAGGTCCCGATTGATAGGTTGATTGTCCTCCTATTAGGCTATCAGCTCAGCGAATGTGTTGGCGCACTCCACTTGCTCCGGAGTTGCCTATTTGGTCAGTATGCTTAAGATATGTATTGGTTGGTATAGTGGGGCCCTGCCCTAACCTTTATGATTTTATGTACTCTTAGAGGCTTGTAGACAGATGTCAGGTGTATGGATACTTGTATGGCCTTGTCGGCCTATATTTTGAGTTTACAAATGGTCATGTCGGCCTTATAGGCCCGGGTGTCATATGTATAAGTTTGTATATTATGTTGGGTCATCATATGTTGAGTATTCCTTATGTTTTATTCTTGTTATCTCATGGCGGGTCTTCTGGCTTATTTACTCATAATAGTATAATAAGAAAGATATGTTACGTTGGTACTCGGTTAAGTAAGGTACCGGGTGCCCGTCACGGCCCATCGGTTTGGGTCGTGACAAAAGTGGTATCAGAGCAGTTCTGTCCTAGGGGGTCTACAAGCCGTGTCTAGTAGAGTCTTGTTTATGGGTGTGTCGTGCACCACACTTATAAGCAGGAGGCTATAGGGCATTTAGGATTGTCACTCTTTCTTCTTACTCTAGATCATGTGGTAGAGTCCACTTATAAGAATTCAAATCCGAATTTATTTTGTTATTCGTAATAAGACGATACGTACATCCTGAAAGAAGGATTGGAAAGAAATATAGTTGTGGAACAGCTGAATCAAAGGAACTGGATTTTGTATAATGCCTACGATAAGTAAATTTGAGGTCTTCAGCAGATCATGGGTGTAGTGAAAGGTGTAAGCCTCTTGATAAGGAGCCTTAAGCCAAGAATGCCTACCCACCTTTATGGTGAAAGACAATGAGAGATTAAAAACTACAAGTTTTAACAAACAAAAGAAGCAAGATAAAGAAGGGTACGAGGCGCCCAATTAATGATGGTTAAAAGTGTTTATAATTGAGGCAGATGAACATAAGCTTTTTGAGTTATATTCAATAGTAGCAGAGGTATATACAATTACTCGCACCCATTCAAGATATGCCCTATGGGGGTTAATATAAGTAGTATAAGAAGATAGGATGGTGGAATTGTTTGTGTCAGTTGACATTTCTTAAGGATATTGCAAATGTGCTAACAGATCTCCTTGTGAGACACCCAGATGGTACACTTTAAAATAGTGTAGCTAGATTTGAGTACGACAAAGACATGCACCATAAGTCTTGAATTGATACATATTACATTAGTGTGGCTCGTGTTCCTATTAAAGCGAGAGCATTAAGCAACCTGAAGAGCCACTGGATGGAGCAAATGGAAGCTAAAGGCAAAAGAATGTTTTGTTCGAGTGTTCAAAATAAAGTGATTGACAGAAATGTTAGCAAGAAAATAAGAAGAGAGTTAATGAAGCATTATGAGTAAGAGCTAATACATGAATGACAACGAGTAGAAAAAAAATGACAATATTATAGAGTTTATCGTCAAGTGAAAGGAAATACAAGAGGTGACAAGCCTTGAGACAACAAAAGAGTATAGGCCATAAGGTTATATCCTCATTTTGAGAAATAAGTTTGTGACGCCAATGCGACTACCAGAGGGGAGAGTTAATCCCTAGAGTAACAAAAATCAGTATGGACTATTAAATACAATAATCTAAATATGAATTAGGGACTGAATGATTGGAAAGTACTCGACATCATGGGAATTTCAGATTTCATTCCAGCGGTAATAAAATGGACCACATAAGAAGATTCACGATGAATGCAGAGAATAGTCATTATGGAGACGCTTCCCTAGAATAAGCAATGTGAGCAAAGTTAACCTTAAGAGACTGTATGTTCCAGTTACGCTAAGTGTCACCCTCGCGAGTAGGGAATTTTTCATCCTTGGTATAGCAGAATTGCCGCAAGGCAAGTAAGGATCATTGATGAGAAACAACGCAAAAGATGAAGAGGTAAAACATCTATAGGTAGATCCTCGTGGCTTCAGCTTTTAGTACACCCATAAAGGGGGGAATATGGAGTGATATGGCATTAAGTCAGAATTAAATGGTTCTAGTAACTATGAAATGGTAAAGGAAGAATGAGATACATAAAAGTGGAATGAGATGGCACTTATCCAAATCATATAGATACGCTACCATTCAAGAATATTCTACAAGCACGACATCAAGGAAAGGAAGTAAAGATTCCTGCTCGAGCTGTTATTGATAAATAAGGAGCCAGTGCGAGACATAAGTTAAAACAAAGTAATTAACCTAAGAAAGATTACAAGGAATATTGATATGAGAATGGGCTAACGAGTAGTTAGTAATTGGTCAGGAAGATCTCAGTTATGGCAAAATAGGAGGTTATAGACGAATCATCACATCGTGTAAGATAAACATAGTAGAACCCAACATGGAGAATTCAGTTTCGGAGAATATCATTTTGGGATATATATTCAAAAAAAAGTCGAGGTAGTTAAAGGTACCGTATGAGTGTTTTGGGGATAAAAGAAAGAGCCACTGGAAAGGCAATCAAAATATCAGTTCAAAAGCAACCATACAAGCACAGGGGCATGAAAGCAAGCAACTACAGATGATTATAGGAAAGTAAGGACATCAAAAAGGTCCGTAATAAGGTCACAACTTTACGAGAGTCAAAGGTTATCCCTAAGTACTATAATGAAAGACTAGCCGAGGAGATAAGAAAGAAGGCTCCAACCTAAGCACAACGACCTAAAGATGAAATAGTCGTGTAACAATAATCTCGCAACAACATTGTAAGAATTCCAAAGGAAAGTGGCACCTACCATGGTTAATGAACGGGAAATAAGAGATAAAAGTAATATTCAAAATAATGAGTAGTATAAAAGCTTTGGCAAGTGTGGGAACTAATATAAGCTAAGTATGGACGCAACAAGGAGGCAGAAAAACATGGAAACGAAATAGCTTACATTGAAAGAAAGCTAATATGTAAAGAAAGAATTATTACACTCAAGATTTTGGAACATTATCCAGGCAACATATCTATTAACAATCATACAGCCATAGAAGACTCCGGTATAAGTTGAAATAAAGAATTGAACCCAGGGCATAAACAAAGGATTAAATTGTTAGAAGATTGTATCATGGATATTTCATAATGCCCATGAAAGGCTAAGGTGATAACTGGTACCATGAGCCTTCGATTGAGTAATGATCTGACAAATAAAAGAAACGGGTCTCATGAATTGGACAGAATTAAAATATCCACACAAGGTAAATCACATTGGGATACCATGAGATACGGTTATGAAAGCAGGGTATCGCCTCAGATGGATCAATATGATCATTAAGATATCCCCTAATAAAACATGAATCCTAGCACCAATATTACATAAAAAGGTTAAGTTATCAGGGGTGGATTATCGATCAAAATTGATATGAATCAACAATGGATGGACAAAATTCACAAAGTATGAGATGAGATTAGACTGTCATTATTAAGATTTACAGTAATGAGGATGCATTAAAGGACTTAGATTTATACATATAGGACAAGCAACGAATGAATAACCCGGAGCCGAGTGGCAGACCTCGTTAATAATAAACCGAAGTAAGAGTTAGGATATAGTATGACCTACCTAGATATAGTAAAACCATAAGCATACAAACTTGAGGATATGAAGCAAGGTATAGCAATAGTCATAAGTTCGACAAAGTACCAAGCGAAGAACTTTAGTACAACTATAGATGCCTAGAGTGACAACTTGTCATAGTTCTGTATATGTCCACAAAGTGAGGTCTAGAGATTGGCTAAAAACCAAGAGGAAAAAGGAGAGAAGAGTTGCATAGACACACATACAAATACACGGTTGTACATGATGCATGACAGAAGCATTTACGAGATTAAAAGAATTCCGACCACAGGTTGTGGTGTGAGAAAGAGGCCTAAAGGGGGGAATACCCTGGCCTTTGGAATTACTTACAAAATAGTTTCCTATATGTCAAGGAAAATATTCAAGTATTCATCAGAGCTAAAGGTTATGATATTGATAAATGCATTAGTCAACATTCGAGGACGAATGTTCCAAAGGGGGGAATGATGTTACACCCCAAGTTATCATACGTGAGAGTATGTCGTAAGTCAATTGATGTAAGCTCATAAATGAGATTATATTTGAAAGCAAATAAAGTAAGTTAATCATGTTACTTTGGAGGTTACACATACTTAAGATCATGAATGACAAGTACCAAAAGGGTTGGAAAGCTTAGTCGCTAAACAAATTGAAGAAAATAAGTTCCGTCGAAAATCAACAAGTTTTGAATGTTATAACATATTCTTTTGGTGTGAGACTAGGGTGATTAACATGATGAGGAGGTTAAGTTATGAGTTATTGTAGTCGTATGATAGTCGTGTGTTATTGTTTTTAAGTCAAACGAGTTATGGAACAAAAGTTAGCAAAGGCCATCACAAGTTGCATTC
This sequence comes from Nicotiana noctiflora, assembly GCA_032618575.1. Classification (NCBI taxonomy): domain Eukaryota; kingdom Viridiplantae; phylum Streptophyta; class Magnoliopsida; order Solanales; family Solanaceae; genus Nicotiana; species Nicotiana noctiflora. The sequence continues at coordinate 230,375 of JASVEL010004351.1, forward strand.
ATAATATGCTGAAATTTAGGCCAAATGTAGATGCACTTTTCTCCAAATATACTTTGAATAAATGGATGATCTACATATCAAATTGAAGATCTACGAGTCTAGTTTTCAACGCATTAAACCGTTCATCAATACGTCATCGAAGTAGAAAGATATTCATGTTTTCACGAGACTGCGCAAGCAGCTTCCAATGGGACCCACTTAGGCGGTGGCTGACCTACTTCAATTATTAAACGATTTGGACGCTTATTTTTCACTTATTTTCAACTAAACTTCGTCTACAACCTTCTCCTAACCCTTATAAACAGATTCCACAAGGGTTTGAAGTGATTCCAAAGTGATTACACCATATTTCAACATCAAAACATAGTTCTAGTGAAGAACAACACCTCTTTGAGGTTATGTTGTCATTGAGGATTGTTATGGGCTGTATTTGGATGAAATTCCAAGTTTTTGCTGCTGTACAAGGTTAGTATATCAGCCTACTAATTGTGCTTAAGCTTTCTTATAGGTTGGTTAAGTTTTTAGGATGTTAAAGTACAAGATAATACTTGGATTAGCTTAAGTCACTTCTATGGTGTTGTATTGCCATTGAGGGTTGTTGTAAGCTGTTTATAACTTGGATTTCGACTTGAAGTTGCTTTAGCAAGTATGTGTATTGTGTTCTTTCATGTGCTTAAGGTTATCTTGATGTTGATTAAGTTAAATGGATAGAGTAGACATGAACTAGTGAATAAAGCTACTAATTGAAGATAGTTGGAGTTGAGGATTGTTTCCTTTGTTATAAAAATTTGGTATAAGGATGGAATCATTGATGAATGACTTCATAATCACGTTAATGATAGTTTTAAATTAATGTAAGAAGTCTATAAGGGGTGATATGGGTTATACGGATTCCAACCGGAGCTTGCCGCTCGTCGTGAAGTAGTTGTGACTTGTTGTTGTTATATGGTGTCTTGTTATTGATATTTATAGGTTGCTGGACTTCCATGGCTGTTGTTGTTGTTGGTATATGGTATTGGAGGAGGCCCTTGTTACAAGGGAGATACTGCCCGGATTTACGTAGACGAGCTACTAGCTTAAGTTTCAGACTTAGCCTTTGCTCAACACTGATTTTGAATCTCTTTATGCCATGGTAGATTGAGTTGAGTTGTTTGAAGAGTTGCTTGAGAGGTATTAAGGACTCACCATGGTTAAGGTATGTTAAGGCATTTCCTTCTTTCTTTTGGCATGATCTAATATGAAATAAATGTGCTATTTCATAATGAATCTACTCCTAGCAACTAAGGTCGTCCATGTTGTTCTTTCCATACAAAGTTATTCTAAGAAAGTATGTATGATCCATAAGTCCTAGTGAAGTTCATATTGTATGTCCATAATGTTCTTACATCACTCGGAAAGGTTTAGAACGTGATTCCATGAGTCGAGCATGCATTCTATATATGTATCTATTTTACTCTACCGAGCCGCGCTATAGTCGGCCGGGTACGGCACCTATTGTGCAACCACTGATCAGTTGGGTTTACCGAGCTCCACGTGGCCGGGTACGTTTTTACCGAGTCCTCTTTGAGGCCGGGTACGATATGATGATGATGATGGCCCCATAGGCAAATATTTTTAAAGGTATATGTATATATATGTATTATGTATTTAATGTTAGTAGCCCTAGAGGCACTCAGATGTTGCAAGTTGTATTTCCTCCATCTCTCTTTACATTACTACTCTTGTTTATGCTTTCTTGCCTTACATACTCGGTACATTATTCGTACTGACGTCCCTTTTGCCTGGGGATGCTGTGTTTCATGTCCCAGGTCCCGATTGATAGATTGATTATCCTCCTATTAGGCTATCAGCTCGGCGAAGGTGTTGGCGCACTCCACTTGCTCCGGAGTTGCCTATTTGGTCAGTATGCTTAAGATATGTATTGGTTGGTATAGTGGGGCCCTGCTCCGACCTTTATGATTTTATGTACTCTTAGAGGCTTGTAGACAGATGTCAGGTGTATGGATACTTGTATGGCCTTGTCGGCCTATATTTTGAGTTTACAAATGGTCATGTCGGCCTTATAGGCCCGGGTGTCATATGTATAAGTTTGTATATTATGTTGGGTCATCATATGTTGAGTATTCCTTATGTTTTATTCTTGTTATCTCATGGCGGGTTTTCTGGCTTATTTTACTCATAATAGTATAATAAGAAAGATATGTTACGTTGGTACTCGGTTAAGTAAGGTACTGGGTGCCCGTCGCGGCCCATCGGTTTGGGTCGTGACAATTCGATACCACATCGCCTAAGAATGCCACGGAATACAACAAGAAATCACATTTTGAAAACATTTCATATAATTTCTTTTCTCTCAAAGTCTGAAGTATTATTCTCAAGTGCTGCTCATGATCTTCCAGACTCTGGGAATATATCAGAATAACATCAAAAAAGACAATGGAAAAAGAGTCAAGATACTGCCTAAATATACTGTGCCTCAATGCATAAATGCTCATGGGGCATTGGTCAGCCCAACTGACATAACAAAAACTCATAATGGTCATACCGAGTCCTGAAAGCACTCTTCGGGATATCTGGTTCCCGAATCTTCAATTGATGGTAACTTGAGCACAAATCAGTCTTAGGAAACACTCATGCGCCCGGAGTAGGTAAAATAGATCATCGATACCGGGTAAAGGATAACGATTCATCACTGTTGCCTTGTTCAACTATCAGTAATCAATACACATACGCATAGAACCATCGTTTTTCTTCAGTAACAAAACATGTGCACCCCAAGTTGATACACTAGGTCTAATAAAACCCTTATCAAGCAATTACTATAACAGATCCTTAAACTCCTTCAACTCAGGAGGAGCCATATGATACGGAGGAATAGAAATGGGCCGATTGCCCAGCCACAAATAAATGCCAAAATAAATATCTCTATCATGTGCTGTGCTTAGAAGATAAACTGGAAACATATCGGGAAAGACCCGTACTACTAAATCATTTGAAGGAGTACAAATACCGAGAACTTTCACATAAGCTAGATACGCGTGACACCCCTTCTCAAAATAATTGTAATGTGATGTAAAGCACCCGTCAACTCAACATGCAGTACACCTACTATATCCAGCGTCACAGTATTAGCATGACAATCAAGAAGAGCATAAAGAGGCGACAACAAGTCCATGCCCAAGATAATGTCAAACTCTACCATGCTAAGTAACAATAAATGGTCTCTAGTAACCAAACCACTAAGAGCAACCAAACAAGACTGATAAATGCGGTCCACAACAAGAGATCTCCCACATGAGTAGAAACAAATATGGGGCAACTCAAGGAATCCCGAGAAACTACCAAATACATAGCAAAATAAGAAGACACATAATAAAATGTGGAACCTTTACCGAATAGAACTGATGCTTTATTATGACAAGCTGATATAATACATGCGATAACAGAATTAGAGGCACCAACCTCGGTTTGGGCAGGAATAGCATAGTATCGGGCCTGGCCTCCCCTTCTAGGTCTATAACCCCTACCATGAAGACCTGCAAGTAAGGTACGCGCACAAGAGTAGTAGCCCGACTCTCGAGACCTTTTTGCCTCCCTTTCCCCCCCCCCCCCATACCCTCAATCATCCTAGAAATACTCTTTACCTTTTGATAAGGAATATCTATTTCCAACTCATAATCCATGCTAGAACTGATGGTAGGAATAAGGCCCTCAATGAACTGGCGAACCCTCTCGCGAACACTAGAAACCAAAGTCCATGCATGCCTAGCCAAGCTAGTATAACAGATAACATACTCTGAGACTTTCATAGAACCCTGACTTAAATGCTCAAACTCGGTGCACCATTCATCTTTGAGGCTTTGAGGAACAAACTCTCTCAGAAATAAATGGTAAAATTGGCTGCAAGTCAGCGAAGTAGCCTCGTCTGGACTGTCTAACTCATATGTGTGCCACAACTCATAGGCGGTTACTTGAAACTTCAAGGTAGTGAATGAAACCCCGCTAGATCTAGAAATACCCATAGTACAGAGAATACGGTAACACCCCTCCAGAAATCTAAAGGCATTTTATGATGCTAATCGATTGAATACCAAATAATCATATTTCTTAAACCTCTGAAGTCTCCAATGTTTATCCTCTAACGCCACTCCCCTATCATCAAGATAGCCTAGGATTACAGGCTACACAATAATAATATCCAGAACGTGATCAATATGTACTCGCCACCCAGGAGTGCAGGCAACATGAGTTTGTATTCTTACCCTGGCTTGGGATATGGATGCAATAAGGGGAAGCAACCCTGCCAGAGCCAAAGTTGTGTATATACTCATTAGCTATGCCAGAATCTCCTTAATTTCTTGCGTGGTAGTAGCAATAGGTGTTTTAGGTGCCTGAACTCTGACTCACACTACTGATGGCTCATTGGTGGCAGCTCCCGCAGGTGGTCTGTGGCACCACACACGTATCCTCGACCTCTACCGTGGCCCTTGCCTCTGACGGCTTCAGTTGGGGGAGCAGGTACTTAAAATTCTTGAGTAGCAAATTTCCTCACCATATGAGAGAGAATAAAAGCAAAAATCTTATAATTGTGCATGACAAGGAATTCAATGAAGTGCAATGGCCCTAATAGTTATGGAGCATCTATTAGATAAGCACAGACGTCTCTGTACCGATCACCGAGACTAATAAACGGGCTTGTGATCCATGACTCTTCTGAACTGAGAGCTTTGATAAAAACTTGTCACGACCCCGGTTCACCCTCCGTAAACTATCATGACACCACCTAGTCTCTATGACTAGGTAATCATAACAATACGAAAATAATCTAAACTTGCGGAATTAAATAGAAAAAAGTCAAAATAACTGAATGGAGTAATATGCACATGCCGCTTGGCCTTTAAACCCAACTTCAAATTCTGAAAACACTTTCTATAAAACCCGGAAACTCATGGATCCACAAGTTAAAAAAGTACTACATAACTCTAATATCTAGAATGTCAAACAAGAAAAGAAGTGCAAAAGGGCCGAAAGCTGAACACAGGAATAGAAAGAGACTCATTGGCCTGCGAACGTGGAAAATATATACCTCGAAGTCACTAGACCTGTCGCCTCGTCTCAGGGGTGATATAATCAAATATAAGCATCAGGATCTCCATATGAAAAACCAGTATATAAAGGGCATGAGTAAACCATATCAGTACGCAGTAAGTGCCAAGCCTAACCTCGGTTCGGTAGTGAAGAGGAAAGTCTGGGCCCTATTCAGGTAAAATATGAGGTATATTTCAATAGTGTGAAAGGAGCAATATAAGTAAGTGCGAACATTAGTAATATATCACAATGTAAAGAGAACAACAACAAATTCACAGAACAACGCAAATACAATGTAAACACGAGAGGAAAAACAATTCAGTACCAATAATACCAACTAGGGATCTCCAGTATACCGTCCTGAGTCCTATTAATATTTCATTTGTCCAGTAGATCTCCTGGGATACCATCCCGTAGTCCAACTATCAATTGTCTTGTATATCTCCCAAGATACCATCCCGTAATCCAACTATCAATGTACGTGGTATCTCTCGTGAATCTAACCCGTAGTCCCAAATATAAATGCCCAGTACTGGGGTTATCTACCCAGTGCATTTTCGTAGTTCCATATAACAGTGCAGGGGGATCTCCCATGAATCAAACTCGTAGTCCCAAATATAAATGTGCAGAGGGATCTCCCGAGAATTGGACCCGCAGTCACAAAGTAAAAAACAAGGGGGGGGGGGGAGCTCCAATGATTCATACTCTTGTCCCAATATAAATGCACAACAAAAATCATAGAATACTCAGAAAATATCAACTTCACAATAAGGCAACAAATAATCTAGCCTAGCCTGCTACACAGAGTACAAATATGGCATGTTGAGCAAGTAAGTCAATTAGACATGCTTCCATAGATTAACAGCAGACTTAAATCACAAGTAGTACAAACAAGAACGAAAAAATACAATTTAAGGCTATTTTTATGGAAAATAAGATTTTTAACAATTAGCACAAGTACGCGCTCGCCACCTTATTTAAGGGGCATGCAGTTAGCACAATATCAATATTAAGGGGAGAGTCCCCCACACATGGTTAGACAAGCCAGTTACCTAAAACAAGAGTAAGTCAACCCAAAACCACTCTTTTGCCACGAGTATACTACTCCAAATGGCCCAAATCTATTCAATTAAATTGTATATTGTAAATAATAATCCAAGATATTCATACTACAATTAAACTCTAAGCTAATACATGAAATAATGTAAAATTACCAAAATGGCCCTCTGGCCCACGTCTCTGAATCGGGTAAAATTTATATTTCCAAAAACCTCACACTCTCACGAGTCCAACCTTTCAAAAATTATCCAAATCACATAACATTTCGACACTCAAAATCTTGATTCTATCCTGGAGGGTTTTCGAAACTTTTCTAACAAAATTCATGTATTAAATGCTAAAACTAGTAATAGATTCGAGTAACCTGTCCAAAATTAAGTCAAGAACACTTACCTTGTTGTTCACTCTAAATATCTCCCAAAAATCGCCTCTCCCTAAGCTCGAAATCGTCAAAAATGAAAAATGGGTCGAATTCCCATTTTCAGAAAATAAAAACATCATGCCCAACACTTCTACTTCTGCGGTCCTAGGATCGCATCTGCGGTCCCACTTCTGCTAACCAAAATGTCACATATGCGACTTTCCTTTATGTGCCTAGAGGTCGTATCTGCGGTTCTTCATTTGGCTATTGATGCCAAAAAATTTACATATGCGGTTGGCTTGCCACATCTGCGGTGTCGCATCTACGGTCCCCAAACCGCATATGCGAAAACATCAGAAGCAGCAAAAATCTGAAATTTCTTATCTTCAAAAATCTTTCCGTCAACCATCCGAAATCATCTCAAGGCCCCCGGGACCTCAACCAATACGACCAATAACACTTAATAATTCATTCAAACTTGTACCCATCTTCACAATACTTCAAACAACATCAAAACACTTATTTTTAATCGAATTCAAGACTAAAAACTCTAAATATATGTTTTCGTTCAAAAAGTCTATCAAAGCTTGTCTAAATGATCTAAAATTTTTCACACACATCCCAAGTTAAATAACAGAGCTACTGCAACTTCCGCAATATCATTCTGACCCCTAGATCAAAATCTCGCTATCGGACCGGAAACCTTAAAAATTCAACTTTCGGCATTTCGAGCCTAAATTAGCTACACACCTCCGAAACATAATTTGTCCACACACCTAAGCTCGAAATCACCTAACGGAGCTAACAGAACCATAGGATTTACATTCCAAAACCGTCTTCACATTGTTCCAACTATGGTCAACTTTCCAATACTTAAGTTCTCATTTAGGGACTAAGTGTCCCAAAACTATCCGAAATCCAAAACTGAGCATCCAGTAATGAAAATAGTAGAAATAAACTTGGGGAAGGCAGTTAATAAGGGATCGAGGCATAAATTTTTAAGACGACCGACCGAGTCATCACAAGTTAGGTCTTCCAAGAACTGAGCCATGGATAATCCTGAGCCCGATCTTCTAGGTTCTCCTCATCTTATCCTTCAAGAATGATCCAATTCAGGATCTGTATGGGGGAAGCTACTACCATTCAGTCGAAGTTGAGTCGATTACTCGATCAAGAAGAGAGGGTCGAAGAACGCGTTTGGTGTTTGACACTAGAGAGAGGTGTTCGAGGAAGATGGAGCAAGAGCCCTGGCCACTCCACGAGAAAGCTACAAGGGGGAATTCTTTTTCTATGGAAGATAGAGGTTTCGCTATTTTGTAACTATTTTCTGACATGCGGGGAATGCCTACAGGCGGATAATGTTTTTTTTCTTGTAATATAAGAAATTTTTAAGGCTTTTGGTAATTTTGTACATTTTCTCCTATCGATGCTCTCGATCGCATAGATCAATTTTAGAGGTAGTCTTTGAATTGTGCCATTGCCCGAGCTTGGGTAGGTCCTTCGGCTCCTGTTTGACATTGTGGGTGGAAGGTCGTTATCCTCCATGTTTTTAGGATGGAGTGATTTCATGGGTGGGTGTTTTGGGGATATGCCATCTCTTCCCATGGTGTATTGATAATGTCACTTGGGTCGTCTCTTTAGGCGTATCTGCTGTTTAATTATTCTCGAGTTTTGCCTTTGGGTTTCTCAAGACACTTTAGTGTAGGTAGGCAAGCTAAGATAACCCTCAACAAGGTTGACCAATGGTTGAAGGGTAATTATCTCGTGGCGTCTTTTTGTCGAGGAGTATCGTAATCGGGTCGGTGCAGGGCACTCCTTTTCTCGGAGGAATTGGCCCTTGGAAGGAGGACAATCGGGGAGCTTTGTTGTCATTTTTCCAAGGCCATAGTAGGCATATTTTTTCAAGCTATTTTCCTTTGGTGTCAGGCGTAGATTTGACCATTCCATAATCGTGTGGTCCCTATAGAGTCAGAAAGTGCCCTGCGTGCTTGACATATATGTATATATGTAGAAAAAAAAAGAGATTGTTCGTTTCCTTGGTACCTTTTTGATTTGGGCGGAGCAAAAGAACAACCTACTTTAATTTTTGTGGCCGACCGAGAGAAGGCCCTTGACTGCACAGGCTAGTGTGTGATGTTCGGATAGTAGTTTTTTGTTGGGATTTGGGCTAGCTACTTGGATCCTTTTTTGGATACGCCACGGGGACAGAGTTCGATGCCGAGTTTATGATATCTCGAGGTTCAATCTCAAAGTCGTGTCATGGATCGAGCTTCGTTTGTCTTTTCACTTTATTTATGTATGTATGGGAGATGGGTGATGACCCTTCGTATTTCAGGACTAATGTGGTTTTGTGGGCAAGCGGCTCAGAGACTTTCCTCAGCTATTGATAACGTCATCGGGGTCATGCTTTTAGGCATATAGTGATTGAATTGCACTCGGTTCCAGTCTCCAAGTTGGGATCCTAACTAGGGCTTATTTTGCCTTCGAACCTGTTTGAGCCGATGATGATCATTCGCGTTCCCTACCTATTGATGTTTGGTAATTTTCTAATAGCTAGTCCCCAAGCTCGGAGATAATGGGCTTCGTGTTGTGACTTGAGCTGCTGTTAGCCTTTGACCCTTTCGGAGGTTCTAGGTCCAGTCTCTGTCTCCGTCTCTTGTTACAATTCGAACCGTATGTGAACTTTGAATCTTACTTTAAGCTCTTGACCAGTGGTGGTTTCCTTTTAGTTGTTTGATTTTCAAGACCTTTTAGTATGAGACCCGAAGGTATGCATTTTTGGCGATAGTGGCACTTATGTTGTTTGGCCGTAGAGACCTTTCGATATAAGGCTCGGAGGCTTGCTTAGCAGGTAACAATGGCACTTACGCTATCTGGGCGTAGAGACCTTTCGATATATAGCCCAAAGACTTGCTTAGTTGGAAACAATGACACCTTTTGATAGCAATGCTTGATCTTTCGAATACCCGGTCTGCGGACAGAGTTGTATCTAGTGCCACTATATTGGCGGTTCTTTTGTGGCTTTGTACCTGAGCGATTGCTAGTTGTTGTGCCTGCCACTTTTAAAAGATAGCGTGAAGACTAACTTCATGTTCTTCCCAGGCCGAGATTTTTTGCGCTTCTAGTTGGTTACTATATCGTACACTCCTGTCGGTGTGAAACATTTTGTCTACTTGTTGAGCATCCTACGAATCTGTGCCTACTATGGTTGGTCTAGTAATGCCATTAGGGTTCTGTGGAGGCGCTCTGATGAACGAAATGGCCACACTGTTTTCCCCGTGGTCTTCAAGGTTTTTGTTCTCAACCCTGCTTATCGACACAGACATTTTGACATGCAATCAAAGAGTTATCGGGCGAGAAAAAGGGTGAGAGATATCATGCGTTTATGTGATGAAACTAGCAAGAAAATAATAACTATTATTTTTAGCCCCACGGTGAGCGCCGAACTGTTTACCGTTAAAATGGTAACAATAATTAAATTTTTAAATGGGACTTTAAAAATACATGATTTGATAGGGGTGATTAATGCTAAATGTGAAGTAAAATAATAGAGACCGAACTGTCCAAACGATATCAAATCGATAAGGAGCATTTTTGGGATTAGATAAACCCAAAAGATACTTCGGGCCATATCTCGAGCCTACCTAGGTCCTACCAAGGGCAATATTATCGAAGGATGTTGGGAAGGCAATAACAGATAAATATACAAGTCAGTAAGGCTCTATATGATCAAGTTTGAGCGAAATTTCTGAAGAACAAATTAAGACTCAATAAAATGTTGAAGACGTTCTCGAGGTACAATAAACAAATCAAGAGAATAGCTATCAGTGAATATGACTTAAAACCACAGAGGAATTTAGAGAAAGAGAGAGAATATTTCTCCTTTCTGTGTAAGGCTAATACGACATAACTTACAAGGTGTTGGTGACTCTTTTAGATAGAAAGAAAAAGGGCATCCAAATATAAAAACAAATACAATAAAAGAATGAGAAGTGATAGCCTGCACTTCTTTGTAGGAGAACTGGCGTCGAGCCATTTGGAGAAATCTCGCGGGAAGCAGCCATATCTTTCGGGGAATAGTATCGCCCATCAGGGTCTTAATCGATGCTCGATCTTGGTAAGGCATAAATTAGGTCTCGAGGGGGAATTGAACCAAGACCCCGTGCATTCTGGATTTTCTCTTCGAAGCACTATGTTGAGGAAGATTATCCCCCCTATTTCCCCGCATACAGATTGGTTATTATTAGTTATGAGTGTTGATTACCTCATGGTTGATAAAGAATAATGTTGATTATAACTACTTGAGACTTTATAATTTATCATGGAGCAAGAGAATGGGTTATTGGGTATAGAGACACCATTAATAAGAGCTGTACAACTTTGTGCCACTGAGTGTTTGATTAAATACCTAAGTGACAAAAACATGATTATTGTTGCTAAATTGGAATCCCTTTGACTTGTATTGTTATAGATTAAAGTTGAAAGGGTTGGCAAATATTGTACTATGCTCAAGGGCAAGAAGTTAAGGTATGTGAGGCTAACTCTCTTTGTTTGGGAATTTTAATGTTTTTCCCTACACTATGTTTCTTTTATAATGTTACTAATTGCCACAAAAATGTAGTTAAGCCTAGTTCCTTATAGTGGTAGAACTTCTAATCTCTATCTTCACAACTCGTTCACCACTTTTATTTTGAACATTGTGAGCTCAGTGCGTATTAATTATAGACTTGGGTCTGATGCCACCGAGTCTTAGTACAGTTTACTTAGTATTCCATAATCAGTTGATGTTTTAGTGTTCATAATCAGTTCAAGAATACATATCTCTGTCTAGTCCTATTCAGGTTCCAGTATTATGTAACTCAGTGTGATCTAGTATTTCAATATCATGTAACTCAGTGTGATTCAGTCTTTCACTATTATGTAGCCTAATTCTCAATTCCGGAATGTTGAGAACCTATATTTGGGCCTAAGGCCATAGTTTATATGCTTTATGCATACTTGGGACTGAGGCCGTAGTTTATGTTTTATGCATATTTGGGCCTGGGGCCATAATTTATGCTTTATGGATTTTTGGGCCTGAGGCTATAGTTATGTATACATATACTTGGACCTAAGGCGGTAGCTTATGCACATATATATGGGCTCGAGATCGTAGCTTATTCAGATAAACAAGTTGTTCATCATTCAAAAGAGGCTATTATTTATATCCTTGCTTCTTTGTCAGTTGAACTATCAGTTATCATTTCAGTTTTCAGTTCTATTATCAGTTATTAGTTATCATTTCAGTTACTAGTTGTCAGTTGAGTTATTAGTTATCACTTCAATTATCAGTTATCATTTCACTTTCAGTTTCAATAGTTATCATTTCTGTTATAAATTATCAATTATCAATTTATAGCTTGGTTTCAGTTCCAGCATTTATAATTTATTCATTCAATTGCTTTGTGTACTACTACAATTAAAATGTATTAATGTCCCTTTTGCCCAAGGCAAGCATCTCACGTTGCATGTAATGATTTACCAGTTGACGATTCGGAGAGCTAGGATTCTCGTACCAGCTATTTGGTGATCCCCAGCTCTTTCGGGGCATTATCATTCTTACAGTCCTCAGTTCTTTTAGATAGTCAGGGGTTTCAGTATTTCATTAGATGCTTTATACACTATAGTAACAGTTAGACAGAGTCTCAGACTTTTCATTTTAAGCTAAGTTTGCTATAAATATGATTCAGAATTGTATTAGAATTTTACGCACTTTGATTTATATCATCCATACTTTCAGTAAATCAGCATGTTTATCTTCCACATTGAGTCTGTTATGATATCACATTTTGATTCAGCAATCCTATTTGTTTGCTCGGTCATATTTAGTCCGGCACCGAGAGCCATGTTATGTCCAGGCTCAGGTTCGGAGCGTGACATAGGGGATCGGGGCGTAAATTCTCGAAACGATATGCTGAGTCATTACATCCTCCACCTCTTAAAACGTTCATTCATCCTCGAACAAGCATAGAGACATATGTGAAGTGGTGAAAATATGAGGGTAACGACTGCGCATATCCTACTCGATCTCTCTAGTTGCCTTCTCGACCGGTAGACCTCGCCACTGAACCTTTACTATTGAAATACTCTTTACCTCTATTTTTGAATTTGGCTGTTCAAAAAATCCGCTGGCTCCTCAACATAAGAAAGATCCTTTTTCAACTTGACTAAACTGAAATCCAGCACGTGTGATGGATCACCGAGATATCTACGGAGCATCAAAATACGAAATATTTGATGAACTCCTGCCATGCTGGGAGGTAAGGCAAGTTCATGAGCAACATGCCCAACACGTTCAAATGACTCAAAGGGACTAATAAACCTCAGACTCAATTTCCCCTACTTCCCAAATCACATAATGCACTTAATAGGTGAAACCCAAAGCAAGACCCACTATTCAACTACAAATGAAACATCACAAACCTTTCGGTCCGCATAACTCTTCGATCTGGACTAAGCTATGCAAAGTCTATCCCATATAACCTTTACTTTCTCCAAAGCGTCCTAAAACAAGTGTGTGCAAAATAATCTAGCCTTACCCAGCTCGAACAAATCGAGTGGGGATCTATACCATCTACAATACAAAGTATTGTATGATGCCATCTGAATTTCGGATTGTAACTGTTGTTACTGCCAGTGGCAAGAATTAATCCCAAGAACCTCCAAACTCTATCAAACACACGAAGCATACCCTCTAGAATTTGAATAGTGTGCTCGGACTGTCTATCTATCTGGGCATTAAATGTTATGCGCAACTCCACCCGAGTACCCAACTCATGTTGTACGACCCTCCTAAACCGTGATATGCACTAAGTACCTCTATCTAAAAAGATGGAATATTGAATACCATGCAGATGAACAATCTCCTAGAAATAAGTCTTAGCCAACCACTCACAAGAATAAGTGGTACAAACACGAATTAAGGGTGCAAACTTTGTTCGCCGATCCACTATAACCCAAGTGGCATCAAACTTCCTCAATGTTTGTGGCAATCGAAATACGAAGTCCATGGTGATACGTCTCCACTTCCACTCTGAATTGTCTAGCTGTTGAAGCAAGCCAGCCAATCTTTAGTGCCCATACTTTAACTGTAGAAAATTAATGCACGAAGATACAAACATAATTATATCCTTGTTCATCCTGGTATATCTTTGCGTCATCCGTGTGGATTGTATACCACAAATTGTGGGCCTCTTATAGAATCAACATTCAAAGACTATAAACATTAGGTACACACACCCGACCCATCATCCTCAATAGCATGTCATCACCGATGGTCACATTTCTGGAGTCACCATGCAGAACTTTGTCCTTGAGGAAACGAAAATGTGGGTTATCGTATTGACGCTCCTGAATACGATCAAATAAGGAAGACATAACTACATAAGCAAGAACCACACTGGGCCTAGAATTCAACAATCTCACAAACTAACTGGCTATGGCCTAAACATCCATTGCCATGGGCCTCTCCGTTACTAGTAGATAAGCCAAACTCCCCAAACCTCTATGCCTGGCGACTCAACGCACCAGCCACCATATTGGCCTTGCCCGGGTGATATATGATAGTGGTATCATAGACCTTCAAAAGCTCTAACCACCTCATTTAGCACAGATTAAGGTCCTTATGCTTGAACATATGCTGTAAACTCTAGTGTTCGTCTAGATCTCACAAGGAACACCGTACAAATAATCACGCTAGTCTTCAAGGCATGAACAACGGCAACTAACTAGAGATCATGGACAAGATAATTCATCTTTTGAACTTTCATCTGTCTGAATGCGTAGGCAATCAATCTACCATCATGCATTAATACCGCTCCAAGGACACTCTTCGTGGCATCACAATTGATAGTATAAGTCCCAAAATATATAGGCAATATAAAAATAGGGCCTTCAGTTAAAGCTCTAATGAGCTTCTAAAAGATTTCCTCACACTTCTCCATCAACCTAAGCGAAGCACCCTTCAGGGTCAGGCTGTTCATAGGTGCTGCAGTAAAGCAAATCCTAACTATTTCTTCAACTCCTTCAACTTAGAAGGTTCCATATGATAAGGAAGAATAGAGATGGACTGAGTGCCCGTCAATAGGTCAATGCAAAAATTAATATCAGTGTTGGGCGGCAAGCTCGAAAGATCAACTAGAAACAAACCAGAGAAAACTCGTACTACTGGGAGTGAATCAATTGTAGGGGTATAAATAATTAAATCTCTCACATAATCTAGATACGCGTCACATCCGTTTTAAACCATTCGCTAAACTTTATGAAATGAAATAACTGTACTGATAATGGCATCTAAGGTACCCCTCCACGATAATCATTGTACACCTAGCATAGCCAGTGTCACAGTTTTGGCGTGACAATAAATAATATTTTAATGGGGCAACAACTAGTTCATACCGAAGATAACATCCAAATCTACCATGTAGAGCAATAAGAAATTGTCTATGGTCTCAAAACCACTAAAAGAAAATAAATGCAATTGATAAATGTGGTCTACAAGAAAAAAGTCTCCCATAGGAGTAGAAACATAAACATAGGAACTCAAAGAATCCATTGGTATGCCCAAGTGTAGGGTAAAATAAGATGTAACATACGAATAAGTGAAGCCTGGATTTAATAGAACCGATGTATCTCTACGATTGATTGAACAAATACTTGTGATGACAGAATCGAAGGTAACATCCTTGTTATAACAGAAAGAGAATAATATCTGGCCTACCATCCCCCACTAGGGACACCTCTTCGTCACCAACCTCTACCTCTAGCTGATTGGGCAGCTGGGGTGGCTAGTGGTGCTATACTTATAGCCGAGAAACCTTGCGGAGCACGCTGTGGATAAAAACTCTGTGGAGACCCACCCCTCCTATGTCAAGGGTAGTCCATCACCACATGGCTTATGTCGCCACACTAAAGTCCAGCTCTAGGTGGATGTGGCGGCTGTCACTAGCTCGGGCTATGTTTGCTAGACTGACCCCTGAAAGAACCTCGTGCAAGAGACACGCTGGATACTGGAGGTGTCTAATTACGCTCATGAGGTGTAGGAAGAGCTTGGAGACCACTAGTTGCTGAAAGAGCTAAATGAACGAGGTGACTCATATAACACATTCCATAACAAACTGTAGCTAGGGCACGAGAACAAGAATAATTGCCTGACTCTCAAGACCCCTTGGCCTATCTTTCCTCTTTATCCCAAGAATGCATGCCTTCTACTATCTTAGCAATGCTCACCACTTGCGGATAAGAGGTATCCATCTCCAACTATCTCAAAAACATATCTAAACATTAGGTCCATATAACGGAAACTTTCTCAACTGGCCTGTCCAAACATAATTGCGCCACCACTGACATGGTGCTCCTCGAACTTGGATGGTAGTAAATGAAACCCTACTCAGTTTTGATATACCCATAGTGCGGAGGATATGGTGGCACACCTGTATAAATCCCAGAGTATCCGCCTTTCCTAGACAAGTGAATGTAGGAGGCTGGTACTTCTTAAACCTCTCAATCTTCCATTTCTCCTCCTCTAATGCTACTTCCCTATCCTCGGCCTGAATTATAGATATAGGCATTACCAGTATAATCTCAGGAATGTGATCAACATGCACTTATTAATCAGAAGTTCAGGTGATGGGAGTGTTTGCTCCTCCATCAGCTTGAGACGTGGTAGCAACAAGAGAAATCAACCCTGCCTGAGCTAAAGTAGTGTACATGCTCATAAACTATTCAAGGGTCTCCTGGAGCACTAGAGTAGTAGCAATAGGCATATCAGACAACTAGGCTCCGGCTGGAGCGATAGGTGGCTCCTCACTGGCAGCTCGCGGGTGTGCGCTTTTTGCATGACGTGCACGTCCTCGATCTCTATCCTGGCTACAACCTCGAACGGCTCTAGCTGTGGGCGTGGGTGTCTGGTCATCTTCGGTAGCAGAGTCACAACCATCTGTGAGAGAATAGAAGATGGAGGTTTAGAGCATTGATATCAAAATCTCGCACATCGAGCAAATCAAATGAATTTATATTTTCCTAAAAGTTACATAGCTCGAAGATAAGTATAGACGTGTCTTTACCGATACGGGAGAGCATAATAAATTGGCTTATGATTCATGACACCAATGAACCTAGAGCTTTGATACCAACTTGTCATAACCCAAGTTCTCCTTTCGTGAACTGTCACGACGAAACCTAGTCTCTACAACTAGGTAAACCTAACAATTGCGGAAAAGGAAATAAAATATGAAACTAGCAAGTTGTGGGGAAAACATAATAAAGAGTTTATAATACAACTCGGCATATGCAATACACACTCTTGAAACTGAATCAAAACTTCCAAAACCCGAAATCTCATTAATTTAGAAGCTATAGAAAACTACACAGTGTTCTAACGCAAGAATGATTAATCAAAAGTAAATACATGAAGTTTAAAGCTAAATGAGAGAATAGAGAGGGACTACTAGGTCTACTGATGTGGCACACATACCCCAAAGTATATGATATCGCACACCTCACTGTTAGAATGGCTAAGGAGAAGAACCTAGATCTGCACACGAAAAACATGTGCAGGGAAGGGCATGAGTACACCAAGTTGTTACATAGTAAGTGCCTATCCTAACCTTGGTAGAGTAGTAATGAAGAAGGTTAGGGCCCTACTAGTTATATAAATATAATAAATAAATATAATGTGAAATGTGATAGTATAACTAAGGGTGATACTAGTCAATAATGATACAATCACATAAAGAAATACTCGGTAAGAATAAATAGCAACAGGGGATATCCGAGGATAACGTCCCGTAATCCAAAATGTAAATGTTTGGGGAATCTCCTGGAATCCACATCCGTAGTCCCAAAATCAATATCTAGTGCAAGGTCATCTCCCAGGATACTATCCCTTAGTCCTAAAGATAAATATGCAAGGGATATCTCCCGGAATATTGATCTGTAGTCCCAAAGTAAACATGCAGGGGGATATCCCGTGATACCGTCCTGTAGTCCCAAAGTAAACACACATAAGTTTCATGAAAGTAATCTACCATTCTATTCAAGTTCGTACCAAGAAATAGGAAATTCTACTCTAAATTTGTCACACAGAACCCAAGTAAGCACTAAAAGAAGATAAGACAGTTAAATCACATGAGTATGATTTATTAAGCTAAACAGGTGGGTTTAAATAAAATTATAGCTCTATTAAAAAGAAATACAGATATTCACTTAATGAAAATGGGGGGTTTCTACAATTAATACGTGTACACACTCGACACCTCATGTACACGATATTAATATAAGAATAGTACCAAACTCCTAATGGGATTTTCCCCACACAAGGTTAAACAACCACTTTCCTCGAACCAGCTCAATCTATCTCATATCACGCTTTTGCCATGAGTATCTAACTCATAGTGGCCCAAAACTAATCAAATCAATTACATAACATAAATAAAACAACAAGAAACTAATTTAACTAATTAATTTAAAGCTATAATGAGAAATTAGAAAAATACCCAAAATCCTCCTCTAGCCCACGTCTCGGAATCATGTAAAAATTACGGATTATGAACACCCAAAAATAACTCAAATCCAATACAAAAACCTCTATAAAAATAAAAAATTTTGGCCTAAGAACTTTCCTCCATTTTTACTTAATTTTCACCCCAAATACTAAATTTAACGATGAATTTAATCTTGATTAATGGAATAAAACAAAAGAATGGATTATGAATCATTGTCCAATGATCTTCTGTTCAAAATACCCATAGTATCGTTTTACCCCGAGCTCCAAATTTGATTTTCCATAGCCACATATGTGGTTCCCGAATCACAAGTCCAAATCTCGCTTTTTGTTGTACACTTAGTCACACCAAAAATCCAAGATCCACATGTGCGAAAATAATAGGTTAAGCAACTTCAGATTTTGCCTAGGTCCAAATTCAAATCTATTAAGCATCCGAAACTCATCTGAGTCATCAGAACCTCAACCAAATGTACAAAATAATCCTAAAACTTCATACATACTTAGTCCAACCCTCAATCAATATCAAACAATGTTAAAACCATGAATCACCCTCCAATCAAAACCTAAACAACTTAAAATTTCCAGAATCTTGCAACCGATGGCGAAACCAATAATACTAATGCTAATTGACCCTAGATTTTGCACAAAGTCACATTTAACACTATGAAACTATTCCAACTTTCGGAATCAAATTCAAACCATGATACTAAAATTTTTCTATCGATCCAGAAACATAAAAAATTTATCTTTTGGCATTTAAAGCCTAAATAAGCTACGGACGTCCAAAACACGCCTCTCAACCCAAAATCACCCGACGGAGCTAACAGTCTCGACAAAATTCCATTTTAAGGTGGTCCTCACACTGCTTGGACTATGGTCCAAATTCGATAGCTTAACCTCTCATTCAGGGACTAAGTGTCCCCCAAACACTTAGAACTCAAAAATGAATATTTTTGGCAGCTCACAATAGCAGAAACAAATACGAAGAAAGCAGTTAATAAGAGATCGGTATGTAAATTCTCAAAATGACCTGCTGAGTCGTTGCATTGATTTAGATAGTAAAACTGCATAACTCACACTAAATATTATTTAGTCGCATAATTAATACTTAGTACTTATTAGTCGTACTTACAAGTAACTACATCACTAAAAATTTACTTGTCTTATATGTGTAATTGCAAAATGGGAATAATGGTGATGTATGCGGTAAAATTGGAGGATTCAATTTTTGGCCATTACGATGTTTTGTAGGAACGTTTTTCAAAGGCTCGAGGCAACAGTCGAGATGTACACCCGAGGAGTTATCGATACAATACAGATTGAATGTTATGATAAAAAAGTGGTAACTTCCCAAGGCGCGTGAATAGAGCTGATAGTGTCTAGCTAGTTCAAACCCATATCCTAGCATTAGAAAAATGTACTGGCCTCATATCTCTGTAATAAATGCATTTGCACTATATTGGTATCCCCCCGGTATATAAAGGGGATATTTTGTGGAGACATCTAATACTCAATATTCAATAAATAAACATTCTCTTTGCTCTATATAACTCAAATATACTCTCTAGTTGGCTATATTGCTACATTTATTGCTTTATCTGAATCTATAATATCTCATTTATTGTGCTTCAGTCATTCTTTACCATAGATCATAAATAGATGCATTTATAGCTCTCATAAATGTATATCCTCCCTCGATTACCTTTAGGCAAGCATCCGCTCTACCTCGAGGCCCGTATACGCACGCCAGCTTGAGTCCCCGGTTTCTAGACTTTAAGTTTATTCATTATACTATCTGCTAGCTTCAATCTCACGTTCTAAAAACTGATTTAGCATCAATTTCCCAAACAACTAGCTTAAAAACAGATCACGTATTTTTAGAACCACAATATTAAATCTAACTGTAATTACCATTTTCAATGTAAACAGTTTGGCGCCCACCGTGGGGCAAAAAAACAAAAGTGATTATTTTCTTGCTGGTTCACTCCATAACCCAAGCTCTTTGTCCAAGATCTTTTATTTCAGGTCATAATGTCTAGTTTAGTAAAAGTATGTGAAACAAAAATCTTCTGGAACATGGAGAGAATGGTATAGTTGTTCCAATTATTGGCGCGCCACCACTAAACTCTAAGACGCACCACATCCGATCTCTGCAGATGTGGTCGAACGCGATGCCAAACACGTCGATATAAGCTCATATACAAATAGGGGAATCCCACTAGAAGACCAACAAGAAGATCAGAAACCTCAGCTATGGAAGAATATGATGTTAGCCTTCACGTTATTTTTGAAATTTTACAGGCATAACAATTGGTGATTGCTCAGGTGCAAAGTCACTAGAGAACTCCTAGCACAGTATCACTAGGAATGGCTACCCCAAGCGAGCCGGTATTAGAAAAATCGAGTAAGAATGGGTCGGCAACCTACCCCACCGTCAAAAAGATGTTCGAGGACCTCACAAAAAGGATCGAGTAGGGCAAGAAAAATATAGAAGCCAATGATAAGAAGTTAGAGACCTACAATTCTAGGGTCCACAAAATTCTGTGAACACCCCCCGTCCTGGAAGGTACAGAATCGAAGAAGTTTTTTCAAAAGCAATTCCCACTAGAAACTGCTCTAAACCCCATTCGAAAGAAGTTCAAAATGCCCAACCTTTAAAGTACAACAAAACCTCGGACGCCAGCGAGCACGTCACTGCTTACAATTGTGTGGTCAAGGGAAACAACCAGAGGGATGATGAGATCAAATCCCTCCTGCTAAAGAAGTTCAAAGTCAATAGAGGCACCTTGCATATTGGGATTCGACTAGCACACAGGGCCGACAAAGGAACTCACTTGTCTGAATACAACTTCAACGTTGATGTTTCAGACATTGAATTGGTCATTAGCAAAATCAGAGATATCAGGATGCCAAGGTCTGTACAGAGGAACTATGACTTAGTGTGTGAATTTAGTAACACACACGGTCACATGATCTAATATTTTCGAAAACTATGTGATGAAGGAGCTCGACTACTCAGCAAAGGTCACCTCCGAGAAATCCTCAATGGCTGAGCCATAAATTAATTCGAGGAAAGAGTGATAACCAAGAAGAATGAGATAGATGAGACACAATATGTCATCCACAAGATCTTAGGAAGTGTCGAAGCTCTACATGAACCTATGGTAGAAGAAAAAAAATATCCATCACTATAGAAAATCCAACTCGAGGTTACATACCCGAGGACGCTCGCACATTCAGCTATAATGACATTGAGACATTGTCTTAACCTCACAATGACACATTTGTAATCTCTTTTCTTTTGAATACATTACAAATTAAACATGTACTTGTAGAACTAGGTAGCTCTGCAATTATTAGTTTGTTAAGGGTGGTAGAGCAGCTGGGAGTGATCAACTAAGTCGTACCCACATCTCGAGTCCTCAAAGGGTTCAACAGGGCGAGCAAAATAACGAAAGGGGAAATCACCCTCTCTGCCAACATGGCCTGCACAACACAAAATGCCTAGTTCTATGTCATTGAAAGGGATATACGATAGAATGCCTTGGTCAGGAGGTCATGCATACACTACATGAGAAAAGTACAATCAAACAAAAATAGGTTAAAATCGTCTATGGGGAACAACACGCAGCAAAATAGATGTTTGTGGTGCATGATGTGGCACCAGCACCAATACCTCCTCCACCCATGGAGCCAAAAGATAAGAAAATATTAAAATAGTGATAATAGGCTACATTATTGGCTATGCTTGACTGAATGAAGCTAAGTACCATACCACGTCCTCAAAATAAGCGATCGAAACATATCAGGGCTTGAACCATGATAAGCACTATGGTATGATTATCTCTCATATACGGCCACATTTTATACTAAGAAGAGTGCATGTATCCAATCGAAGTAGTGAAGCACCTCACAACTCAAACACCTTACGTTCCAAAAGCATACGATGCACTATTTTCCTTCGATCAGGTTTTTATCCCAAAAAGGGTTTTACCGGCAAGGTTTTTAATGAGGCAACATCTATATGCTACATAAGGAAGACTCACCAAGCATTAAAGGCTTATATTCAATCAACCTCAAATACTAGGGGGCATCCCACCGCCGGAAGAACACCTCCTCGGAGACGCCAACATGCACTAAATGGGGTCTCGATAGGAAAACTATGTACCAAGCCAAATGGTTTAACGAACCGTACCCGGTAGAAGAACTGAGCCCTCAACAGTGAAAATATGTATACTTGTATCAAGTAATCAAAGAATACTTTCCATCAAAGCATTTTGTGTTTTAAAAGAGTCCGCTATTTGTTTTTATAAAAATGACTCAAAATCGAAAACCCATCAAGAACACTCGGGGAATGGCCTTAATAATTCAAAGTCATACGACCTCCGTGTCGGAGCTTCAAGCTCGTAAGCCCTCAATGTGGCAACAAAAATTTATAAAATGGCTCCAAAGTCATAAAACGTCCCAACCACCCGGGGACTGGCATCAACAATTTGAAGAAGTATGACCTCCGGGTCAAAGTTTGAAACTCATAAGTCCTCAATAAAGTATCATCAAGTTTACATAAATGGCTCCAAAGCGAAAAAAATGACCCAAACACCTGGGGACTGGCGTCAAAATCTCAAAGCCACATGACAACTCCAAACTCGTAAGCCCTCAATGCTGCAATACAAGGTTTACAAGAAATGGCTCTCGCACCAGGAAATTTTTTTTGACTCGGGGACTCCCAGCAATATCCACCTCCATTGATGTATCACCAACCCAAGTCCATAACTCCCCAAGTAGGAAGCCTAGGCTTCGTAAGACCAATATAAGGTAATAACACTATATGTAAGACCTCGAGAAAGGCATACAACATACTAATACCAAGTAAGAATAACTCTTGTACCTCAAGCACGGCATGAGCTCGATATTAAAGTAAAGGCTATATATCAAACTTGTAAGGCCCTATAAGGCATGCCCTCAATATAGACGCCAAAACTATTTCATTCAGGAACTAAAATGCTCTGGCCATACACAATGACAATGGTCAATATGATGTACCGACCATACTAGCGTGATTCAAGGAAGCCTGATCATCGGTATAATATCATAAGCCTTCATTTACTTTGAAAGTAATTCGAAAAGAACCGGTTAAATAGGTTACCCTCAACATAGGCAAAGAGCTTTGATCACGTCAGCCCCAACCTATGGGCTTCAAGATACTCAGCCACCGAGCCAAAACCTCCCAAGGTGCTCGATCATCACCATATAACGACTCATAATTGAGGGTCTACCAAACCGTCAAAGAGTCAGGAAAAACACAATCTCAAAAACTTTAAACGAGGAAAAATAAAAAGCATATATTAGTGGTCGTAAACCCAGATGAAAGAACAACTATCGCTAGACCATATAAATGTGCCACTACTGCCTGCTCACATTAAATGTCTTACCAACCAATTGCATAATCGCCACTGCCACATACTCAAATAAAAGATCGTATCGACCTAAATCGTAAGAACCACTACCGCCAGACCATGTAAAAGTTTGTACCGACAAAACATGTAAGAGCTTAAGGGCTATCTTTTAATTAAAAAAGTAAGGGTCAATAAGATCGAGTCGAAATCAAACTCGGAGACTAAACCCGAAATAATTAACTGAATATGATTAAGAGCAAAAGCATAAGAGCTTATACGATGGTTTAGACTAAAAGGACGTACCGACCAAATCTGTAAGAGCCTATGGGCCAGATCAACGAGCACCATAGTCGAATTATAAATCTAAGGTTTCTCCTAACTGGAAGACCAGTTCATCTAGTTGATGGAAAGTAATTTTGAATCATAAGGTATGTTGCACAAATTCAAATTAAATCCTATATGGATGGTTTATACGTGTGAAGTTGCACAGATAAGAAATTAAATTCTATAGTCATGGTTTCTACGTGTGAAGTTGCACATATCATAAATTAATTCCTATAGTAATGGTTTCTACCTTTTGTGTGTAAAAGTAACCCCCTCCCTTTTTCACTAAATCCCCATGAGTTTATACAAATTATTACACACACGCAAAATAAGACTAAAATTAAAAGTACATCAGAAATTATCAGCTACATCCGAGCAGCCTAATTCAGACTTAGTGTCTAACAACATGAGATTGAACCACTTCCAAGATCAAGATTTCGAAAGCATTCTTTTATCTATGGTGTTTCAGAGATCCAAAGAGTTTCAGGAACTCCTTGTAGTGCTTACATCCATGATATTAATCAGAAGGAGTTATAGTGAAGTGTGGAAGAGCCAACCCTCAAGTGTCCCAAGCTTGAAGGGATCTCATATATCCCAAAGCAAGGCTCATAAGAGAGGGGAAGCACTTAAGTTTTAAGAATGAGTGCAAGTGCAATAGAGAGAGGGGGGGTTAGGCAGTGCTAAGGCAGGATGGTAGTCATGCCCATCCATTAGGTAGACTGGCACACCCCTGACCAGCATGTTCAGCAAACAAGTTAGTGTATGGACGTATTGAAGATCAGACTATGGTCTGCACAGTGGTTAGGGCAATCCCAGACCAAAGTCTAAAACTCCGCAACATAGAAAGGGAAATGGGGATGGGAATTGAGAGATTTTAGGACTCGGGGAGTCCAGTTCATGTCCATGAACAACAACATCAAACGTTGTCATGTTTTTTGAACCATAGCTCAAACATATAAAGGGAATTGGGGATAAGGATTCATATAGGAGCATAGCAAAGAAACAGACCAACTTGCAAAAAATATTATATTATGGAAGTAGTAAACCAAACAACAAATTGACTGAAGAATAAACACATAGGGGAGTGGAAGAAATTAACAAAAGTGACATATCATCTTTAGGATAAATAAGCAAGGAAGGCAGGATTCTTGCAAAGCAAAGCCACAACTAGAGAACATGTATGCTTATGAGTTCAGGGAACTCCAATGTCTTTTTGTTTAAATGCAAGTGTATTCAAGAGAAAGAAGTAATCAGAATTATTGTGTCAAAGTTGATAGATTTTTGAAGTACAAAAGTGCAGCCCCTTTTATTGTGTAGTGAAGCAAACAAGAAAGGTAGGAAAACCTTATAAAATCAGTCTCAAATATTCTCCCTTTATTCAAGGGATTTAATTTCAAACGGAA
The DNA here is from genome assembly GCA_032618575.1 of Nicotiana noctiflora. Taxonomy (NCBI): domain Eukaryota; kingdom Viridiplantae; phylum Streptophyta; class Magnoliopsida; order Solanales; family Solanaceae; genus Nicotiana; species Nicotiana noctiflora. Next base: position 255,551 of record JASVEL010004351.1, read on the forward strand.
AGTGCAAACAAGGAAAGGAAATTTGAGTAAAATCCTTCACAATAGCATAAGAAGGGAAAATACGTGACGTATATTTTAGGAAAACTTTGAATAGTACTTGATTTGCAAAGAGAAGAAAAGGGAACCAATCAAACAATTAACAAAATCAAAGTATCAGGTTTTAAATCGAATGAACCAAACCAGAAATAGGTAAACGTGACTTAACCAAAGAAAATCACAAGCATTCAGACAAGACCCTATGAAAGGGATCCAAATTCAATCAAGCAATCACCAAAAACCTTGAAAGAGGAGTTTCTCGCATATAAAGCAAACAATTGGAACAAAAGAGTCTAACGATGCGAGTTTAGCCAGAGACTCATAGTAGGCCTGAAGGTCAAGGGTCCCAAAGTGAAACCCTAATCTAGTTTATCAAAGAGACCCAAAATTTCTAGGGTTTCAAATAGAATCAAACACAGAAATTAGAAGGCAAGTGAATAGACTCAAGGAGTCTCTTGAGAAACAAACAGACCATGATAGCAGGTTTGAAAAAATTAAGGAAGAGAAATCGATTTGAGAGCATAAAAGGATAAGTTTTAGAAACTCGGAACTTAGACAAGTCCATAATAGTCGAAGCATGCTTAACAAAAATAGAAACAGAGTTCAGAAAAGCAAGAGTCAAGAAACTCAATAGTAACACACATGGTAGAAGAGTAAGGAAAACTTAACTATGTGAGCACACATATAAAAGAAAACAATGACAAAACATGCATAATAGAGAAGGAAAAAATGTGTGCATAGTACAGATAAACATCTAAAAGAAAGGAATAATAATAATCGGAAGACTTTTAGGAACCCAAATATGAAAAACACATGATTTGGAAAAGGAAATTTGGGAAAAACGCTCAAAACTTCAAATGTAGCATAGGTCCAACTCAGATAAAGGCAGATAAATGAAGAAAGAACCTCGAATAGTTTAGGGTTTCCGAGAAACCCTATAAAATGAGAAAGGCTTGGAAGAACCAGATCAGATCTTGAGTTAAAATGGTCAGGAATTAAGCTTCCAGGGTTTGAATACGCCGGAATGTGGCCGAAAAACCACGGATCTACGGATCTGTGACGGGATTAAAAGAGGGCCATCAAGGTCTAGCCTCCAAACATCGAATAGCTCAGGATCAGTGGTGAGAGAAAGTGAGTACACACCATCTATGGCAGGAGATGCCATAGATTCCTATGGGAATAAGGTGAGATAAGGTGGGAGGCTATTAGGGTTTAGGAGGAAGCTAGAGAGCATTTGAGGGAGATGAAGGGAGCTAGAGGCGATGCCTCTACACAAATGAGGTAGTGTTATAGGGGTTAGGCGGTTAAAAAATGAAATGTAGGATATAAGTTGTTGATCAAAATGATCAACGACTTAGATTTTAAAGAACTCCGGGCGGGTTTTAGAACGGGCCCTTGGTTGGGTATTTTAGGAATGGGGTCGCTTAATTTGGGGGCGAAATTGGGCCAATTAAGGCTACAATTGAAAGGGAGAAAAGGCTATTAGGGAAATAAAAAAATAGTCTAAGTGTTAATTAGCTAATTATCTCCTTTTCATTTTATAAAACAATTTATAATGATTTTAAAAATAAATTAAAATTAATGAGAAAACAAATACTATTTAAACGTTAATTCAAAAATACTGGAAATAGTTTTATAATCATAAAACACTATTAATTGCAAGATAGGCTATAATTACAATTTTAGACAATTTAGTTTTAAACATACCAAACAAATTAGTAAAAAATGTACAAAAATTAGCTTAATTATATTTTGGTGTAAATATGAAAATGAAATAAATTATTCACCACAAAGGATAATTTGGGAGATAATTATTGGATTTAGTGGTATGAAAATAGGCAGTAAATAGGGTTAAAATCATTCAAAATACCAAAACTCTTGGTTGTGCTTATATATGCACATATATACTACTTAAGAAGTATTTTGGGTATAAAATTGCTTAGGAAAAAATTGGGTATCAATAGTTGCCCCTCTTTACCCGAGGGGGGTGAAAGAGTTGTCGAGTAAAGAGAAGACGGCCAATTTTGACCGAAAACAACAATTTGAAAATAATTTGACCGAGCTCTAGTTTCTGAGCTGGCTACAGATCCCTGGTTTTACAGGAATCAGGCCATATGTAGTTCAGGAACCATTGACGGAATGTGCTGATGAAGATTTGAAATAGACGGACACGATGTTTAAGTGGCAAGAGGTATTTGAAGTCTAATAGGCGGCGCGACTAGAGCGAGAACGCTCATGCTGAGATGGTCATTTCTAACGGTGTACCTGCAAGTTAGCAATACATGCGTATATCATGCAATTACTTAAACGTGATGCAAGTTCCCATTGGACCATGGATGTTATCTTTGGATGGGTTGGATGACGTCCTTAGACCATGACGTATTGGGCCATGAAATGCATAAGTAATGATTCGCAGGCCATGAAATAATGTTCTCGGGCTATGAGGATGGTACCTCCAAACCATGACGACTTTCAATAGGTTGGCGATCTTTCTCCCCATGAATTGCGAAAGGGGGGCGATCTTTCATCCGATGTGAGAAATGTGATATTACACCCTTGCGAGTAAAATCAAGAGGTGGTGTTTCATCTATGCAAGATGCGGATGGAGACAGTGCTTAGTCTTGGAATGTAGATAAGTAGCCTTATGCAAAAATGTTGATGGAGGAAGAGCTTAACCTCAGAAAGAAGATAAGTAGCCTTATGCAAGTGATGCAAATCGAGGCAGGGCTTAGTCTCAAAAGGCATAAGAGTAGCCTTGTGCAAATGATGCAGTTGGAGAGAGGGCTTAGTCTCGAAAGGAAGAAGAGTAGCCTTATGCAAATGATGCAGATGGAGACAACGCTTAGTCTCGAAATTAAGGAGAGTAGCCTTATGCAGATAGTGGTAGAGCTTAACCTCAGAAGGCAGATAAGTATCCTTATGCATAAGTGCAGATGGAGACAGTGCTTAGTCTCGAAAGACAGAAGAGTAGCCTCATGCAGATGATGCAGATGTTCACAGTGCATAGTCACGAGAGGCAGAAGAGTAGCCTTATGCAGATGATGAAGATGGAGATAGTGCTTAGTCTCGGAAAGGAAAAGAGTAGAGTTATGCGGATGATGCAGATCGAGGTAGATCTTAACCTCGCAAGGCAGATGAGTAGCCTTATGCAGATGATGCAGATAGAGATAGTGTTTAGTCTTAAAAGGCAGAAGAGTAGCCTTGTGTAGAAATTCAAATGGAGGTAGCGCCTAACCTCGGAAGGCTTATTAGTAGCCTTATGCAAATGATGCAGATGGAAACATTGCTTAGTCTCACAAGGCAGAAGAATAGCCATATGCAATGCGAGAACATAAAAGGACGCATATTAGGGAGATCTCTTAGCTGATAGCTGATTACGCTATCGTGACTACTGTGGAAGTTGTGTACGGATAGCAATTGCAAATAAATGATGATTCTGAGAAGTTGCATTCTTGGGTAAGTATGTGTGCACGCATATACCTGACGATATTGCAAGTGGAGTGCCTGCATCAAAAGAAAAATTGTGAGTTCTGTAAGTGGAAAGGTTAGTTCATTTTCCCCCAGCTTATGGCGTTGTGTATTAATGGGGTAGCGTCACTAAACAATAGTAGTTCGAACAATAGTTATGCATGATTTAGTAAGTACAACGTAAGTATACAATCAAAAATAGTTTTTTTTAGATAAACCGACGACTACGATGTGGTTCAAGACATTGCAACCTCTCTTGCTCCATAATTTTGAGGGTCCTCCTCAAAATTCTACCGCAGTTTAATAGGCTGGCACTTCTGACGGCTGCGCTAAATGGTTGAAAAATCAACTTCAAAATTTTGAGGGTCCTTCTCAAAATTCTGCCTTTGTTCTAATAGCAGGGGAAATGAAATTTTTATTAAATTGTGATCGAACCCATAGGACTAGCTACGTATACTCTCTTAAACGAGAATCAGGTGAGGTGTAGTTCAAACCCAAAATGCTAATCACGTCCTTCTTGTTCTTTAGCGGTGGCAGTTCTTGAATGACTTTGACTTTTGATGAATCCAATTCTATTCCTCGATAACTTACAATTAAATGCACTAATTTTCTAGCTGGAACCCTGAATGAACGCTTGGTAGGATTCAATTTCAGATTGTATCTCTGTATTCGATTGAAGAACTTTCTCGGATCTTCTATCTAATCAGTGGCTTTCTTAGATTTGATGATGACGTTGTCTACATACACCTCGATCTACTTATGTATTATGTCGTGAAAGATTGAAGTCATGGCTATCATATTGGTAGCCCCAGCATTCTTCAAATCAAATGGCATCATTTTGTAACAGTACATTCCCCGCGGCATGATGAAAGTCGTTTGCTCTACATCTTCCTCATCCATCCATATTTGATGATACCCAGTGAAACACTCAACAAAATACTACAACTCATGCTTGGCGCAGTTCTCAATAAGAGTGTGTATGTTTGGTAAGGGGAAGTCATCTTTGGGACTAGCCCGGTTAAGATACCGGTAGTCGACATAGAATCTAACATGCCCATCCTTCTTTGGTACTAACACGATGTTGGCTAACCATGTTGGATATTCCATTATCATGAGAACCTTGGCTTTGACCTGCTTTCTAACCTTTTTACAGGCGGACATGTTAGATCTGTTGGCAACTTGTGAGCTACAATGAATGTACTGAGACCAGTCATATCATCGTACGACCAGGCATATATGTCCTCATATTCCCTTAAGAACTTTGTCTACTCTTTCTTTTTCTGAAGGTGACAAGTGAATACTGATGCGCGTCTCTTTGACATTTTTTGTATTTCCCTAATTAATGACCTTAATTTCATCCAAGTTAGACTTAGGACTATTCACAATTTCATTGCAAGTCACAGTCATTGGTTCATCATCAAAGAAAGTAATAGCAATGATGTATAAATAGAGTAAATGATAGAGAAACTAATAAGAGCAATATATATGATAAACGGAAATGCTTTGATTAAATTCATAATTTTTTTGAACGTGGAAGATCATTTTAGAATTAAAGACAATGTGCAGAGAAAATTAGCTAGTAAAAAGTAAAATGAGATGCATGGCGCTTTTGTTTAGCCTTGCTACCTCGAAGCTTTCCGGGCACTGGTGTTTCTGATTGACCAATTGTTGAGGTGTTCTCCTCTGTTCCTAGTTTCTTTGGAAGGGCCTTCATTTCCTTCCTCCTCGAAAAGAACACCACAGTCTAGATCATCATCCTCCAAAAATAGATTCTTTATGGCTGCCGATTATTCATCTTCCTCTGACCCAAATATATTATCTACCGGTTGGAGTGTCTTCTCCAGGGGAGGTATCAGATGCTCAAGTGGATAGTAGGGGTCGTGCCATGGTGGCGACCAGTTATCGAACTCCTTCCAAGTGTATTCATACGCAAACCAAATATAGTACCATGTTTCTTCAGCTTGATGGGTTTAGTGATTCCGTGGAGATTTTTGTCGAGTCCCTTTAGAAGTTCATACCAATACCAATTTAGGATACTTTAAGTCTTGTTATCCCACCATTTATCCTTGTCTACAGTATTGACCCTTTTAATATGGTGGTATGTTTCTACGCCTATTCTCCTTCAGCCTCCAATCATTAAGATAGTCTAGCGACTATATTTGGGTTGCTGCCATCATCATGAATATTCACCTCTTTGTGATTCCATTAAAACTTCACTACCTAGTGCAGGGTTGATGCTACAGCTGCAGCGGCATGGATCCATGGTCGTCCTAACAATAAGTTGCAGGATATCGAGATGTCTATTACTTGAAAGTCAACGTCGAACCAAGTTGGCCCCATCTATAGATATTGAGTGATTTCTCCAATAGTATACCTTTGAGACCCATCGATGGTTTTGACATTGATAGCTCTATCTTTGATCTCGTGCAGACTCTTTCCTAATGTTCTGAGAGTTATCAACGGAGGCTAGATTTAGTTATTAAATAAGCCTTGCATTGCACGATGATGTGCAGTGCCTTGTTGTGACTCAGCCCTTCCGGTGGTAGCTCATCTTCGTGGAAGGTGATTTTGTGACTCTCAAGTACTTGCCCTACCATATATTCCATTTTGCCTCCAGTTATGTTTTTGGGCACATAAGCTTCACTCACTGTCTTCATCAAGGCATTTTTGTGTGTCGAAGCTCTGTAGAAGAGATAGGATGAAGATCCACGATGGTGTTTTGTATAACTGCAAAATGATCGAGTACTCCTTGGCTTGTATTTTCCTCCAAAGATCATCAGGCCCAGTTTCAATATGCCATCCAGAGGCTTGTTTGATAGACTCAGCTAGGTGTTCTGGAGTGTAAACGCTGCTTGTTCAGGTCATATCCTGCGCAACAATTGCTTCTCTAGTTTTGGAATCATAAACAAAAGAATACGAGTTCACCCAGAGAATCATAGTGAGCCCGAAGGTCCAGGGTCCCAAAGTGAAAACCTAATCTAGTTTATCAAAGAAACCCCAAATTCTAAGGTTTCAAATTGAATCAAATACATGAATGAGAAGGCAAGTGAACAGTCTCAAAGAGTCTCATAAGAAGCAAACAAACAAATATAGAGGGTTTGAAACAATAAGAGAAGGATGTTCAGAAAAAGAAAAAGTTAAGAAACTCAATAGCAACACACATGGTAAAAGAGTGACAAAAATTTAACAAAAATTAATCGTGTGAGCACACATATAAAAGAAAAGAAGGACAATACATGCACAATATAGAAGGTGAACATGCAATCATAATACAGACAAACATCTAAAAGAAAGTAACAAAAAGTATCGAAAGACTTTCAGAAACTCTAATTTGAAAAACCCACAATTTTGAAAAGGAAATTTGGGGAAAACACTCAAAATGTCAAATATAGCATAGGTTCAACATAGATCTAGGCAAATACACGAACAAAGAACCTTGAATAGTTTAGGGTTTCTGAGAAATCCTAGAAATAAGAAAGGCTTGGAAGAACAAGATAAGATGTTGAGTTGAAATGGTCAGTAATCAAGCTTCCAGGGCTTGAATACGCTGAAACGTAACATTGTCGGAAAACCACGGATCTATGGATCTGGGACCGTTTTGAAAGAGGACCAGGTCAAGCCTCCAAACTTCGAATAGCTCAGGCTGAGTGCTGAAAGAAGGTGACTACAGACCATCTATGGCAGGAGATTCCATGGATTCCGATGGAAATGAGGTGAGATAAGGTGGGAGGTGATTAGGGTTTAGGGGGAGGCTAGAGAGCATTTGAGGGATGTGAAAGGAGCTATACGCGGTGCCTCTATGAAAATGAGGTAGGGTTAGAGGGGTTAGAGTGTTAAAAAAAGGTAAGGAGGATATCACCCATTGATAAAATTGATCAACGACTTGGATTTTAAAGAATTTCGAGCCGGTTTGTGAACGGGTCGTGGGTTAGGTATTTTAGGAATTCGACGCTTAATTTGTGGGCAGAATTGGGCCAAATTAAGGATAGAATTGAAAGGTTTAAAAGGATATTATTGAAATAAAAAATATGCTAAGTGTTAAATAGCCTATTTTCCCCTTTTCATTTTATTAAACTAGTAATAATGACTTTAAAAAAACTAAGAAATCAAATACTGTATAAATGTTAATTCAAATATACTGGAAATACTTCTTAGCTCATAGGCTGAGTAGCTCGAGTCCTTGTAATTTTGATCTGACACGGTCGAAGCTCATTTGCTTGTTGAGGGAAGCCTATTTTAACCATATTTTTTTAAAGTATATTAAATGTAATGGCCTACAATTTCTGTTAGAGATACTCAGGCGTCCCCTAGTCGTGTTAATTTACTTGGAGAACGTGTTTTGAGTGTAGTCATATGTGTTTGCCCGGAGCCATTTTTTTATCGTGAGTGATAGTTTAGGCATCTAAACGGAGGTATGCCCTTTAAGGATTCTTACAAATGCGACATACGGCCTAAACTTCACGATTGAGTTTTTTGCCTCTAGTAAAGTCATAAAGTTTGTCATACTTGTTGAGGTCTTATAGTTTGTCATGTCTATTGAGGTTGTAAAATTTGTCATGCCTGTTGAGGTATTACATCTTGTCATGCATATTGAGGTATTACAGTTTTTCATGCCTTTTAAGGTCTTCAGCTTTGCATGCATGTTGAGGTCTTACAGTTTTTGTTGCTACGTAGAATAGATGTGCTTATACCGAGTCTTTCCTGTTAGGTGTCTTACAGCCTCGGGTTTTCCAGTATATGTCAGTTGTAGATAGTCTCTGAGTCATCGAGTTTTCATGGCTCTAAAGTGATTATTCTAAGCTTGGTGTCAACTTATTGGGGATTTATGAGCCTAAAGTTCTGACCTCGGAGTCGTGCGGGTGCCAAATTGTTAATTTTAATTTTCCGAGTATTTCGGGAATCATTTGATGGAGGAATCCCTAGTGAGAGTATACTGAAATTTTTTTTTTTTTTTTGAGTATCAGATGTTGAAAGATATTCTTTTATTGCTTGGCATAAATACATATCACTTCATTGTTGTGAGCTTGGCCCGCACAAGTGCGGGTCGTTAGACCATTTGGTCCTGTACATGATTACCTATTGAAACTCAGTCTATAATTCCATGTTCCTTCCGATTGGACTACACATTTAATGGAGGGAGGTGTCTATCATTTGATTGTAGGAGAAGACCTATGATCTTGTGGGATCCTCCTCAGGGGGTACATTGCTCCGCTAAGAGCATTACTAGAGAGTCCCTCTTTGGGGCAAAAGTCTGACAGAGGGGAAAGAGCACGGTTGGTTCTGTTAAGGTCTAGGGGTCTCCGGGTAGAGATAGAACTTCCGAATGCCTTGGCTGGGTGCCTGCATACGGGCTAATGAAAAATAACGTAGGAGGGAGGCATTTTTTCATTACTGCAGGATATGCAGGCGATGTTCCGAGGATTGGTATGTTCCTGCTATTTCAGGGTATGGACTCTAGTACAGCCCTCTGTTGTGTTTAATTGGGCTTGGTCGATGATGCGGTTCACTTACCCTTTGACTCTTTCTAGAGTGGAGATATTAGTACCTATGATGCATCATCTGATGCGGGATTTCCCCTTGTCCCATATTGATGTTTGCTAATGTTTCAATTATGTCTCTTGCACGGATCTCCATCCTTTTGGTGAAGTGGAGATGACCCTATCTTCGGGAGATTTGCCCATTGTCGTCTAAATAAGTCGTGTATGCCTTGCACCTTATTTTGATGACCCGGAGCTCGACATTCCAGTCTAAGCCAGTCATGCTGTACTTAGAGAATGGTCTTTCTCCTTGTCACAGTGATCGACATTTCAAGTTTGTCAAGGATTCGAGAGGTTGTTGTGTTTTGACAAGGTGGTCCGAGCTTACCCATCATTCTCGGCCCGATAGTGCTGATCGGGTCACCTACACTCATGTGCACATGTTTTATTTAAAATGGATAAAAAATGGATGAAGGTTACTTGTGCATCGCTATGAGGCCGAGATGAGATCATAGTACCCTCTTTGCTGAATGTACGGGCATCCTTGGGGGTATATCCCCAGATCTACCATTCTCTAGTGCCGAAAAATGTTTCTCACCCATTTATAGGTTCTTGGAAAGGGTCTTCGCTCCTCCATTATTATGGTAATGTGCTGTGACCCATTTACTTCATTACTCCTGGAAGCCATCCATACCGGGGATTTAACTTGAATTTGATCGCTTGTCAGTTCTGGGCTGTTATTTTTGTCGAGCGGCTTGGTGTCTTTCCTTCGGAGCTGGTGGCTATATTCGCCCCCGAGACCACACTTTCTATGTAGTTCCTACACTAGGCTATTATTCCTTTGAGAGGAATATCCCTGGTTTTGCCTACGACCATGTGCCCTTGTCGAATCAGGCTTTTTAAATTATTCCTTGAGGATATCGTCCTCGGGTCATTCTCCGATCATTGCTAGGTAGATTGCATCTCGGAGTGTTCCTCCTATCTATGTCACACGGGGCAGTACCTCCGTTTGTTCAGCATTGATTTCTTTGCCAGGAGGCTATGTGGGTAAGCTAAGCCCAAGGATGCTCCGGGAAGGTCATCCATGACTCAGATTGGCAACTGATGCCGAGTACGAGTATCCAACCAGGTCTTGGCTGGGCACCTGATCAATTTTTGTTTGAAGTGCCCGGAAATTCTCGGTCTTGCTTTCTTAAGGCTTTGAGCGCAGTGCTGTATTGTCCATTCCTCAAAGACCAGGGGTAATCTCGTACGTTCTATCAGGGAATGCGGTGTGAACTATAGTGGCATTTCATTGTCCCTTCGTTCAGCCGAGGACATGTCAGGTTCTCTCATTGTAGCTTTGATGATAGTGGCATGTGTCTTTATGGAGGAATTTTCCGGTATGGTAAGCGATTTTATGGGATCGGGTGCTAGGTTACGATGCCATACCATGGTTCCTGTCGAGAGTGTTTCCCAGGACCTCTTTAGTAAGACGGGGTTGATCTCATCATTTTTTGGGTCATTGCCTTTTCCCCCGCACGTATAGGTAGCAATGTATTCGTTGGGATATGAGGTCACGTTGTACTTAGGTTGTTCGGGCATTTATGGGTTTTTCTATAATGGGTTCCGATGTTGCTTCCTCGGGGGTTGACCACTATACCAACTTTGCCAAAATTGATTTGATCCTTCTGGTGAGATCCTCGAGCATTTTTACCATGGCAGAGCCAGCTACATATCTGGCATTGCTCGATCTCTTGGGTGCTTTCTCAAACGGGGGAGCTATTTCTGGCACAACTGTGTTGGGAGCCTTCGGATGGCTTTGTAACTGAGCTTCAGACAACTGTTATAGCTGGAATATTTAAAAAATATTATGAAGAGTAACTTCGCTTGTTTCCCGAGTTGGGGTTCTTTGGGCTTCCAGTTGGTCGCCATACCGTATGCTTCCATTGGTGTGCGAGGTTTCATCAATTTGTTTTGCGTCCTATGAATCCGCTTCCACTACAATCAGGCCAGGCGTGTTATCGGTATTCTATGGTAGCATTCCGGCAGTCGAAATAGCCATACCATTTTCCTCAGGATTTTTGTGGTAGTTGTTTTCTACACCATTTACCGAGCCAGACATCTTGACCTGATAATCAAGATATCTTAGACAAGAAAAAGTGTTAAAGATAACTTTCATTTCTACAATGAAACTAGAAAGAAATTAATCACTATTATTATTAGCCTCACGGTGGGCGCCAACCTGTTTACCATGAAAATGGTAATAATATTTATTAATGTGATTCTAAAAATATGTGATCTATTTCTATAATAGCTGCTAGAGTAGTTGATGCTTAGAATATGAAGTTCAACAAAGAGATACAAGCTAAAATAGTGTAGTAATCAAACCGAGGAGAATACAGCCCAATCCTCGGACTGGTCAATAAAGGACCCTGAGTCAATATCTAGCTAGAGTTTGAGCTATCACGGGTAGTCGGGAATGGGTCAACAGTTAGGGTATGATCAAGAAAGGCTCTTTATGGCCAATACTAAGCAATAAATGAAGAACAAGCAAATAAGTAATAAATGCTAAAGTGGTCTCGAGCGAGTGAGAACGAACAAGCTATCAAGAAGAAAGAGAGGGAGATATTATTCAACTAGTAGAGAATAGTTGGATCAACACCAGATCCTTATAAGGTAATATGGGTTCCCTTTATATAGAATGGGAACCCAGTTACAGTACAACATGCATTAATTATAAAGTATAGGATGGTACGGCTAGACGCGACGCTTTGTTATAGGCTCTAGATAGGCTGACTATGTCAGACTTAGTAGTGTGCCTTGGGAACATCCCCTTATGCTCTAGTCTCGATCTTCATCTCTTTGAAATGGGCATCAACGATCCCAAAGGAAGGGGACTCTGTCGCATCTTCCTGTCCTAGGGGTCTCTACGCGTTCTACAGATGTGTATTGATAGCAAGAAATTAAGTCATTTGATTTTTCTGCATACACTTCTTTAGCCCTAAAAGAGGCAATCCCTTATAAGGCATGGTTGCTCGGTGTATGTGGCTCCGGGCTTCGAACGTCCCTTGAAGTAACTTGGATGGGAAACAAAGTCGGCAACAAAGAACACTCATTCCTCGAAGTCCCTTTGATGGAAGAAAAAGTCAGCGGCAGAGAACCCTCATTTCTCGAAGTACCTTCGATGGGAGAAAAATTCAGCGGAAGAGAACCCTTATTCATCAAAGTACCTTCGATGAGAAAATAAGATGTCAGCGGAGAAGGAACTGTTTTTCTAAAGCCAGAGATCTCGGGCGTAGCAGGCTCAGCCGATACACCCTCTCGCATCCCTAGTCCTTGACTCATCTTGCTATAAGTATCGTCGCCCTGTGAAGGCCCTTCTTGCTTTTTTTTTTATCATTCCTTAGCCTAGAAGCCGGCAACCATTATACCTCTTCGAGAAGGCACGACCTCGCCTTAAAGGAGTCCTCGATGCATACAATAATAGATTTAGTACACACGAAGAAAGGGTCACTCAAAAAAAGAGCAAATCACATAACATGTACCGTGGTATTTTCTCAGCCGAATCCATCAATTGTTGAATCTTATATGGCATCCATGCAATCGCAGCAGAAAAAAAACACAAGTATAACACTTATGTATGAAATTCTCCATTGTAAACAAAACAATGTAGGCACAAGTCTACCAATTACGTGTAAAGTTCCATTCCTCGAGAAATGGCAGAAACTCGGCGGTTATAACATCAGTAGTCAGTGCTCAGACGAATTGGCTCATCCATCCTCGATCCTCATCATCTTCATCATCGATAATAAAGGGCTTAGGGAATCGACATCGAAGGGTTTGTAGGACTCGGTAATGAAAATGTCGATACAACCTAATGTGATGACTAAGGGTGAACTCAAGCCCTTCTCCCTCCAGGAAAAATCTCATCATCAATAATGTCCTCCAAAATGACTGATAAACCTGTGTCGAGGCGGCCCGATACTTTTGACAGAAGTCTTGCACAACCTTATCAAGGGTACCCAACGTAAATGGGTATGTACACATTCAAAAACCCCTCAGCATGACCAATAATGATCTCCTTCGAGAAAGGAACCTCCAGTGCTACCTTTTTCCCCCATCCACAATCTTTCCTCTCCAACTCAAGGTGCATCTCTCCTATTAAAAAAATAAGCTTCAAGGTATACTCTTGATGACTCCGAACCTCATGAGGTTTTTCTGATGAGAAGTCTCCATTTGAAGCAAAATGTCCCAAAGTTGGCTTTCCTTGCATCAGCGGTGCCCCACCAACCGGGCAAGAACTAGAGGTAGAACTGCTTCATCCTTTTCGAACGGGTCCTGGCATGGCATTCATAACTGTATTAAAACCAGGGAATTGAAGTAAGAATTTTGGTAAAGGCATCAAATTTAAAGCAGAAAAGGACCTAACACGGGACAAAAGAACTTCGTTGAGGAGGAAATCTACTTAGAATAGTGACATTTTCAAAGAAGGGATGGCCAAACAATATATATATGGAGAATGCGGTAACTATCCACTTTCCTCTAAGGCCAATTAAAAATACGTAATAAGTTGTTAACACATTGTAAAGATATACCGGCACGATCACCTCAGTCATTTCATAATCATATCACATAATTCATGCCACCATACGAAATTATGGGGATCAAAATCCCCGCATCGACATGTCTCGAGAAAAAGATAGGCTCTAAGGAGCCATTTATATCATTAAAAACCTCATGATGGTACCTCATCTCGAGGACCTCTTCCAAAAAGAAAATAGGTTCTAAGGAGCCCTTTACATCATCATAAGCCTCAAGATGGTAACCAATCTTGATGACCTCCACCAAGAATAATATACGCTCTAAAACCCTACTCATATGGTCTTGACATCGAGGTGGTACCATGCCTCGAGAATTTCTACAATTGCAAGTGCGGATCATCTACCCAATCTTCCGGCCGTCGAGCGACCTAAGCCCGAGCAAACTTCTTCTCTAAAACTACAATTAAAGCCTTAGGGCTAAACATTCACTCGGTTACTTTGGCCTAGTGGCTGTATGATTCAAGGCGTACCCCCATCTAGGGTCTATCTGCAATGCCTTAAGCCCATCTGAATCAAGGGGTACCCCCATCTGGGGTTTGTTATGAGGTGTCGAATTAATCAACCGGGAACCAAATAATACTTACACCTGGGCCCGGTATAGGTACCAATCGGCAGGTTCATGCACTCAGATTCTTCATAAACACAAAAAACAAAAATATAGAATAAGTCAGCGACAAATTGAAGAAATATATCTGTATTCATAAACGATGATTACAGAAAGCCCATGAAAGAACATTGGACGTGATTACAAAAGCCCACGAAGGGTCCATAGGCAGAAACGAAGAATCAAATGTAACGGCTAAAAATCAAATCTACACTTGTGGGTGCTTCATCGGGATATGTGTCTCCAAGAAATATTTCCTTCGACTCCTCATCTCGGCCTTCCTGTTGGTGTTTCCAAGGACGAGGAAGAGGAAGTGAAACGATATAGAAGAAGCAGAAAAATTTGATGAAAACACCGTAGCCTGCGAAAGACCAAATGCTTTTACCAGGCAGTGAAAATTATAACTTAATAGAAGTCTTGGCGAGCATATGCATTATCAGTATGGCTACTTCGAGTCCACTTCTTGGAACACTGTGTCGTGCAAGTTAGTGGCAGGTAGTGCCTCTTCATCCTATGGAAAGCAAAAGGGACAAAATGCCACACCAGGTCAGAGTAGGGAGGTGAGCAGCAGTGTAAAGACTGAACATCCTCTTGAGTTGCGCATAGTGAACATATCTTCCTTAGTATGAAAAATTCGGTATCCCTATTTCATTGCCCCGAACCAATGACGACAATAGTAGCAACAACAACAACAATAATAATAATAACAACAAGTTAGTGCAATCCCTCTTGGAGGAAGACAACTTTAAGAAAAGGCCATTACAAAGCTGGTGAAAGTGTTGTCGTATAACCTTATGGCCATAGGCGTTAAACATGAGAAATAAAACTCGTAGGGGCGATAAGAAGAAAGGAGTTGAAAATGGTGAATAATCACTGAATAATGTTTTAATTAAAAAAAAACGTTCATATATATAGAGAGGCAAGAACAAGCAATAGTCGCAATCAATTCTCTGTGGAATATGTATCGACCAGCGCAATCAATATTTTTTGGGAGACAAATCATCGACAGTGTTATTACTTTGAAAAAATAAAGTAACATTGTAATTATTGTTCCTAGGGAAGACATGTCGACGAGATGTCTGAGTTATTACAAAAGTTGATGTCATATACATCATATCATCACAAGAGGTTCGAGGAGATCAGTGTCAGAGCCATTTCTTATCATTTTTATCTAAGAAACGTAAGGACTACGCTTATGCGGTAAAATCAGACGGTCCAATTTTTGGCCATTACGATGCTTTATAGGGACGTTTTTCAAAGGCTCGAGACTACGGTCAAGATGTACACTGGAGAAGTTATCGAGACAATACAGATCGACAGTTATGAAAAATGTCTGATGTTCCCAAGGCGTGTGACTAGAGTGGATAACATCTAGTAGGCTAGTTTAGACCCGTATCCTACCATTAAAATCACTATACGAGCACTATATATTTATAATTAATGATGTTGTACTACATTGTGATTCCCGCAAGTATATAAAGCGGATCATTTTAATTTTATAGATACATCTAATACTAAGTATTAAATATAAGAACATTCTTTCTACTCTCTAACTCAAATATACTCTCTATTTGGCTTAGTTGCTTACATTTATTGCTTTATCTGAATTTATTGTATCTCAATTATTGATATTCATCATTATTCATTACTGATCATAAAGAGCCACAATCGCATCTCTCATTATTATTAATTCTCCCTCGATTACCCTAAGTTGAGCTTCCTGCTCGACCTCGAGGCCCAGATACGCGCGCCAGGTCGAGGCCCCAATTTTGAGCCCTTTGATTTGGTCATTATACTATCTGATAGTTTTAATATAACTTTCTAATCTCTTACTTAACATATATTTCCTAAAAACTGGCATAAAAATAGATCATGTATTTTTAGAAACACACTGCATGGCAAAATCAGAAGGTTTGATTTCTTGATAACTAGTTCATTTCGGAAGATAATCTCGAGGCCTCAAGGCTGCAAAGCTGTGATGGAGTTCCCTCCCCCAAATCTTTTCAAAGATCGGCATTAAGATAATATAAATTGAGGGTAGAGTAAAAATGAGGAGTTCCCAAGGCACGCGGATAAGTATGACAAAGATGGCATGCCCAGAATCTACATCAATGTGACACATCTAGTTATCCCATCCCTTAACCTTTCTCTATAACCTACTTTCTCGATACTATTACTTCTATTTTCTAATTTCATAAGTGTTCTTCACTTATTTCTTGTTATTGGCCATAAAGATCCTCCCTTAGATTTATCCTAACTATTAGCCCTTCCCAGATTATCCCCGATAGCTCGAGCCCGAGCCCAGGCATCGACCGTGAGGTCCCACATCGCTCAGTTCAAGGGTCGAATAGCTAACCCCTCTATTTGACTATAACTCCATTTTAGCTTGTGTTTCATATATAAACTTCATACACATAGCACCAACTGCTTAAATAACTAGCATAAAAATATATCACGTATTTTTAGAGTCCCTTCAACAAATTTAATTGTTACTACAACTTTCACAGTAAACAGTTTGGTGCCCACTGTGGTGCTAAAAATAATAGTGATTAGTTTCTTGTTGGTTTCATTACATGGTTAAGCTTATCTTTCACGCTTTTTCTTGTCCATGAACTTCAATGTCAGGTCAAAATGTGTCGCTCAGTGAATAAAGTTGAGAACAACAACATTGAAAACCTCGAAGAAAACGGTGTTGCTATTCCAATTGTTGGTGCACTACTAGAGAACCCTGATAACGCACCTGGACTAATTACAGTGGACACGGGTTCGCAAGACGAGCAGCAGGTCGACAAAACGTGACACACAAGCAGAAGCATACAAGATGGCGACCAACAGGAAGCCTAAAGAACCCCAGCTCGGGAAGAACATGAGGTTAGCTTTCATTTTATTTTAAAAATGGTGCAGGCACTACAGCTGGCTATTGCTCAACTGCAAAGCAACCCAAAAACTCCAAGCACAGTAGGACCAGGAGCTACTCCCCTAGACATACAGGTACTAGAGAAATCAAGAAATAATAAATCGATAGCTAATCCTGCTATTGTAAAAATCCTCGAGGACTTGAGAAAAAGGATCGAGTCAGGCGAGAAAATGATACCAGCCTACGACAAGAAGGTCGAAACCTACAACTTCAGGGTTGACCAAATCCCGAGCGTGCCCCTGGTCCCAAAATACTATAGGAACTCAGATCCTGATGAACACGTCACCGTCCATATGTGCGTAGAGAATGTAAGCAACATAAAAAGATGCCAATATCGAGTCTGTCTTACTGAAGAAGTTTGGAGAAACACTCTCGAAGGGGGCCATGAAGTGGTATCACAACCTAGCTCAAAACATCATATACACGTTTTTCATGCTAGCAGACTCCTTCAAAAAGGAACATGTTGGTGTCATCACACGTCGGTGCCATCACACGTCGGTGCCGTCAATATACCCATGAGGAAGTCCAACGTATTCAAGATCATGTAGAGGGAGAAGGAAATGCTGCAAGAAGCCGTATCTCACTTCCAATTGGAATGAATAGAACTACCCCAATCTTCGACTACTAGGTGGTGCAGACCTTCACTCAGGCCATTGAACAAAGCTCAGTGGTCTCAAGCTAGCTACTAGAGAATCTTATCAAGTATCTCGCCAAAACCTTGTCGGACGTCCACAAATGGTATCAATAAAAGATCCGAGTCAAGGATAACCATCTGAGAGCCCCTTCGGGCTTAGTATATCCAAGCAGGTACATGGCTAAGGAGTCGAAACCAATAAAAGATAGGTATCAGTCGTACACTAAAGATCGAAGATGCCCCGAGATGCAATACGCCTTGCAATGATTGAGGACAGAACCCTCGGGGACTCATCAACATAGCACGATTCAATGAAAACACAAGGCTGATAGGGGTACTGTGCTTATGATAATATAAGATCAACGTCGATGTGACAGACATCATGTTCGCCATCAGTAAAATCAGAGACACCATATGGACCTAGCCTTTTCAGTCGGGTCCTTCTAAGAGGAACCACAACTTAATATGTGAATTTCATAATACGCACGGACATAGGATCGAATATTGCCACATGCTTTGAGAAGAAGTATCAGAAGAACGAAACAAATGAGCTTCAACATGTTATCCACATGATATTGGGGGAGGGGGGGCATCGGCACTCCCCAAGATCCCGTGATAACAAATACAAATATGTCCATCACCAGAGAAAAATGAACTCGGGTATATATACGCAAAGATGCCCTTACAATTAGCGAGGAGGATTCTATAACTTTGTCCCAATCCCATAACGATCCACCAGTAATCTCTTTCCTAATTAATTCATTTTCCCTTTCACCTTCATGAATTAATCATAATTTGTTTGAAATAAAATAACACTTATAACCTCAAAATTATCTCATTCCCAAGCTTACATCGATTCGAAATATCAACGTACAAAAATTGAGTATTTAACATTTCGTTTATAAGCTTTAATCAGTTTACTTATGGTGTACTTTCATGTATTAAAATATAGAGTATAATATGGACCACGTTTATCTGTTGTGTTTGATTACTCCTAGTGGTTTTGAGACCGGAACCAATTTATTAATCCTTAGAATGGTGGGTTTTGATGTTATCGTGGTATTGATTGGTTGTCACCCAATTGTGTTATTCTTGATTGTCATGCCAAAATCGTGACACTTGTTATGCCAAGTGTAACGCAATTAGAGTGGAGGGGCACCTTAGATTACGCTCCTAGCAGAGTTATTGCATTTCTTAAATCTCAACAAATTGTTGAGAAAGGGTGTAATGCGTATCTACACTATGTGAGAGATATCAGTATTGATACCCCTACAGTTGAGTTAGCGTCAATAGTGAGGGACTTCCCATATATTTTTCCGGCTGTCTTCCTGGTATGTCGCCTGATAATGATATTTATTTTGGCATTGATTTTTTGCTGGGCAATAAGCACATCTCTATACCCCATTATCATATAAGCCCTCCTTATTTGAGAGAGTTGAAGGAACAATTACTGGAATAGCTTCATAAGAGCTCCCTTCAGTCGATGGTGTCATCTTAGGGTGCGTCTGTCTTGTTTGTAAATAAATTGGATGGTTATATGCGTATGTGCATTGATTATCACCAGTTAAACAAAGTTACAGTGAAGAGCCTGTGTCCTCTGCCTTATATTGTTGACCTATTTGATATGTTATAGGGTCACCGAGTGTTTTTCAAGATTTACTTGTGTTCAGGCTATCATCATTTAAAGATTCGGGGGCTAGATATCATGAAAGCTGCATTCAACACTCGGTATGGCTATTACGAGTTCCTTATAATGTCATTTAGGTAGACCAACACCCCAAAAACATTTATGCATGTGATGCTCTATGTATTTCGGCCCTATAATGACTCATGTCATTGTCTTTGTTGATGATATTTTGTGTACTCCCGAATTTACGAATATCATGTGTAGCATTTGAGGACCGTACTTCAAACCTTAAAAGTGAAGGTGCAACGTTCTCAAATTTTTAGTTCTCGTTAGATTTAGTGGTATTTATGGGTCACGTAGTGTCGAGTGAAAGAATAAAGGTAGATCCAAAGAAGGGGGAAGCAGTGCAGAGTTGGCCTAGACTATCCTAAGCTATAGAGAGTTAGAGCTTTCTTGGTTTGTCGGGTTATTACTATCGATTTGTTGAGGCATTCTTATCTATTATAGAACCTATGACTATGCTGAGCTAGAAGGGTGCTCTGTTTAGGTGGATAGAGGAGTGTGAGGAGAGTTTTCAAAAGCTCAAGATAGTTTTGACCACAACCCCAGTATTAGTATTACCTACAAGTTAGGGGTCTTATATTGTTTATTGTGATTAGTCACAAGTTTGTATTGATACAATATTGATGTCGGGCCCTTCCGCATTCAGACAGTTGAAAGTGCATAGAAATAACTATCTTATCCATTATCTTTATTTACCAAGTATTGTTATAGCATTTATGATTTGGAGGCACTATCTATATGGTGTCCATTGTGAGATTTACACGAATCACCAAAGTTGGCAACAATTGTTCAAGTTGACGGATCTTAACTTGCATCAGCGGAGGTGGTTATAACTGCTTATAGATTATGATATCACTATTCTATACCATCCCAGTATAGCCAATATGGTGGTCGATGCATTTAATTGGAGGCGGGGAGTTTGTGGAGCTTAGCAAATTTACCACTAGTAAAGAGACCATTGGCGCATGATGTTCAGACTTTACCCAACCAGTTTGTATGTGTTGATATTTCTCAGTCGAGTCGAGTTTTATATGTTTGGATATTTTTCAGCTGAGTCAAGCCTTGGCGTGTGTGATTTCCTTGCCTCCTCTTTATGATAATATCAAGGAGCACTAGTATGAAGACCCCCACTTACTTATCCTTAAGGACATTGTTCACCACGGTGATGCTAATGTGATCACTATTAGGGATGATGCTGCATTAGGGATGTAGGGTTTGCTATGTGTGGACAATGTAGATGAATTGTATGATTTCATTCTACAAGAGGCTCATAGCTCGCAATACACTATTCATCTGGGTGCGACGAAGATGTATGAGGACGTGAGGTAGCCATATTAGTGGAATAGAATGAAGAAGGACATAGTGGAATATGTAGCGCGGTGTCTAAATTTTCACTCCACGAAGTATGAGCATTAGAAACTAGGTGGATTGCTCTAGATGTTAGATATATCGGAGTGGAAATGGGAGCAATTCAATATGGATTGCGTTGTTGGACTCCCATGGACTTAAAAGAAGGTTTATGCAATTAGGGTGATAATGGATAGGCTAACCATGTTAGCTCATTTCCTTCCCGTGATAACTATTTATTCCTCTGGGCAGTTGGCTTGAGTTTATGTCTGCGAGATTGTCGACATTATGGCATGGCAATATCTATCATCTCTAACCCGGGAACAAAGTTAACAACATGGTTCTGGATTGCCATACAATATAAGTTAGGTACTCGAGAGAGTTGTGTGTGCGTGATAGAATTTGGAGTTTCATGGGCTCAGTTCTTACCCCCTTGCGAATTTTTCCTACAACATCAATTAGTATACCAGCATTCAGATTACACCTTATGAGGCTTTGTATGGTAGGTAGTGTCAGTCCCCAGTGCGGTGGTTCGAGCCCGGCAAGGCCAGATTATTTGGCACAAACTCGGTTCAAGATGCTTTGGAGAATGTTAAGGTTATTAAGATAGACTTCACACAACCTAGTCTAGGCAAAAAATTTATGTAGATAGGAAGGTTTGTGATATTTCATTCATGGTTATAGAGCGGATGTTGCTCCGGGTTTCGCCTATAAAGGGAGTTATGAGGTTCGAAAGAATGGCAAGCTGAGCCCAAGGTACATGTATCCATTTGAGGTATTGTGGCGAGTTGTGGAGACTGCTTATGAGCTTGCCTTAACTCGCAGAGTAACATGAGTTCATCGATATTCCATGTTTCTAAGCTCCTGAATTTTATCTGCCTAACATGTCTAATTTGAATTAAATCTAGTTGGACAAAGATCTATCTTATGTTTAGGAGCTAGTGGCTATTTTTGACAAGAAAGTTTGAAAGTTGAGGTTGAAGAACATTTCCTCACTCAAGGTTTAGTGGAGGGATTAGTCGGTCGATGAGGCGACTTGGGAGACAGATTACAAAATTCGCAACCGTTATCCTTATCTTTTAACCACTTCACATATGTCTCTATGCTTGTTCGAGGACAAGCGGCTATTTTAAGTTTGGAAGTATGTAATGACCCTGCCGGTCATTTTTAGAGTTATAGCCCCGATTCCCCATTAACGACTTCTGCCGAATTTTTTTCTGCAATTGTGTCTTGCCGGGAGGTTTCATTTTAGTTTTTGGAGTGTTTGGGAACACCTAGTCCCAGAGCCAAGGCTTGAGTCATACAATTTGACACGTAGTCGAAACTGTGTGAACGCGACTCCCTAACGGAGTTCTATCAATTTTTCTAGCCCTATTGGGTGATTTTAGGTTGAGGGGCGTGTCCAGATTATATTTTTGAGGTTTGTAGCTCATTTATTCTTGAAATGATGAAAGTTGAATTTTGATGAATTTAATGGTAGTGAACTTTATATATCAGGGTCGGAATCCGCTTTCGGAAACTGGAGTAGGTACATAATGTTAGTTATGCCTTGTGTGCAAAATTTGAGGTTATTTAGACGTGATTTGATAGTTTTTGGCATTAATTGGGGAATGATTCATGTTTTTAGCATTGTTTGATGTGACTGAGGGGTCGATGTCCAACAAGAATGGTATCATCCGTATGTTCAAGATTGTATGCGGGAAAATTGGGAGGCCAATATTCCTCGACATAATGCACGTGATTTTGGCTTGATTCCCCCTTTAAGACCTAGTTGATGCCTTGCCCAGATCGAGCATCAAGTAAGACTCTAATGGGCGAAGATATTCCCTGAAGGATGTGATTAGGGCCCACGTGACTTCTCCAAACGGCTCGACGCCATTTCTCTTGCAAAGATATTAGCCTGTCACATCTGTTTCTTTTATTGTATTTATTTATTATATTTAGACTCCCATTTTCTTTATATAAAAGAAGGTTCACCAACACCTTGTAAAATAGCTATCGTTGGCTTAACAAAGAAAGCAATAATATTCTCTCTCTCTTCCTCTAAATTCCTCTTTGGTATTAAGTCATATTTACCAATAGCTTTTCTCTTGATTTGTCTATTATATTTGGAGATCGTCTTCAACATTTTATTGTTTATTGATATTTTCTTCAAATATTGCACTCAACCATGATCAAACGTTGCCTTACTTTCTTAAATACTAATATGTTTTCCCTTTCCATACTACCCTCGATAAGATTACCCTCGATAGGACCGAGGTAGATTCGAGGCTCGACCCCGAGGTATCTACTGGCTTGTCCTAAGCCCGAGAACATACCTTACTGGTTCAATTATCATTTTTGTCTAACTCGGTCTTTATTGTTTTTACTCCACATTTAGCATTAGTCACCCTTTCAAACTAGCTCAGGGATAGATCACATATTTTTAGAATCCCATTTACAAATTTAAAATTGTTGTTACCATTTTCACGGTAAACAATTTGGTGCCCACCGTGGGGCTAAAAATATTGGTGATTATTTTCTTGATAACTTTGTCACTTAAATGCACGATATCTTTCACACATTTTTGACTGAGAACTCTTTGATTGCAGGGAAAAATGTTTGACTCGATAAACAGGGTTGAAAACAAGGATCTCGAAATCCATGGGGAAAATGGCGTGGCCATTCCGACCATTGTAGCACCTCCATATAATCTTGACAGCGTTCCTGGACCAATCCCAATAGGTGTGGATTACAAGGATGCTCGGGAAGTAGATGAAATTTCTCATGTAACGATCAACTAGAAGCGCAAAAAACTCGGTCGGGAAGAACAGGAAGTTAGCCTTCACGTTATCTTTGAAATGTTGCAGGCACATCAACTAGCAATTTCTCAGCTACGGAACCACCATATACCCCCCAGTATAATGGTACCGGATATAGCTCCCCTCGCAGAGCGGGTACTCAAATGGTCAAGCAAAAATGAATCGATGGCTCATCCCGCTGTCATAAACTTACTCGAGGACCTCACCAAAAAGGATCGATTCGGGAGAGAAAAGGATCACAATCAACGAGAAAAGTGTCAAAACCTACAACTCTAGGGTCGATTTGATCCCTGACCAAAACCTATCCCGACGAAGTTCACGATGTCAAAACTTCATAAATACAATGGCACATCTGACCCCAACGAACATGTCACCGCATATACTTGCGCAGTAAAAGGTAACAACATAAAAACGATAAGATTGAATCCGTATTATTGAAAAAGTTCAGAGAATCACTTTCAAATGGGGACATGATGTGGTACCATAACCTAGCCCTCGACACCATGGACTGATTCGCCATTTTAGCGAACTCCTTTGTAAAAGCACACGCCATATCCATTATAGTAGCGACAAGGAAGTCCAACATTTTAAAAATGAAGCAAAGAGAAAATGAGATGATGCGGGAGTTTGTGTCCAGGTTCCAGATGGAACGAATGGAGTTGCCACCAGTATCTGACGATTGGGCAGTGAGGGCCTTCACCCAATGCTTGAATGAATGGAGCTCTATGGTTATGAAACAACTGGAAAAAAATATGATCGAATACCCGGCTGTAACTTGGTTAGACATCCTCAATCGGTACCAATCAAAGATCAGGATAAAGGATGACCAGCTGGGGGCCTCATCGGGCTCGGCAAACTCGAGGACATTCCTAACAAAAGAGATAAGGACAAGCAAAGAATAATATCAATCGTACATCAAAGACACAACGAACGCCGTATAGCGCAATCTGTGTCGCAGCGATAGAAAAATGGATGAAGGATAGGATCCTCGAGGGGTTATCCATAGGACCCAGTTTGACTGAAACATGAGACTGGTCAATGCACCTCACTTATTATAATACAATTTCAGCGTCGACATATCAGACATCATGGCCCAGACCAATACAATCGAATCCTTCGCATAGGAATTACATCTTGATATGCAAATTCCACCCCACGCATGGCCACTGGACCGAGGACTAGCATCAACTACTATAAAAAGTTGCCCCACTGTTTAACAAAGGACACCTCCGA
The DNA here is from genome assembly GCA_032618575.1 of Nicotiana noctiflora. Taxonomy (NCBI): domain Eukaryota; kingdom Viridiplantae; phylum Streptophyta; class Magnoliopsida; order Solanales; family Solanaceae; genus Nicotiana; species Nicotiana noctiflora. Next base: position 280,341 of record JASVEL010004351.1, read on the forward strand.
GAATTCCTCAGCGAACGGGTTGGAAATTAGTTTCGAGAAAGGGAGGCAGCAAAGAAGAATGAGGTAAACGAACGTCAACACATTATCCACATGATCATGGGCCGCACCGATACCACGCAAGAACCCATAATGTCGAAAACAATAATATCTATCTCAACGGAGAAACAGATTCGAGGATACATCCCCGATGACGCCCTTACCTTCAGTGAATGGGATACAAATGCTTTATCTAAGCCCCATAACGACGCTCTGGTAAACTTCTTCCTTGTAAATTATTTCTAGATAAAATGTGTACTCATGGATCCAGGTAGGACGGTAAATATTATCAGGTCAAGGGTAATAGAACAGCTTGGTTTAAATGAACGAATTGTACCTACCACTCGAGTCCTCAGTGGGTTTAACATGGTGAGCGAAACAATGATAGTTCAGATCATCATATGTGAGGACATGAGGTACAACACCTTATTCGAACGAGCATGGGATACATTGTATGAGAGCAGTACCATCCACTCTCCACCAAATAATAAAATTCCTGATAGAAGATGGGGTCAAAACATGGAGAGTAAAAAGAGGCAAGATAAATATTTGCAATACATGATGCACTCTCGGTCCCCTTTCCTCCGCCCCCCAATAAGCCCACGGGCGAATCAGTGCTCAGTACTGGGCAAGTCTGACAATATGCAAAGATAAACTTGCATCACGTGCTCAACCACGGATGATCAAAAGCGAGTCAATACCCAGGAGCATCCCACCTATAAGTACCCTATTTATTTTATTTTATTTTCAAAATAGAAATTAGCCCTCATGCAGGAATAGCTCGAAGACCTCGGGGACTCTTAAGAAATGAAAGCTTGTCGTGGCCGAAAATATCGAGACACTAGCACTATCGAAAGACCTCGAGATACCCTAATAAGGGCACGTCCGTTGCACTCTTTTCCTTAGACCATGTTTCCTATCCCCAAAAGAAGAAGGGTTTTGACTGGAAAGCTTTTTAATGAGGCAATGCCCGCGAAGACACTAGGAGATAAAGCTCCATGTTGTCACACCTCCCTTTTTACTACCCTGACATGCGTAAGGTGTATAAATACACTTGTAGGGTATACCCCGACGCTCAATTACCCGAGACGGATAAAATAACGTAAGGGAAGGAGTTTTTCCAATTTAAGGACAATCGGTTCGGGATTTATTAGAGATTAATCAGAGTCGCCACTTGGGAATGACAATGGTGTCCCAAGTCACCGGTTAATCCCGAATCCGAGGAATTTTGACTCTTTGAAATGTCTGCGAAGCAGAGGTCCGGATAAGGAACTCTGTTAACCCGGGAGAAGGTGTTAGGCACTCCCGGATTCCGTGGTTTTAGCACGGTCGCTCCACTGTCGTTCTTGACTTTTGTTTGACTCAGTTATAGATTTTAACAACATAATGTGCTTTTACGTTAAATATTATTTTTTAGGAATTTGCGGTATCGCGAAAACACGCTTCGAGTCATACCGCAACCAGTACGCCTATGGCTTTTGGTATATTTCAGCTTCACCGAGATTTGGATTTGAGTCGCACCAAGTGCACACTCGTTCATTGGAAAGTATATTAAAATCGTGCCTTAAATGATGTCTATCGGCTTTTAATTTTTGGGAGAGGCTATGGAATTCGCTATTAGCCTCTCCGGTTGTACTATGTTATTTTGTTACTAAATGGGGGCCCCGATGTTTGTTATTCGGGCGAGGCTCGTCCCAATTTTTATTAAAGGATACTAATACGTGTATTTGACTACATTTTCTAATACTTGTTTTTCCTTAGCCGCATTTACAATAAGATTACCAGGCCCGTGTAGTTTATTGTTTATTGGGCCTGGATCTATTAGTCTATTTATCCGGACCAGTCCAGACCCTAAAGGTCCAAGTTGTATTAAGACTTATAAACTGCTGTTTGGGCTCCCGTTGCATTGGGCCAAAAATAATCAAAAGTATTTAATCAAAAGGAAAACAGAGTACAAATTTGTGATCAATAGGAAAACTAACTTTATTCATTAACTATCATAAGAAACATCATGGTACACAATATCAATTCTAAGTAGTCTATGCATGAAAATTAACAACCTTGATTATCAAAACCAGTGAACTAATTAATTTCTAAATGAGACCAGACAGTTGATTAGTCACTTATCCGAGCTAAGGACAGATTAGCTATTAAGAAGAGTTATTATCCCCCTTAAACCTTTTGCTGCCTAATTATTTCTTTTAACAACGAGAAGCTTTGATCATGTGAACTTATCCTAAAATGCTTATCAACAGAGCTTTAGTCTTATGACTTGAAAATTTGTGTAATCACCACTTTTATTTCAGTTCTGCTTATCATGCAAATCACCAAACCTATTGCATTTGAAAATATTGCTCGATCTAGCATTTTTATTCTGTGTTGAGGCATTAGCTAATGTCAATGGTTTACGAGATATTTTTATGAAGCCAGAATTGTTAATGATCCTAGGGTCATGATTCGTGCACCTATGTTTTTAAATTTTCCTATTTAAACTAAGTGTGATGCATTGCTACGCTATACTACCACTATTCTGCTAACTATTACATTGTTTCTGTTTTCTGTCTTTGCTACTATCTACTACAACAAAATGAATTACAGTATTAACTATAACTAAAAGAAATAAAGTTAACTTGAATCTTCATGTATTTCATCAAAGGCATCGATACAGCATCATTTAAAGAAATGTACCTGGATGAAACAAAGGAATCGATGAGTTCTAGGGGAGAAGGAGTAAACAATCAGCAGTAGACTCGAAATAATGCAACAGTGAAGACACAGCAACAGCAACACAGCAACAATAGGAGAATAACCCAGCAAAAAACGAGCTAAGAAACCCAGTAAGAATAGATTAAACCCAAAGCTCTCACACACGGAGTTTCCAGAATTAATGACTGCTGAATTGCTATGTTTTCCTAGTATTTCTTCTCAACAATTGGCTCAAGTATGAATTTCAGATTGTTCTCCTGTGTCATCCCTTTTTCAGCCCCTTTTAGAGATATTTATAGCTAACCTTTTAGGGCTGAATACTTGGGGAGGAAGTAATGGGATTAATCCCACTTCCCCCCTCCTAAAATTGCCCATTCTACACTTTAGTCCCATTTTCAGTTACTAAAACCCTTCCAGCATGTGCTGGAAGGTTCTAAAGATTCTCTTTTATGGCCTTTTACTAGTATAACCTTAGGGGTTTGAGATTTTTACAGATTTCCCATTTTTAGGAGACCGTTATACCCCTAAATCTCTGCAGAATTGCAGAAATCAGGAGTATAAATGTCCCTATTACCCTCCTAAGTTCTTACTAGTTACTAATTTACCTTTTCAATTCCCAATTGTGCCCCTAAGGGCACTGCTGATTTACTAGCTTTGCCTAGGGCAGACTTCAACTAATTTTGCACCTATTTAACTAATGGCCAGCCCTGGCATTAGTATTTAATGGCTGGCCAGATTTATTTCTAAAACTATTTCAATTTTAACCCCTTTTAAACTAATTTCAGTCAATTAAGACCAATTTATTCTTAATTAAAGCTAATTGCAGGCATAGCCTGTTTTTGTTATTATGTTTAACCTATTTAAAAGTTAGCCAGTCTCAAGTTGAGACTTAGCTTGGGCTATTAAAGCCATATACTGAACAGCTAGGCCCAAAACCTTTACAGGTTTGGCCACTTTGCTGTTCGGGGCTCAATATAGAGCCTGGGCTAGTCTGCATTTGCAGACATAGCCCTTTGCACAACCAGCCACTGTTAAACAGTGAGCTGTGTGTTAGGGCTCACAAAATTGGTCAACCCTTTGCAAGGTTGACCATTCATAGGCCAATTATTAAACTTGTAGCCTATTTTTGTTCATTTTCAGTTTATGTCCTATTTCAAAACTAACCATTTTCATGGAACTAGTACTAACAGCTATAACCAATCTTCCTAAGCATGATAGACATTATCAGTGTTCACACTTAACATGTAACTATTGCAAACTTAGCCATTTTAACATACAATTGCACACATAACCACATAAAGCTAAATAATGTTCATTGATTAATTAAAACTCAGAAAAAGGGTTTGATAGTGTTGAACCTCAACTAATCAACTCACATAACTTCAACTCATGTAGCAACATGTCAAACTAACATCAATCAGGCTTAGTCATGATCAATTCATGTCAAATGAGACACTGAGAGATTCAAACATTTAGGGTTCATGGGCATAGACACATGGAAACTAAATCCCACAAAACAAGAGATAAAACATGATTCATTTAGACATAAAGACAATGGACTTCAACATGAGACAGATAATATGAAGATAAGGAGTAGAAAAATCATGGAGAGACAGTGAAGAAAGATCTCTAAATCTATCATTCCTAGTAACATAAAGGAAGGCAGAATTAGATTAGCATGCTTCTGTTAGCAGATTGAAAGCACACAAAAGATGGTATCAATCATTAAAGAAAAGCCTTGGAATTAGGGAAGTGGACAAAGGTAAATCAAAATAACTTAGTGAGAGGGAGTAGGGAGCAAAACGACTAATCCTAGCACTAAAACTAAGCATGCAAAGAGACAGAATAGAAGAACATCCAAACTATTGAAAGCTATCAAAAGATATCCTAATATAAAGTTGGCACAGAATGAGAATCAAGAAGCTAAACTTGTACTAGAACTAGACATGCAACACAACAGAAGGAATATCAAGATCCAACAAGATGAGGAATCTTACTACTAACAGAAGAAGAAGAAGATAACTAAACTAAACATGTGAAGAATGCTTTCAATATGAATTAGGAACTAACAGCCAGTACATCAACTTGAAAGATGAAAGAAAACAAGGGTTAAGCTAATCTCAAAACTAAGCATGCGTGACAGAAGTTATACTATAAGAGCCAAAGACCATGTGGTTCACAAGATGATGAAGAGATGACAATCAAGGTAACATTTGACTTATCAGGAACAGAACATAATTTGAAATCAACGAACAGAAGAACAAATATATAAAAGAAACAGAAAAACATGCAAGATTAAAGATATGAAACAAGAGAGGATAAACAGACGAATAGGAACAAGATATGATATATGAACAAGTTAAAATCCTAAACTAACAGACGAAACATGAGATGTAGAGAATCTACAGAACACACAGAAACATAAGATAAAAGACAAGAGAAAATGAACAGAAGGGCAAAGAAATCAAATACATGAATCAAACAAGTAAAAGAAAAATACAAAGAAGCAAAGAAAGTAAATAACACAGAGAAAGCACATAGGGTCGGGGACTTAGCTTGCGGGGCCGGTCCCCCGAGCTTCCCAATCTCTTTCTTTTCCTCTATTTTTCCTAATCCTTCAGACTCTCCAGACCTTTCTTCTTGTTTCTTTTTTTTATTCATTCCCAGATTCTTTTCTCTTTTTCCTTTTCTGTTTCTTCTTTCAAGGCTTAAAGGCTAAGCCTTTTGAGGTTTGAGTTACAGGGGTGTTTTAAGGGGTGTAAAAGATAAGGTCTTGGGGTGGTTTTGATTTTGGGGTCGCCGGAGTTAGGGTTCCGACGACCCTTTTCGGGATATTCGAAGTGATACGGGAAGATTCGAGGGTAGTCATTGGTATGAGTGGATAGATCATGAAGAGAGGAAGAGATCGGCATTAGTTTTAGATGGTGGTTCATTGTTTGGGTGGTCACCGATGTAACTCCGGTGACCGGGGTTTTGAAGAGCAAGGTATTTTTTTGGGGTTTTGGGTGAAGAAGATGAAGATGAAGAAGGAGAAGACGAGGGGAAGGATGAGAAGAGCCGGCGACCACCGTAGGAAGTGGTGGCCGCCATGGCTTCTGTGAGTTTGAAGAAGGAGATGAAGAAGATGAGAGAGGCGGCCGCTATTAGGGTTTTGAATTGGGCAAAATGGACGGCCGTCTTCAGACAGGGCCTTTATATAGGCCACACGTCCCAGATAATCTCAGCCGTCCATTGAAGAGAGATCAACGGCTGAGGACGGGCGTTACTAAAACGCCATCGTTCCGTCACTTATGAGACCAAAGTGTTTGGCCGTTGGATTAAATCACACGGACGGTCAAGATCAAGTCTCCCACAATTAATTAAACCAATAATTCCACTAAATATCTCGGCCGTTAGATCAATGAAGTTGGACGGCTGGGATCAAATCAATTTAAAGCCTGGACCGGGTCTGATTTGGGCTCAAGAACTGGGCCAACGATTTGAGTCCAAAATGGCCCAGTTTATTATACCAAACATACTTTGTATTTTTCTAGTATTTCAATTATTTTTATGTATTTTCTTTTATACTTTTTTTTTCTTTTCTTTTATGAAAAATTATAAATCCTAATTTACTACCTACTCTAATTTCCTAATATTTTTTTTTTTGCAATTTTTCTGCTATTTTTCCCTTTATTTTCTCCTATTTAAGCTATTTTGCTAATTTGCTAGTTAACTAAACTAACAAACTAATTACTACTATTTTTTTGATTTTTTCTAATTTTTACTTATTCAAACACACAAAAAATATAACCAATTTCAAACAAAGCAATTAATTGCACTCAAAAATATATTTATTTTAATTTTGGAATTATTTGCTTGGTGCAAAAATCATGTGCTCACAGCTGCCCCTCTTCTCTTTGCTCGGGAACACGAAGAGTTTCAGTGCAAAGACAAGTGAGCAGAAATGAGAGATTTTTGCACATTGGCACATTCCGTAAAAGTTTTTTTGAAAACCTTTTGACCGCACCCTGCTTTAGAGGTTGCCTACATATCCTGGGTTAAACAGGAATCGGGTCAGTGTAGTTCGGGAAGGTCCGGCAGTTTAAAAACTACCGGACTCACTGTTGCATTGACACTGTTGAGACTTGCTGACTTACTCCTTATTACACCGGGGGGGGAAATGTAAAATGAAGAAGCTATTCTAAGCTATGATCCTACAATTACAATTGTTCCTAATCTAGCTTTTGCTCTTCTTCCCTTTCCGGTGATGCAGAATCTTCCTTTTTGTTGATTTTCTTGTTTTCTTGATGACTCTCTTTTTTGTTGATTTTCTTGTTTTCTTGATCCCGAGCTGAACCTGCTAAAAACAAAATAACAAACTACCTCTCTTTTTTTTTCTTCTTTTTCTGCCCCAGTGTGGGCTTATAAACCATGATGATGCAGAAAATATTCCCGAATTTGAAGGTGGGCGCCTAACAGAAATTTAAACGTGCAATGCAAATGCAGAAAGTATTCCCGAATTTGAAGGTGGGCGCCTAACAGAATTTTAAACGTGCAATGCGAACGCAAAAAATATTCCCAAATTTGAAGGTGGGCGCCTAACAGAAATTTAAACGTGCAATGCGATGCAGAAAATATTCCCGAATTTGAAGGTGGGCGCCTAACAGAAATTTAAACGTGCAATGCAAATGCAGAAAATATTCCCGAACTTGAAGGTGGGCGCCTAACAGAAATTTAAACGTGCAATGCGATGCAGAAAGTATTCCCGAATTTGAAGGTGGGCGCCTAACAGAAATTTAAACGTGCAATGCGAATGCAGAAAATATTCCCGAATTTGAAGGTGGGCGCCTAACAGAAATTTAAACGTGCAATGCGATGCAGAAAGTATTCCCGAATTTGAAGGTGGGCGCCTAACAGAAATTTAAACGTGCAATGCGAACGCAGAAAATATTCCCAAATTTGAAGGTGGGCGCCTAACAGAAATTTAAACGTGCAATGCGATGCAGAAAATATTCCCGAATTTGAAGGTGGGCGCCTAACAGAAATTTAAACGTGCAATGCAAATGCAGAAAATATTCCCGAACTTGAAGGTGGGCGCCTAACAGAAATTTAAACGTGCAATGCGATGCAGAAAGTATTCCCGAATTTGAAGGTGGGCGCCTAACGGAAATTTAAACGTGCAATGCGAATGCAGAAAATATTCCCGAATTTGAAGGTGGGCGCCTAACGAAATTTAAACGTGCAATGCGATGCAGAAAGTATTCCCGAATTTGAAGGTGGGCGCCTAACGGAAATTTAAACGTGCAATGCGAATGCGGAAAATATTCCCGAATTTGAAGGTGGGCGCCTAACGAAATTTAAACGTGCAATGCGATGCGAGAAAATATTCCCGAATTTGAAGGTGGGCGCCTAACGAAATTTAAACGTGCAATGCGATGCGGAAAATATTCCCGAATTTGAAGGTGGGCGCCTAACGTAAATTTAAACGTGCAATGCAAATGCGAGAAAATATTCCCGAATTTGAAGGTAGGCGCCTAACGAAATTAAACGTGCAATGCGAATGCGAGAAAATATTCCGAATTTGAAGGTGGGCGCCTAACATAATTTAAACGTGCAATGCGAATGCGAGAAAATATTCCCGAATTTGAAGGTGGGCGCCTAACGAAATTTAAACGTGCAATGCGAATGCGAGAAAATATTCCCGAATTTGAAGGTGGGCGCCTAACTGAAATTTAAACGTGCAATGCGATGCGAAAAATATTCCCGAATTTGAAGGTGGGCGCCTAACGAAATTTAAACGTGCAATGCGAATGGAGAAAATATTCCCGAATTTGAAGGTGGGCGCCTAACGGAATTTAAACGTGCAATGCGAATGGAGAAAAGTATTCCCGAATTTGAAGGTGGGCGCCTAACAGAAATTTAAACGTGCGATGCAAGAAATATTCCCTCAGCCTGAGAACCGGGGAGCAGATTCTAAAAGATGTTACCTTCCTCTTTTGGTATTTTCTTTTTACCAACTTATCTCTTGCCTGTGAATTTCTCCACTTATTCGACAGACTTTCTCTTTTTGGTATTTTTTTTAAATTTTCCACATTGGTCACATTCACTTCAAAGTGATTAGTGACAATTTGTTCCTGCATGAAACAAAATTTATTAGATATAAGCTGCTGGCAACTGGCATCTGCCGTCCCCACTTCTTGTTGTTTCCTTTGTTTTTGCTCTTTCATGTTGCATGGCTTCGACTTCTTGTCCCTTGCAGACTCTTTTGTATTTTCTCATTTTTTCCATTTTTGTTTTGGTTTTCTTTCTCTTTGGCTGTGTTTGCCAAGCTTCTTTATTCCTTTCCCCAATCTTCCATTCTTTCTAGTCCAGTGTTATTTCAACTTTCGTTATCAGGAGCTGGTAGTTAGCTCTCAAAAGGGTAAACAATGAAATGCAGAAAAATTAAAAGAAAGGTAAGGGCGTTTTGGAGAGATGATAGAACTTATCTGGGTATTTCCCGGCTGATTCCGCTGACCATGCCATGTATTTAAACTCGGACCCAGTTCGTTCCAATCATTATTCTGTCTCCGAATTGTTTCCAGCCCAAACCGATACTGTTTTTTGTTGCTTTTTTCTCTTTTCTGATAGTTCTCACGATCGCCTTACGGTGCCTCGAAAGGTTTTCACCAATAAGACTCTCTCATTTATTCTCTCAACCTCACCATCATCTCACAGTGCCGGTTAAGGTTTTCTCTGATGAGACTCTCTCATTTTATTTTCCTCAAGCTCACAATCGCCTCACAGTGCCGGTTAAGGTTTTCACCGATGAGACTCTCTCATTTTATTTTCCTCAAGCTCACAATCGCCTCACAGTGCCGGTTAAGGTTTTCACCGATGAGACTCTCTCATTTTTATTTTTTTCTCATTTTTTCTTTTGTATTTTGTTTTCTTACCACGGGTATTGTCCGATGCTTCGCTCTTCCTTCGTTGTATTTGTTATCATTTCAAAATTGATCAGAAGGTCTTTCTTTGGACTGTAACGTGGCTTTTGGATGGGTTAAGAAAGAAAGATATAAAGGCTCAAAATTTCAACGAGGGTTAAAAATATTTACAACTCTCGGAATTATTAAACATAACTTCTGCCCCAGTTTCAATATGTGGGGAATTTTTGGATTTTTCCTTGATTGTGACTGAACCTCAGAGAGGCTGCCTACGTACCCTTTCGGGATCAAGTCAGACGTAGTTCATCCAACTTCCTAAGTTAGATGGATTTCTTTTTGACTTTTTCCCGATTTTTGTCTTTTTCTTTCTTTTTTTTTTCATTTTTTCATTCACTTTTTCATTTTTTTCATTTTTCATTTTTTCTCTTTCCTTTTTTTTCTCTATTTCCCTTTTTTTTTTCTTTTTCTTTTCATTTTTCCATCATTTCATTTTTCATTCGGGCAATTTCGATCTTATTGCATTAAAGTGATTCCGAGAGAGGGATATGAAAGAATTCATTCATTAAGGCTCAAAGGGGTTAACAATGGATAAAGTGTTTGGATAGAGAATAAAATGCCTTCGTCATTTCAATTCCAAAATCACAACAAAATACAAAACATACAATTGAAAAGGAATCATACATAGTATCTTTTGATTGCATCTGAATTGATAGCAGTCTCTACGCACTTTCCTTCAACATCTGTTAAATATAATGCTCCATTGGACAACACCCGTGATACCACGAACGGTCCCTGCCAATTCGGTGCAAACTTGCCTTTTGCCTCTGCCCAATGTGGTAAGATACGCCTCAATACCAGTTGTCCAACTTCAAACGTTCGAGGTCGTACCTTCTTATTATATGCTCTGGCCATTCTCCGCTGATACAACTGTCCATGGCAGACTGCGGCCAATCTCTTCTCATCAATCAAATTCAACTGTTCTAACCGGGCCTTTACCCATTCATCGTCATCTATCTCGGATTCGGCTATAATTCGCAATGACGGTATTTCTATTTCTGCGGGTATAACGGCCTCTGTTCCATACACCAGGGTATAAGGTGTGGTTCCGATAGAAGTACGTACCGTCGTGCGGTAACCCATGAGAGCAAAGGGTAACTTTTCATACCACTGCCTGGATCCCTCCACCATTTTCCGGAGAATCTTCTTGATGTTCTTATTTGCCGCTTCAACTGCACCATTTGCTTTCGGCCTGTAAGGTGTGGAATTACGGTGCGTGATCTTAAACCTTTCACAAACTTCTGCCATGAGGTGACTGTTTAAATTGGCTCCATTGTCTGTGATAATCACTTTGGGGATTCCAAATCGGCATATGATATTCTCGTGCACAAAATCCACCACCGCTTTCTTCGTCACCGCCTTGAATGTCTTAGCTTCGACCCACTTGGTGAAATAATCAATTGCAACCAGGATAAACCTGTGCCCGTTAGAAGCGGCTGGATCTATTGGGCCGATGACATCCATGCCCCAAGCAACAAAGGGCCATGGTGCTGACATTGTGTGCAATTCATAAGGCGGAGAATGGATCAAATCCCCATGCACCTGGCATTGATGGCATTTCTTTACATACCTGATACAATCACGCTCCATCGTGAGCCAGTAGTACCCAGCTCTCAAGATCTTCTTTACTAAAACATATCCGCTCATGTGGGGTCTGCATACTCCAGCATGTACTTCAATCATAATTTCCTCTGCTTGTTGTGCGTCCACACATCTCAATAAACCCAGATCTGGTGTTCTTTTGTATACCACTCCTCCACTGAAGAAAAATCCATTGGCTAGACGCCTGATGGCTCTCTTTTGGTCTCCTGTGGCTTGCTCCGGGTATTTGCCAGCTTTCAAGTACTCTCTAATATCATGATACCACGGCTCTCCATCCGACTCTTCTTCCACAACGAAGCAATAAGCATTCTGATCTCGGACTTGGATCTGGAGCGGATCTATGTATGTCTTGTCCGGATGATGTAACATAGAGGACAATGTGGCCAAAGCATCTGCAATCTCATTGTGCATTCTCGGGATATGCTTGAATTCTATAGACTGGAATCTTTGAGACAACTCGTGCAAACAATACCGATATGGTATCAATTTTAAATCTCGTGTCTCCCATTCCCCCTGAATTTGGTGTACCAAGAGATCCGAGTCGCCCATGACCAAAATCTCTTGAATACCCATGTCAATCGCCATCCTTAATCCCAAGATACATGCCTCATATTCGGCCATATTATTGGTACAGAAAAATCGAAGCTGAGCTGTGACGGGATAGTGTTGTCCCGTACTTGAAATGAGTACCGCTCCGATACCAACGCCCCTGCTGTTGACGGCTCCATCAAAGTACATTTTCCATCCCGGCCTTTCCTCTTGCTCCATCTCCTCGACAAGCATTGCCTCTTCATCCGGAAAGTATGTTTTCAGTGGTTCATATTCATCATCCACCGGATTCTCGGCTAAGTGGTCCGCAATAGCTTGTGCCTTCATTGCCGTACGAGTCACATAAACAATGTCAAATTCTGTGAGCAGAATCTGCCATTTGGCCAGTCTTCCCGTAGGCATAGGCTTCTGAAAGATATACTTGAGAGGATCCAATCGTGATATCAAGTACGTAGTGTATGCTGACAAATAATGCTTTAGCTTCTGAGCTACCCAAATCAATGCACAACAAGTTCTCTCCAGTTGGGTATACTTCACCTCGTAAGATGTAAACTTTTTGCTGAGGTAGTAGATGGCTTGTTCTTTCCTGCCTGTCTCATCATGTTGACCCAGTACACAACCGAAAGAGTGATCTAGCACCGTCAAATACAAAATCAGAGGACGCCCTGGTTCTGGAGGAACTAACACCGGAGGATTGGCCAAATATTCTTTGATCTTGTCGAAGGCTTCTTGACATTCGTCGGTCCATTTCACTGCAGCATCTTTCTTCAACAGCTTGAAAATTGGCTCGCATATTGATGTCAACTGAGCGATAAACCGACTAATGTAATTCAACCTTCCTAATAAGCTCATGACCTCCTTCTTGTTCTTCGGCGGAGGTAGACTTTGAATAGCCTTGATCTTTGACGGATCCAGTTCAATACCTCGCCGGCTCACAATAAACCCCAATAGTTTCCCTGAGGGCACTCCAAAAGCACACTTCGCCGGATTGAGTTTTAGATTGTACCTCCGGAGTCTCTGGAAAAACTTCCTCAAATCTTTCACGTGATCAGGTTGTTTTCGGACTTTATGATGACATCGTCCACATATACTTCAATTTCTCTATGCATCATATCATGAAACATAGTGGTCATTGCCCTCATGTAAGTTGCCCCGGCATTCTTCAATCCAAACGGCATTACTCTGTAACAGTACGTTCCCCAAGGTGTAATGAAGGCAGTTTTCTCGGCATCTTCTTCGTCCATCAGGATCTGGTGATAGCCTGCATAACAATCCACAAACGAACCGATCTCATGCTTGGCGCAATTGTCGATCAATATGTGGATGTTTGGCAATGGGAAGTCATCCTTCAGACTGGCTTTGTTGAGGTCTCTATAGTCTACACACACTCCGGTTTTGCCATCTTTCTTTGGGACCGGCACAACATTTGCCAACCAGGTGGGGTATTTGGTAACTCTTATGACCTTTGCCTCAAACTGCTTATTCACCTCTTCTTTTATCTTCACACTAATGTCCGTTTTGAATTTCCTCAGCTTTTGTTTTACCGGCCGGCATTCAGAGTAAATCGGCAACTTGTGTACCACTAGATCCGTGCTAAGCCCGGGCATGTCATCATAGGACCAGGCAAAGATGTCCTTAAATTCATGTAACAACCTTATCAATTCATCCCTGAGGGGTGCCTCCAAATGCACACTAATCTTTGTTTCTCGGACATCATCTTCGCTCCCCAAGTTTACAGATTCCGTATCACTCGGATTCGGCTTGGGTTTTTCCTCGTATTGTTTCATGTCCTTACTTATTTCCTCCAGGGCTTCCTCATCCTCACACTCTATCTCACTATCTTCCTCAATCTCTTGTATAGTAGCGTGATTGTCATAACTGGGTCTAGAATCCTTCACGCATGACATGGCATTGGAATCAACACATGCAAAACTGTACAAAAGGAAAAATAAAGAAAAAATAAGGCAAAAGTGAAGAAAAAGGAAAAACTGCATTTCATTAATAAAAGAAACGAACGATGTTCGGGATACATGGTGATGATTTTTTTTCATGAGGGGAACGGGGAAATTATAACAACTTTTGGGGAAACAATGATGAAATTTTGAGCTAACTACCAAGACTCCTTCCGGACAAGGAAAGGAGTAGCTTCCCAATTGTTCACTGTGACTCTGGGCCCCACAAATTGCACGTCCATGTTGCTCGTGCCTTCCCCTGCTTCAATCGTATTCACCTCCCAGAACAATTTCTTAAAACCAAGCATTTCTTCATCAAGTTGGGTCTTAATGCACTTTGCTGCAGCAGATGGTTGATGTTTTGTACCAGGCCCGATAAAGATGTCGGATAATTTGGGTATGGGTTTGGGCAAGGTCCAGTTTCTCTTGGCTTTAGAGGCTCTTTGGATATCGGCAAAGGTGGGTTTGAACCCTAAGCCGAATGTTCCTTTATTCTCCGGAAGCTGAACTGGTCGAATGACCCCCTGCAGGTTTTTGCCTAATCCCCTCCCCGGTGCAAATCCGTTTTTCAGCATTTCTCTGGCCACCATTATAGCAGTTGGTGCCACCATCGGGGTTGGTAACTTTTCTCCTTCAGCAACTTTGTTCACTTCTACAGCTTCCGTCACTTGGTAGACCCAAGGACCCCGATCTCCATCAGTACCGTCAAAAGGTTCTACCACATTACAAGCATTTTCCTCTCCGTGTACAACAATCTCTTGCTGCTCCCATTCAAACTTGACCATCTGGTGTAGAGAAGATGGTACTGCTTTGGCCGCATGAATCCAAGGTCGGCCTAACAGCAGGTTATATGATACGGCAATATCAAGCACCATAAACTCCATCGTAAAATCTACGGGACCGATGGTCACTTCCAAAATAATATCTCCCAGCGTGTTCTTACCTCCGCCGTCAAACCATCTCACATTGACACTGTTTCTCCGGATTCTATCCGGGCTAATGTTCAGCTTCCCTAGAGTTGACAGCGGGCAGATGTTCGCGCTCGATCCATTGTCAATCAATACCCTGGTCACGACTGAATCTTCACTCTTTACCGTGAGGTACAATGCTTTATTGTGTTCGGTTCCTTCCACCGGCAGCTCCCTATCAGAAAAGGTAATCCTGTTGGACTCGAAAATTTTGCTGGTAATCTTCTCCAAATGACACACTGAAATCTTCTCCGGAACATGAGCCTCATTTAAAATCTTCATAAGAGCCTTCCGGTGCTCCTCCGAATGTATCAACAAAGATAACAAAGAAATCTGGGCCGGGGTCTTTCTTAACTGCTCAACCACTGAGTACTCTTGCGACTTCATTTTCTTAAGAAATTCCTCTGCTTCCTCCTCCGACACCGGCTTCTTCAGTTGACTTTCTTTTACCGTTTTCATCTTTCTCAGTTCCTCCGGAGCAAAACACCTTCCAGATCGAGTAAGTCCATGCGTTTCATTAATTTCACCCGAAATCTCTTTTCCCTTGTAAACTACTGTTACCTTATTATAGTTCCAAGGCACAGTCTTCGTATTCACCACCGGCATTTGCACTACTGGTTTTATGATTACCGGCTCTGCACTTGCTCCTTTCACAGTCACGATTGTCTTTGCACCTGGAACTACCACCTTTAAACCTCCCATCACTACTGGCTTTGGTTTCTCAACAATTGATTCCTCTTTCACAATTTCTTTCTCTAACTTGTCACTCGACTTTATCATCATGACGGCCTGAGATGGTTTTTGATTGCCATCACCCTGCACCAGTTCTATCATATTTGTTTCGTGATGATTCGGTAATGGATTCTGGGTAATGTTTGGGGCCTCGGGAGCCTGCACTTCAATTCTCCTCTCATCGATAAGATCTTGAATGGCATTCTTTAATTGCCAGCATTTCTCAGTATCGTGGCCCAACGTTCCTGAACAATATTCACATTTGACAGAAGAATCAAGATTTTTCGGGGGTGGGTTCGGATTTTTGGTGCGATTGGTCTCACCATCCCCAATTCTTTCAACCTGTGGAAAAGACTGGTATATGACTCTCCGAGAGGAGTGAATGTTCTTCTTGCTTTGTTTCTCCAATCAGCGTCCGGCCTGGGTCTATTCTGGTTTCGGTAAGGTTTAGGGGTTGGGTATGTATTTTGGGTATGGTACACATTGTGTGGAGCTTGAGCTCTCCACACGTGGGGTGGTGGTGGTGAATAAGCTTGGGTTTGAGGGTGATGGTAATGTGGTACAGTCGGTGGGTATGGTGGTGGTGGTGGGTTATATGGGCTTGGTGCATTGTAGGGATTTGGCGGGTAAGATGGTGGTGGTGGATTATATGGGGTTGACGGGCTTGGTGGGTGTTGGCGGTAAGGTCTGGGTGGGTTATATTGTGGGTTGCGACTCCAGGACCTGCTTTCAATGGTTGCCACTTCTTCTTTCTTCTTCTTTCCCATCAATCCTCCACTTCCACTCTGTATAGCTTGATTTGTGGCTTTGATAGCCGAAAAACTCATAATTTTGTTTGTCTTCAAACCCTCTTCTACAAAACTTCCCATTTTCACAACTTCGTTGAAACTTTTCCCAATTGCTGACACTAGATGGCCGTAGTAGGTTGGATCCAAAGCTTGCAGAAAACAATCCACCATCTCTCCCTCTTTCATCGGTGGATCCACCCTAGCGGCCTGTTCTCTCCATCTAAAACCGTATTCTCTAAAGCTCTCTCCTGGCTTTTTCTCCAGCTTGGTGAGGGATAACCTGTTGGGTATGATCTCCAGATTGTACTGAAAATGACTAGCGAAAGCTTGTGCTAAATCATCCCAAACGAACCATCTTGTATGGTCCTGTCGGGTATACCATTCCAGTGCTGATCCACTCAAACTTTGGCTGAAATACGCCATCAACAATTCATCTCTACCTCCCGCGCCTCTCATCTTGCTACAATATCCTCTTAGATGAGCTACAGGATCCCCATGTCCGTTGTACATGTCGAACTTGGGCAACTTAAATCCTGCAGGAAGCTGCACCTCAGGGAACAAACACAGGTCTTTGTAGGCTACACTTACTTGCCCTCCCAGCCCTTGCATATTGCGGAAAGCGTTCTCAAGACTCTTCACCTTTCGAGCCATCTCCTCCTGCCCGACACTAGCTTCTATCATGGGAGCGTGAGACTCGTGTTGTCTGAAGGTAGGCTCCGGGGGGTAGTAGTGAGAATCCTAAATATGAAACATTGGTTCGCTAGAGGATTTGTGGATAACAGCGGGCGGAGGTGCCACATATACAGGAGCAACTTGTGGAACCTGAGGTGGTGTTTGCTTGGCTGGAGGTGGTGGCATTTGGGAGGTGGAAGCATAGTAGTGAGGGTAATCGGGGTAGGTGGATGATGAGTTCGGTGTTGGTGGCTCGGGGTTAGGATTGGCTGGAGGGACATATGCAGGGTTAGCAGGGTAGGCTGGTAGTGGTTGACCTCTCGACCAAGCCTGGTACATTTCGGCCATCTGCTGTCTTAACTTGTACATTTCTTCTTTCATCCCTGCCACATCCACGATCTCTTCTTCGTGAGCAGGGTCTACAATGGTCTCCTCGATCTCCTGGGATACAGCCTTTGTCATCTTTTTGGATCCGGTGTTGTATGAGTGGGTAGCCAGTATGCCAGTTGCCTAGAAAATCTGGACTCACAAACATCAACACTCGTTAGTTGTTAGCGCATGAATAAGATGTAACGACTTAAAAATAAACACATTTGCTCGAGTCGTTATGCATCATCCCGGCCACTGCTCACTTCAATCATCTTTTCTTTTCCGCTCTTTCGTTTTCTTTCTCTCTTTTCTTCTTTTCTTTTTTGCTTTTTCTCTTTTCCTTGCTTTTTCTCTTTTCTTGCTCTCTTTTTTTTTTTCTTTTCTTTTCCTTTTCTTGCTTTTTCTTTCTTTTTTCATGGTCGTTTTCATGATTACGCTCCTATTTATTTGCCTAGCGGATATAAAAGAAATGACACAAAGTAAAAGAATTGGTAACAACACTTTGTTTTCTCATTGATAATTCAAAACCTTGATTACAAAGCGATGTTTAAGAAAAAGAAAAATAGAATAAAAGACGATGCATGACCTAAGAGTACATTAATGCACCTAGTGCCCGCGAGGCATCGTTCGGCCTTGCCGCGGGCCTATATGCTAAACCCCTTTGAAGCCTATCCAGGTCGGCCATGACTTGTTGTACAAAATACTTCACTGCAGAAACAAAAGTTCTCCGAGTCATATCTTCACAAAGCTGAGTCTTTCGGGTGATATACTGGGCGATGCGAACAATCTTTTCTCTGATGACCCCTTTTTCTTGCAATAGACGGCTTATTTGCTGATTGCGAGCGTCCAAGACATGTTGGTTGTCCTTTTGCACCTGTTGTAGCTCCAATTTTAATCTAGCCATGGTCGTGTAGCAATATTCTCTTTCTTCCTCAAGATCTTTGATAATCTTGTTGCTCTTGGCCGTGGTTGAGATTATTTTCTTTCTAAGCTGAGCTATTTCAACATCGTGCTTGCTTTGTAGCTGTTGGACTAACTTGGCTCTTTCCTCGGCGTCTTTGTCCATTTGCTTCCGAGCCTTGGCTAACTCTTTTTCAGCTACATCCAAATCGAAGCCATAGTCGTTTACTTTCCGCCGGAGAATCTCAATTAACTTTTCATCGCGGGCTGAACGAACTGGAGTCTCGGATGCAATTTTCATTTGAGCTATTTGAGCCTTCAACATATCATTTTCTTTTTTCAGTTGTTTCTTTTCCCCTTCATCGGATGCTGCTTGTAAGCCACTTTCGAAATGAAGATTTCTCAGTTTATCTTCCAACAGACTGATTTTGGCTTTATATTCCTTTTCCTTGGCCGCCCATCTCAGATTTTCCTCGGATTGCTCTATCGGGTCTTGCAAGTGAGGTCTCTTTGAAAGACGTTCATGTTCAACCCCTCGTCGGTACCAGGTGGAGTATCCAGGTGATATCTCCCCCTTTGCTCTATTCGGCACACAAGTATCAATCTTCAGATTTTGGCATTCGTTCCAGATTTGCCGTATTTTTGCTTCCGGGAATTGCCCGTCTGGACCAATCTCCACGGCCTGCACACTGAGGTCTCCATCCCTCGGAATAATCTGACACCGCCCTAACTGTCGCAAAACTCTGTATGGAGCATAAGGCTGTATACTCTTCAAACCCATGATCAAAAACGGTGATCCCTCCGTTGGCATGTATATCACCTCATCAAGAGGTAACCAGTCATACGTCCAATCAATTTGACCGTCAGTTAGCGATCGAAGATACACAATCCAGCCTTGGACTCCCTCGGGCAACTTTACTTCTTTTGTCCTCGTATTGAACTCTTCCAAACATGTCCGATTGGCCGAACCATAGCTCGAGAATGAAGGGTGGTGGCACAGATGCTCAATTAGCCAGATTTGCAAGATCAAGTTACACCCTTCGAAGAAAGTAGCCCCCGCTTTGCACGCGGTCAGAGCTCGATAGATATCCGCAACAATCATTGGGGCCAAAGTACAGTTTTCTTGTACTATCAGTGTGGTAGCTACCCCGGCGACTTTTATATTGATATGGCCATCTTTCCTCGGGAATATAACAACTCCAAGAAATGCCACCAAAAATGCGAACCTCCGGTGTTCTTCCCATTTCGCCCGGTTGGACTTACAGCATAATTTGTTGGTTGGGTCGTTGAAACCCCCAACGTGTCCAAACTTGTTGTAGATGAAGCTTAAAGAACAAAATCCATCGGCCAGATCTTCATTATGAACATTCCGGGCGATTTTCAAAGAGTCGAGGAAACGATGTACTGTCACCATCCTCGGAGATACCGGGTATTTTCCTTTCAACGGAACCTCAGTTTTCCCGATATAGAAGGCAATCTCCTCTAAAGTAGGGGTAAGCTCAAAATCTGGGAAATGAAATACGTTGTGTGCCGAATCCCAAAACGAGACCAACGCTCTAATCACATCACCCCGAGGAACTATTTCAAGTAACCCCGTAAGGCCCTTCAAGTACTTTTTGACCCAGTCTTGACCATCGGATCCCATGTCCTGCCACCATAACCTCAACTCCAAAGGGATTTTATTTAGAGAAAATTGTTCATTCATCATCGTGCTCGTCCTGCACATTTATTAAGGTGATTTTATTTAGAAAAGGAAAATTTTTTTTTTTCAATGCAAGTTTTCAATTTTCGAATGAAAGAAAAGGAAAATATTTTTCGAAGTGGCCATTTTTTGCAAAAACAGCCTTCCGTTGTCCTTTCGGAACATTCGGCCATTTCCAAAAATAGCGATCACCTCGATTATTTGAAAAGAAAATCTTTTTGGTCTTTTTTCTAAAAATGTGGTTGGACCCGTTTAAGGGTTGCCTACGTATCCCACCTAACGGTGAGAATCAAACCTGCGTAGTTCGGTCAGATTATTTGACCAATTATTTCAGAAAATGTTCCACCTATTTTTTTCAAATTTCAAATTCTTCCATGTACCTATTTTCTAAAAATCATTATTTTCCTCTCTCTCTTTTCCCTTTTTCAACAACTTTCCAATCTCGGGATTTTCGCCGGTCCGCATAACGATCAAGGACAATAAAATGCAACACATAGCATGCTCGGTCTTTTCAATACCGGGTCACCTATCCTAGACGGACCCAACCCCTGTGTTGGGTCCCCTAAGTCAAATATGATGCAAATAATCGTCCTAGACCTATGTTCAAAATCTTACGGTTTCATGGATTGCTAGACCGTGTACCCGAGCGGACAACTCGAATCGAGGAGGGGGCTACGTACCGGTGACCCGCGGAGTCAATCGGCTTTGTAACTTATCCGGCCTCTGTTTTCTTAATTTAAGGTGACTTTAACAGAAAGGGGAGTCTCAACCAGTAAGCACATCCCCGGGGAAGAAGAGAGAAGGGTTTTCGGCACAATTTTATATACAGTCCACATAATATCAAAGCGATAAAGCACATAGCATGTTATTCAAATCACATAATAAAGTCAAATAAAAACGCGAACGGCAGTTCTAAGGAGCTCGAGTTCTTAAACCCTGAAATCGAAATTCAGGGTTGGATCCCCAGCAGAGTCGCCAGAGCTGTCACACCTCCCTTTTTACTACCCCGACATGCGTAAGGTGTATAAATACACTTGTAGGGTATACCCCGACGCTCAATTACCCGAGACGGATAAAATAACGTAAGGGAAGGAGTTTTTCCAATTTAAGGACAATCGGTTCGGGATTTATTAGAGATTAATCAGAGTCGCCACTTGGGAATGACAATGGTGTCCCAAGTCACCGGTTAATCCCGAATCCGAGGAATTTTGACTCTTTGAAATGTCTGCGAAGCAGAGGTCCGGATAAGGAACTCTGTTAACCCGGGAGAAGGTGTTAGGCACTCCCGGATTCCGTGGTTTTAGCACGGTCGCTCCACTGTCGTTCTTGACTTTTGTTTGACTCAGTTATAGATTTTAACAACATAATGTGCTTTTACGTTAAATATTATTTTTTAGGAATTTGCGGTATCGCGAAAACACGCTTCGAGTCATACCGCAACCAGTACGCCTATGACTTTTGGTATATTTCAGCTTCACCGAGATTTGGATTTGAGTCGCACCAAGTGCACACTCGTTCATTGGAAAGTATATTAAAATCGTGCCTTAAATGATGTCTATCGGCTTTTAATTTTTGGGAGAGGCTATGGAATTCGCTATTAGCCTCTCCGGTTGTACTATGTTATTTTGTTACTAAATGGGGGCCCCGATGTTTGTTATTCGGGCGAGGCTCGTCCCAATTTTTATTAAAGGATACTAATACGTGTATTTGACTACATTTTCTAATACTTGTTTTTCCTTAGCCGCATTTACAATAAGATTACCAGGCCCGTGTAGTTTATTGTTTATTGGGCCTGGATCTATTAGTCTATTTATCCGGACCAGTCCAGACCCTAAAGGTCCAAGTTGTATTAAGACTTATAAACTGCTGTTTGGGCTCCCGTTGCATTGGGCCAAAAATAATCAAAAGTATTTAATCAAAAGGAAAACAGAGTACAAATTTGTGATCAATAGGAAAACTAACTTTATTCATTAACTATCATAAGAAAGATCATGGTACACAATATCAATTCTAAGTAGTCTATGCATGAAAATTAACAACCTTGATTATCAAAACCAGTGAACTAATTAATTTCTAAATGAGACCAGACAGTTGATTAGTCACTTATCCGAGCTAAGGACAGATTAGCTATTAAGAAGAGTTATTATCCCCCTTAAACCTTTTGCTGCCTAATTATTTCTTTTAACAACGAGAAGCTTTGATCATGTGAACTTATCCTAAAATGCTTATCAACAGAGCTTTAGTCTTATGACTTGAAAATTTGTGTAATCACCACTTTTATTTCAGTTCTGCTTATCATGCAAATCACCAAACCTATTGCATTTGAAAATATTGCTCGATCTAGCATTTTTATTCTGTGTTGAGGCATTAGCTAATGTCAATGGTTTACGAGATATTTTTATGAAGCCAGAATTGTTAATGATCCTAGGGTCATGATTCGTGCACCTATGTTTTAAATTTTCCTATTTAAACTAAGTGTGATGCATTGCTACGCTATACTACCACTATTCTGCTAACTATTACATTGTTTCTGTTTTCTGTCTTTGCTACTATCTACTACAACAAAATGAATTACAGTATTAACTATAACTAAAAGAAATAAAGTTAACTTGAATCTTCATGTATTTCATCAAAGGCATCGATACAGCATCATTTAAAGAAATGTACCTGGATGAAACAAAGGAATCGATGAGTTCTAGGGGAGAAGGAGTAAACAATCAGCAGTAGACTCGAAATAATGCAACAGTGAAGACACAGCAACAGCAACACAGCAACAATAGGAGAATAACCCAGCAAAAAACGAGCTAAGAAACCCAGTAAGAATAGATTAAACCCAAAGCTCTCACACACGGAGTTTCCAGAATTAATGACTGCTGAATTGCTATGTTTTCCTAGTATTTCTTCTCAACAATTTGCTCAAGTATGAATTTCAGATTGTTCTCCTGTGTCATCCCTTTTTCAGCCCCTTTTAGAGATATTTATAGCTAACCTTTTAGGGCTGAATACTTGGGGAGGAAGTAATGGGATTAATCCCACTTCCCCCCTCCTAAAATTGCCCATTCTACACTTTAGTCCCATTTTCAGTTACTAAAACCCTTCCAGCATGTGCTGGAAGGTTCTAAAGATTCTCTTTTATGGCCTTTTACTAGTATAACCTTAGGGGTTTGAGATTTTTACAGATTTCCCATTTTTAGGAGACCGTTATACCCCTAAATCTCTGCAGAATTGCAGAAATCAGGAGTATAAATGTCCCTATTACCCTCCTAAGTTCTTACTAGTTACTAATTTACCTTTTCAATTCCCAATTGTGCCCCTAAGGGCACTGCTGATTTACTAGCTTTGCCTAGGGCAGACTTCAACTAATTTTGCACCTATTTAACTAATGGCCAGCCCTGGCATTAGTATTTAATGGCTGGCCAGATTTATTTCTAAAACTATTTCAATTTTAACCCCTTTTAAACTAATTTCAGTCAATTAAGACCAATTTATTCTTAATTAAAGCTAATTGCAGGCATAGCCTGTTTTTGTTATTATGTTTAACCTATTTAAAAGTTAGCCAGTCTCAAGTTGAGACTTAGCTTGGGCTATTAAAGCCATATACTGAACAGCTGGGCCCAAAACCTTTACAGGTTTGGCCACTTTGCTGTTCAGGGCTCAATATAGAGCCTGGGCTAGTCTGCATTTGCAGACATAGCCCTTTGCACAACCAGCCACTGTTAAACAGTGAGCTGTGTGTTAGGGCTCACAGAATTGGTCAACCCTTTGCAAGGTTGACCATTCATAGGCCAATTATTAAACTTGTAGCCTATTTTTGTTCATTTTCAGTTTATGTCCTATTTCAAAACTAACCATTTTCATGGAACTAGTACTAACAGCTATAACCAATCTTCCTAAGCATGATAGACATTATCAGTGTTCACACTTAACATGTAACTATTGCAAACTTAGCCATTTTAACATACAATTGCACACATAACCACATAAAGCTAAATAATGTTCATTGATTAATTAAAACTCAGAAAAAGGGTTTGATAGTGTTGAACCTCAACTAATCAACTCACATAACTTCAACTCATGTAGCAACATGTCAAACTAACATCAATCAGGCTTAGTCATGATCAATTCATGTCAAATGAGACACTGAGAGATTCAAACATTTAGGGTTCATGGGCATAGACACATGGAAACTAAATCCCACAAAACAAGAGATAAAACATGATTCATTTAGACATAAAGACAATGGACTTCAACATGAGACAGATAATATGAAGATAAGGAGTAGAAAAATCATGGAGAGACAGTGAAGAAAGATCTCTAAATCTATCATTCCTAGTAACATAAAGGAAGGCAGAATTAGATTAGCATGCTTCTGTTAGCAGATTGAAAGCACACAAAAGATGGTATCAATCATTAAAGAAAAGCCTTGGTTTTAATTATGAAATGAATAGAAACAGTAAGATTAGGGAAGTGGACAAAGGTAAATCAAAATAACTTAGTGAGAGGGAGTAGGGAGCAAAACGACTAATCCTAGCACTAAAACTAAGCATGCAAAGAGACAGAATAGAAGAACATCCAAACTATTGAAAGCTATCAAAAGATATCCTAATATAAAGTTGGCACAGAATGAGAATCAAGAAGCTAAACTTGTACTAGAACTAGACATGCAACACAACAGAAGGAATATCAAGATCCAACAAGATGAGGAATCTTACTACTAACAGAAGAAGAAGAAGATAACTAAACTAAACATGTGAAGAATGCTTTCAATATGAATTAGGAACTAACAGCCAGTACATCAACTTGAAAGATGAAAGAAAACAAGGGTTAAGCTAATCTCAAAACTAAGCATGCGTGACAGAAGTTATACTATAAGAGCCAAAGACCATGTGGTTCACAAGATGATGAAGAGATGACAATCAAGGTAACATTTGACTTATCAGGAACAGAACATAATTTGAAATCAACGAACAGAAGAACAAATATATAAAAGAAACAGAAAAACATGCAAGATTAAAGATATGAAACAAGAGAGGATAAACAGACGAATAGGAACAAGATATGATATATGAACAAGTTAAAATCCTAAACTAACAGACGAAACATGAGATGTAGAGAATCTACAGAACACACAGAAACATAAGATAAAAGACAAGAGAAAATGAACAGAAGGGCAAAGAAATCAAATACATGAATCAAACAAGTAAAAGAAAATACAAAGAAGCAAAGAAAGTAAATAACACAGAGAAAGCACATAGGGTCGGGGACTTAGCTTGCGGGGCCGGTCCCCCGAGCTTCCCAATCTCTTTCTTTTCCTCTATTTTTCCTAATCCTTCAGACTCTCCAGACCTTTCTTCTTGTTTCTTTTTTTTATTCATTCCCAGATTCTTTTCTCTTTTTCCTTTTCTGTTTCTTCTTTCAAGGCTTAAAGGCTAAGCCTTTTGAGGTTTGAGTTACAGGGGTGTTTTAAGGGGTGTAAAAGATAAGGTCTTGGGGTGGTTTTGATTTTGGGGTCGCCGGAGTTAGGGTTCCGACGACCCTTTTCGGGATATTCGAAGTGATACGGGAAGATTCGAGGGTAGTCATTGGTATGAGTGGATAGATCATGAAGAGAGGAAGAGATCGGCATTAGTTTTAGATGGTGGTTCATTGTTTGGGTGGTCACCGATGTAACTCCGGTGACCGGGGTTTTGAAGAGCAAGGTATTTTTTTGGGGTTTTGGGTGAAGAAGATGAAGATGAAGAAGGAGAAGACGAGGGGAAGGATGAGAAGAGCCGGCGACCACCGTAGGAAGTGGTGGCCGCCATGGCTTCTGTGAGTTTGAAGAAGGAGATGAAGAAGATGAGAGAGGCGGCCGCTATTAGGGTTTTGAATTGGGCAAAATGGACGGCCGTCTTCAGACAGGGCCTTTATATAGGCCACACGTCCCAGATAATCTCAGCCGTCCATTGAAGAGAGATCAACGGCTGAGGACGGGCGTTACTAAAACGCCATCGTTCCGTCACTTATGAGACCAAAATGTTTGGCCGTTGGATTAAATCACACGGACGGTCAAGATCAAGTCTCCCACAATTAATTAAACCAATAATTCCACTAAATATCTCGGCCGTTAGATCAATGAAGTTGGACGGCTGGGATCAAATCAATTTAAAGCCTGGACCGGGTCTGATTTGGGCTCAAGAACTGGGCCAACGATTTGAGTCCAAAATGGCCCAGTTTATTATACCAAACATACTTTGTATTTTTCTGGTATTTCAATTATTTTTATGTATTTTCTTTTATACTTTTTTTTTCTTTTCTTTTATGAAAAATTATAAATCCTAATTTACTACCTACTCTAATTTCCTAATATTTTTTTTTTGCAATTTTTCTGCTATTTTTCCCTTTATTTTCTCCTATTTAAGCTATTTTGCTAATTTGCTAGTTAACTAAACTAACAAACTAATTACTACTATTTTTTTGATTTTTTCTAATTTTTACTTATTCAAACACACAAAAAATATAACCAATTTCAAACAAAGCAATTAATTGCACTCAAAAATATATTTATTTTAATTTTGGAATTATTTGCTTGGTGCAAAAATCATGTGCTCACACATGTAAATTGCTCGAATCCATCTTTACGACCAAACTCCGAAGCATTTGAGAGCATCCATCCTAAAATCCACCAGACTTAGAGGAGTGTTGAATAAATATCAATCCGAGGAAATAATGTATTAGGCCAAAGCTACAAAAAGTGCTGAATCTCGTTAAAGACAAAAACATGTAATATTATATCAGACAATCAAAAAACACCCCTTTTTATTTAGAGAAAGAATGGTTCCTAAACAAGAACGAAGCGACGTGAGAATCAGCAAAACAACCTGAATTGGCCAAAAAACCAGTCAAGCCAACTAGAAAATGCATATATTGCATCAATGGATCAAGAGAGTATCTCAAAAATGCCTTGCTTTGCTAAAAAGAAACAAATTACACCACACTCCTGATGGAGACATCTTTACGAAATATGTCCCAAGATAGTTAGAGACATAGGAAGTCTGACACCCAGACAACGGCAAGGTTAGAATTACGGGCTCACCATGTATCCGAAAAATAGTTGTCTTTAACCAAACTAAATAACTCGAAGTCTATCACCAATCGCCACGCACTAGAAAATCTGAACCCTAACAGACAACCTTAGCAAAACAAAATATGGTCACCCAAAACTGTAAGACCTCAATAGGTATGATAAACTGCATGACCTCAACATGCATGATAAACTGTAAGACCTCAAAAGGCATGATAAATTGTAAGACCTCAACATGCATGATAAACTGTTATACCTCAACAGGCATGGCAAACTGTAAGACCTCAACTGTCATGAAAACTCGCATAGTTTAAGCTACACATTGCATTTGTAAGAAACCTAAAAGGGCATAACCGAAATATGGAGCCTAAAACTACTTCTCGAGATAAAAATGGCCTAGTGAAATACATACGACTATAGTTGAAATGGCTGCTACCGCCCAAAAAAATGTGACTCGGGGACGCTTGACTTTTGCTAAAAAAACCTCCGAATCTACTTTGGAAAGAACCGGTAAAAGAATAGGCTTCCCTCAACAGGGGAAAAAGTAATTCCTGACCATGTCAGCTCCAAAATCAAATATGCATTGGTCTACTCGACCATGGGCTATTAACCTTCCGAGGTGCTCAAAATATTGCCTATTACGACTTGAAATTGAGGTTCTTGTAGAGACGATGAAGGGCCAGGCCAAATAATCAAAAAGACCTTAACAAGAGTAAAATGAAGCCTACAAAAGCTTTCGGGCCTAACATCAAACAGCGTAAGTGCCATTAGGATACCTCTCTAGACATCTATATTGTACTGATATTCTTCGCTCGATACTTTGTAAAACTTAAGAATATGGCCATATCCTATTTCATAGATCGGGTCATCTATTCATATGGCTTTATTTCATCTATACAGCTCATACTGTATCATAATATTTTTCTACTTCAGTTTATCATTATAGAGGTATACTAACCAACCTCCTAGTTACTTTTCTTGCTTATTCGTTAGGTATAAATCTCAGTCTCCCTCATTATCGTTAATCTTAATAAGGATGGCGTAATCTCATGTCATATTTTATAACTTCTATCTGTCCATTGCTTTACCTTGATGTCGATCTATAACCCTCCACTGGATGATTTGAAACTTCTTACGTAATACATTGCCGCTAGGGTTACATTGCATTAAGGAATATTTGAAGTGGGGATAGGGATTCATATAGGAGCATAGCAAAGAAAAAGACACAACTTGCACAAAAAAATAATTTACATTATGGAAGTAGTAAACCAAACAGAGAATGGACTGAAGAATAAACACATAGGGGAGTTCCAGAAATTAACAAATGTGACATACCAGTGATAGGAAAAATAAGCAAAGAAGGCAGTATTCTTGCAAAGCAAAGCCACAATCAGAGAACCTTTATGCTTGTGAGTGCAGGGAACTCGAATGTTTTTTTCTAAATGCTATGTGTATATGAGAGTAAGAAGTAATCAGATTGATTCTGTCAAAGTCAATCCTTTTTGAAGTACAAAAGGCCAGCCCCTTTTATAGTGTTCCGAAGCAAACAAGAAAGGTAAGAAAACCTTTTAAAATCAGTCTCAAATTGTAAGGCCCCATAAAAATTTTCTGCTTGAAACCTAGTAACCCGTGGTGTCATGGTCCGAATAATGTGTTAGGAATGTGTATAATTCTTCACGGCTCGCATGCTTGCCGCGGTTCGGACCCTTGGTAGTGATCTATGCTTTAAAAATTGAAAGAATAAAATTTTCCAGAAAATGTCAATTCGGCGGACAAGAATGCGGTCGCATATCTGCTGTGTGGACCGCATTCCTACCGTAGAGTGTAACAGAATATTTTGAAAAATTGGTGTTGAAAACGCGGTCCAATATGCGATCGCACAACGAAAAGTGCGGACGGCAAAACCATCGCATAATTTCTTAAGGATTTCTGAAGGTCAATTATGCGGTGCATTATGTGACCGCAGAACACGAATGGGGACTGCATTCTGGTAATATCGTAACAAAACAGGTTATTTTTCGGAGTAATTCTGCGGTCCATTATGCGGACCGCATGTTGATTCTGCGATGGCAGATGCGACCGCAAATTTGACTCGGCCTAGATTTCATAAAATTTTAACTCGATTCCTTCTTTAATAAAACACCTCATAACTTCATTTACTCATATTTTCTTAGCAAAACAAGAGAGAGGAAAGACAGATTCTTGTGAGAGAAACCTAACAATCTTCAACGATCGTTTTCTAATCGCTTGGTCCGGAAAATCCTCGGGCAAGTGTCATCTCCCCCAATTTCTAAAGGTAAAAACCCTAGTAATTTTTCTTTAATTTTCAGTTGTCAAAGGGAAAGAAAGATTTTCATGCATTAGCGTTTGAAAATAGAAATTTAACACTCATGCATGTTCTTTGAACTTGAAATTTAGTAAAAAAGAGTGGGTAGGAGTAAGAGTTTGCAAAAACGGAATTGGAAACATATGATAACTTGGGTGAACTTATAGAATAATATTGAAGAAAGTAAATCTGACTCCAGGTATGTATGCCTAACTTTGATCCTTGTGAAATCGCCCTTATGTGTACAAATAATTTGATATGTGAAAGTTATGAGAATTGTTGTGTAGTTCTTTGCTTTAGTTGTGGGTGTTCGATTGGTAACTATGTGTTGTGTGGTATGAGATGTGAACCGAATGATAAAAAGGAAAATCATAATTGGTAAAGAAATTGAGATTTAAATCGCCATTGAAATTGATGTGAATACAATTCTAAAATCATTGATGTGAAATTGTGAAAGGAGACACCTGGAGAGTTTGCAACCTATGGGGCACTGATTGCCCCTTTGGTTGTTGCCTTCCTTGTTGATCTCAAATTGTACATGGGCTGGGGATTTCTTGAAACAAAGTATGTGTGGCAACATGATTGGCTCGCTTCGTTATTTCTTGGTGTATCTGTTGGTTGTTCTATTATTGCGATTTATTTATTTATGACTTGAGTTTACTTGGGACAAAGCCTGTCCATACATACCAATGCAATTCCAGTGTGCTCACGTTCCTTTTGCCGGGGATGCTACATTCGTGTTATGAATGTAGGTGGATCCATAGCAGGTACTTCCGCTCATCGGCAGTAGCACCCTTTTACTTTCCACTGGCCGTTCTGGTAAGCCCCTATCCTCTCGGGGCCCTGCGTGGATCATGCCACTTCTATTTCGAATTATTATTTTGATTTTGTGTAAGGTATAGCCGGAGCCTTGTTATCGGCAGGTATTGTATCATCCTTTTGTATCTTAGAGGCTCCGTAGATCGTAAACTGTGAGATTATGGTCTTGTGTAATTATATGTCGGGTGTTGTAAATTGTAAAATTGTAAGAAACTAAGCATGTTTTTATGTTTGTTAAGAAGTGTGATTTCTACTATAAATAGGTTAATTCTTTGGTTTTTAAGTAATAAGCAATACAGGGGCAATGCGTGGGTTAGAAAGGCACCCAGGTCCTCTTGATTGGGGCTTCCCGGTCAAGCGCTGGCCATGCCCCTTGATTTGAGGCGTGACAAACTTGGTGTAAGGCCCCGTAAAAATTTTGTGCATAAAACCTAGTAGATGTGGTGTCTTGGTCTGAATCGGTTCGGACCCTTGGTAGTGATTTAAGAGTCAAAAATGTTGAGAATAAAATTTTCCAGAAAAATGTCAAATATGCGGTCAAGAATGCGACCGCAAACCTGACATGCGGACCGCATTCTTGCCGCAAATCGTTCCAGAGAGTTTCCCAAAAATCTGTCAAAAGTGCGGTCGATGTGCGATCGCATGTCAAATCTGCGGTGCATTTTGCGACCGCAGATCAAACATGCGGACCGCATTTTGGTCGCATTCTTTAACAGAACCTGCATAACTTTGAGGCCATTTTGCGGTCACTTTGCGGACCGCATGTGGATTCTGCGGTCGTATAGTGACCGCATATTCGACCCCGGCCCAGATTTTTGTAACATTTTGACCCGATCCCTTCTTTAATATAACACACTTCTTCTTCATTTTATCATATCATCTTACCAAAAATTAGAGAGAGAAGAGAGGGTTTTTAGAGAGAGAAATCTTGCATCTTCAAGGATTGTTCTAACTACCTTAATTCCAAGGGATCTTAGGGCAAGGATTCAACTTCCCCAATCTTTTCAAGGTAAAAACCCTAACTATTTTTCTTTGACTTTCAGTTTTAATTGGGTAAAGAGAGGTTTGCATATAATAGCTTTTAAAAATAGAATTTTTACACTCATGCATGATTATTGAACTTGATTTTTAGTAAAAGAAGTGAGTAGAAGTAAGAGTCTTCAAGAACAAGGTTGGCAAGAGTAAGATAGCGTGGGTGAGCATAAAGTAGGAAGTTAACGGAAGAAAACTCATCACCAGGTATGTATGGCTAATTTTGATTCTTGTAAAATCGCCCAAATGTGTGCGAATTGTTTTGGCATGTGTCAAATTGAGAAATTTTACGTAATTCTTTGATTTCCCTGTTGAGCATTTGATTTATGTTGAACTACGTGTGGTGTGGTATGAAATATGAATGGAAAGATAAAAAGGTAATCGAGATTGGTAAAGAATTGGGAACAACCATTGTGATGGCATATTTGGCTTATTGTGGAATGAATTTGAAACACCTTAATGGTGGTAAATTGTTAAACATGCTTATGTGGGCATTTTCGATTTCAGAATACTGTAACTTGATTTTGATATTGGCATTGAGAAGAAATTGAGAACATGAACCAATGTGTAAGTTGCTTATTTGAACTTGTTGAAATTGTGTGTAGCACCTTATCTGCTGTTTGAAATTGTTGTGTTTTCAACTGTAAGGCGGGGTCGTGTTGCGCGCCGCAACGTGGGGAAATAAGGTGTGGGTTGGGGTGATAAGGGTGGCCGAGGTAATAAGGGTGGTCGGGGGCAATAAGGATGGAAAGCGATCGAAATCGCTATTGAAAATTTATACAAAAAATCAAAAATGTGAAATTGTGAAAGGAGACAGCAGGAGAGTTTGCAACCTGGGGAGCACTGATTGCTCCTATGTTTGACTACTTGCAATTTATGTTGTTGATTGGTTGTTGTTCCATTTGTTGACCTTGAATGTGCTTGTGTTGAGGCTTATCTGAATTGAGTAAAAGGTGGAAAACATGGTTGGTTGGCTTGATTAGTTTTAATGTAATTTAATGGCTTGAGTTTACTTGGGACAAAGTTTGTCCATACATACCAGTACAATTCAAGTGTACCTGACGTCCCTTTTGCCGGGGACGCTACATTCATGTTATGATTGTAGGTGGATCTGTAGCGGGCACTTCAGCACATCGGCAGTAGTATCCTTCATCCTCCACTGCCCGTTTTTGGTGAGCCCCTTTCTTCCTCGGGGCCTTGTGTGGTTCATGCCACTCGGTTTAGATTTCATTTTGGTTTTGTAAGGTATAGCCGGAGCCTTGTTACCGGCAAGTATTGTATTTCCCTTTTTGTATCCTAGAGGCTCCGTAGACATGTAAACTGTGGGATTGTGGCCTATGTATATATATATATATATGGGGCGTTGTAAATATAAATTATGAACTTGTTAGTGAATCAATCACATGGTTATGTTTATGCATTATGAAATCAGTCATTATTGGTAAAATATTTGGTTAATGAGAAACAATCAACACGGGGTTAACGCGTGGGAATGAAAGGCACCCAGGTCCGCTTGACTGGGGCAACCCGGTCAGGCGCCGGTCATGTCCCTCGATTTGGGGCGTGACAAACTTGGTATCGGAGCCTATGGTTTTTAAAGTGTCCTAGGATGTCTCGGAGCCGTGTCTAGTAGTGCCCTTCTTATAGGTGTGTTGTCGACCACATCATATAAGTAGGGGGCTACACGGGCATTTAGGAATTTACCTACTTCTTTGATAATCTATATCGTGCGGTAAAGTGCAATGTGGAGATATCCGTGTCTAATTCGTGCCTTGTTCCCAAATTTTCAGAATATGGCACCTAAGAAGAAGGCTAGACTCGGCCTTAGGGCCAATGCGGGCCCAAGTGCAGCTGTTAATCATGTACCCGATGCCGTGGGAGAGAATGACCCACCAGTCCCGAATTTGCCTGGCCCATCTATTCAAAACCCAAGTGTCCCTATTCCAGCTGCGGCGGAGGATGCCACCATTCCTCCTGCCAGTGTTCCCGACTCAGATACAGTTCCCGCTTCGGGCTCTGGTATCTCTAATGAAGATCTTAGGGGAGCCATTCATATGTTAACACAGTTAGTGGCCGCCCAGGCCCAGAGATCCCATGATGCCCCTGCATCCTCCAGCGGACAGGGAGATTCCTTTGGCTCCGGAGTCCATCAATTCTTGCGATTGGCCCCT
This sequence comes from Nicotiana noctiflora, assembly GCA_032618575.1. NCBI lineage: Eukaryota > Viridiplantae > Streptophyta > Magnoliopsida > Solanales > Solanaceae > Nicotiana > Nicotiana noctiflora. The sequence continues at coordinate 313,687 of JASVEL010004351.1, forward strand.
CCAGAATTTTCAGGCACCGATCCAGAGGCTGACCCACAGGAATTCCTTGATGAGATATACAAGACCCTCAGAGTGATGAAGGCTACGGATATAGAGGGGGTAGAGTTGGCCTCTTACAGGCTGAAGGGAGCGGCACGTTCATGGTTCGAAATGTGGGAGGATTCCCGTGAGGAAGGGAGCCCTCCGGCCAGATGGGATGAGTTCGTAGATGCATTTATGGACCACTTCTTGCCTGCCGAGGTGATGGCAGCCCGCGCCACGGAGTTCGAGGTCCTTAAGCAGGGCAGTATGAGTGTTTGGGAGTATCACATGGAGTTCGTAAGGTTGTCCAAGTATGCTCTTCATTTAGTGTCGACCATGGATGCCCGGGTTCGACGGTTTGTTCAGGGCCTTAGCCCTTTGGTGGTGAATGAGGCCGCCACAGCAGCTTTGCACTCGGACATGAACTATGGGAGGATTGTGGGGTTTGCTCAGGCCACAGAGGCTAGGAAATTAAAGATTCGTGCAGAAAGAGAAAGTAGCAGCAGGGCCCGGTCAATGGGTCGTTCAGGGAGATCACTTCCAGGGAGGGGGTCATCAGGGCCATCCCAGTCATATGCTCAGTCCTCCGCGAGTGCACCGCCATCCGTGCACAGTCATCAGCAGGGCAGTTACTCGAGACCTGGTTCAGATAGCAGGAGGTCTCGTCAGTCTGGTCGTCCTGGGGTGAGATCCCAGCAGCAGGGGAGACCTACATGCCCCAAGTGTGGGAGATTTCATACAGAGACTTGCTACCTTGACCTTCCAGTGTGCTTCGGGTGCGGGGTGAGAGGTCACATTCAGCGGGACTGCCGTGCACCCCGTCAGGGTATAGGTAGGGGATCTGCTTAGTCATCCGGTTCTTCGGCTGCTACATCATCGGCGCGTACTCCAGCATCAGTAGGGCGTGGTGCAGCTAGGGGTGGAGCTCGGGGTAGGGGTGGACCTAGCCGATTCTATGCATTGAGTGACCGCCAGAATGCCGAGGCTTCTCCAGATGTTGTTACAGGTATCCTGTCTGTTCAAACTATTGATTGCTATGCCCTTATTGATCCAGGGTCCTCCTTGTCTTATGTTACTCCATTCATTGCTTCAAGCTTTGGGATAGAACCCGAACAGCTTCATGAGCCGTTCTCTGTGTCGACTCCTATTGGTGATTCTATTACGGCCTCACGAGTCTATAGGAATTGTGTTGTTACGGTGGGTGGTCGTGATACCACAGCTGATCTTATTGAGCTTGGGATGGTAGATTTTGATGTAATTATGGGGATGGATTGGCTTTATTCGTGCTTTGCCAAGCTTGACTGTCGGACGAGAGTTATGAGGCTCGAGTTCCCTAACGAGCCAGTCATTGAATGGAGAGGAAATGGTGTGGTGCCAAGGGGTAGGTTTATTTCCTACCTTAAGGCTTCGAAGATGATTAAGAAGGGGTGTATCTATCACCTGGTTCGGGTGACGGACACCACCTCAGAGGTGCCTACCCTTAAGTCCGTGCCAATTGTGAATGAATTTCCTGAAGTGTTTCCAGATGAGCTTCCGGGCATCCCGCCGGATAGGGAGATTGATTTCGGAATTGATGTATTGCCAGATACTCAGCCAATATCCATTCCACCTTACAGAATGGCGCCAGCAGAGTTAAGGGAGTTAAAGGAGCAGCTGAGGGATTTATTAGAGAAAGGGTTCATACGACCGAGTGTGTCGCCATGGGGTGCTCCGGTTCTCTTTGTCAGAAAGAAGGATGGGTCACTTCGAATGTGTATTGATTATCGGCAGCTTAACAAAGTCACCATTAAGAATAAATATCCATTGCCTCGAGTGGATGATCTGTTTGACCAATTGTAGGGAGCGAGGTTCTTCTCAAAGATTGATTTACGGTCTGGGTCCCACCAGTTGAAAATCAGGGAGTAGGATATTCCTAAAACCGCCTTTCAAAACTCGTTATGGTCACTTCGAGTTTTTGGTCATGTCTTTTGGGCTAACCAATGCCCCAACAACTTTCATGGACCTTATGAATCGTGTTTTCAAGCCATTCCTAGATTCCTTTGTGATTGTATTCATTGACGACATCCTCATCTACTCTCGGAGTAGAGAAGATCATGCCGTTCACCTCAGAGCAGCATTGCAGACCCTTCTTCAGCATCAATTGTATGCCAAGTTCTCAAAATGTGAGTTTTGGTTGGAGTCCGTAGCTTTTCTAGGGCATGTTATTTCCAGTGAGGGAATTATGGTGGATCCTCGGAAGATTGCGGCAGTGAAAGATTGGCCTAGACCCACGACCCCGACAGAGATTCGCAGCTTTTTGGGTCTGGCGGGGTACTATCGGAGGTTTGTAGAGGGATTCTCAACCCTCGCCTCCCCATTGACTAAATTGACGCAGAAAGCAGTTAAGTTCCAGTGGTCCGAAGCATGTGAGAAAAGTTTCCAAGAACTGAAGTCAAGATTGACCTCGGCACCGGTATTGGCCTTGCCAGAAGGCACAGAGGGATTTGTAGTCTATTGTGATGCCTCCAGAGTCGGTTTGGGATGTGTATTGATGCAGCACGGAAAGGTTATAGCTTATGCTTCCAGACAACTCAAGAACCATGAGAAGAATTATCCGACGCATGATTTGGAACTTGCAGGTATTGTGTTTGCCTTGAAAATATGGCGACACTATCTTTATGGGGTTCATGTAGATGTGTTTTCAGACCACAAGAGCCTCCAGTATTTGTTCAAGCAGAAAGAGCTGAATCTGAGACAGCGGCGGTGGTTAGAACTACTCAAGGACTATGATATGGACATATTGTACCATCCAGGGAAGGCAAATGTGGTAGCTGACGCTCTTAGTCGGAAATCCATGGGTAGTTTGGCTCATTTGGTTGTGGATCAGAGACCCCTGGCTCGAGAGGTCTACCAATTAGCCAGCTTGGGGGTTCGTATTTCGGCGTCGGACGAGGGGGATATCTTGGTGCATAATGGAGCAGAATCATCATTGGTCGCGGAAATCAAGGAAAAACATTCATGGATCCAGCATTGGTTCGGGTAAAGGAAGCAGTTATGAATAACAAGACCTCAGCATTTGTACTCGGCAGCAAAGATGGTGTATTGCGGTGTCAAGATAGGCTATGTGTTCCGGATGTGGACGAGCTTCGGGAAAGGGTAATGGCAGAGGCTCATACTTCCAGGTATTCTGTGCACCCTGGTTCAACGAAAATGTATCACGATCTCAAGGATATTTATTGGTGGAACGGTATGAAAAGGGATGTGGCAGGCTTTGTAGCTAAATGTCCGAACTGTCAACAAGTGAAGGCCGAGCATCAACGGCCTGGTGGATTAACTCAACTTATAGAAATACCAAGGTGGAAATGGGAGATGATCAATATGGATTTCGTGGTGGGGTTACCTCGCACTCAGCGTAAGTTCGATTCAATATGGGTGATAGTAGATCGACTCACCAAATCAGCTCACTTCTTGCCTGTCAAGTCCACTGATACTGCGGAGCAATATGCAAGATTGTACATCAAGGAGATAGTAAGGCTTCATGGCACTCCACTTTCTATCATCTCAGATCGCGGGGCTCAGTTCACCGCTAACTTTTGGAAGAAGTTTCAGCAAGGTTTGGGAACTCATGTGAATCTCAGCACAGCTTTCCATCCACAGACCGATGGACAGGCCGAGCGGACCATTCAGGCGCTTGAAGATATGTTGCGGGCTTGTGTCTTAGATTTTAAAGGTAATTGGGATGAACACTTGCCACTGATAGAATTTGCTTACAATAACAAGCTATCATGCTAGCATTCAAATGGCCCCGTTTGAGGCATTGTACGGGAGAAGATGTAGATCTCCAATCGGGTGGTTTGAGGTAGGTGAAGCGGAATTGCTAGGGCCAGATATGGTGTACGAAGCTATGGAAAAGGTCAAGGTTATTCAGGAGAGAATGAAAACAGCACAGAGTCGTCAAAAGTCCTATGTAGACGTTCGTCGAAGGGATTTGGAGTTTCAAGTCGATGATTGGGTGTTCTTGAGGGTATCTCCTATGAAGGGAGTCATGCGATTCGGAAAGAAAGAGAAATTGAGTCCTAGGTATGTCGGGCCATATCGGATCGTTCAAAGGATTGGTCAAGTTTCTTATAGGCTAGAGTTGCCTCCTGAGATGTCATCAGTGCATCCGGTATTCCATGTGTCCATGTTGAAGAAAGTGATTGGAGATCCATCCACCATCATGCCTGTCGAAGCTATAGAGGTCAATGAAGATTTGTCATATGAAGAAGTTCCAGTTGCCATTCTTGATAGGCAAGTCCGTAAGTTGAGAAATAAGGAAGTTTCCTCTGTTAAAGTATTGTGGCGAAGTCAACAAATTGAGGAGGCCACATGGGAAGCAGAAAAAGAGATGAAAGAAAAGTACCCCCATTTGTTTGATCAAGCCTAGAAGAAATTAGGTAACCTTTCTACTCCTAGTAACTGTCATCTTGCCTAAGTTGTTTCCCTCTTAGTATTAGTAAAGTCTCCTTCATTTTGTAATGAGTTAGATGTGTTGTTACCTTGGGTCACTTGAACCGTTCTTGATAAATGAAAGCCTTATAAAGATTTACTTGTTTAATAGACAACTAATAGTAAGTGTAGATTGGTAATGGTTTGTTAAGTGTACATGGTGTGTTAAAATGGTTAAATAAGGTAAGAATTCATTGAAGTGACTAGTTTATGTGCAATTGTAACAAGGTGATAGAATATGTGCATTCGTTGAGGTAAGAAAGTGTATACCAGTTGTGAAAGGTGTTGTATTTGTGTATTGTTGTTTGGTAATGTGTTTCGGGGGCCCTCTGACAGGTGGATATGTCCATAATACAAAGGAAACTCTGGCGAAATTTTTCTAAAATATAAGAGTTAGTCAAAATCTTGATAGCTTGCATACCATGTCTTTCAAAACTCATTTATTTCAAAATCCTCATTCGAGGACGAATGATCTTAAGGGGGGAGGATGTAAGGCCCCGTAAAAATTTTGTGCATAAAACCTAGTAGTTGTGGTGTCATGGTCCGAATAATGTGTTAGGAATGCGTAGAATTCTTCGCGGCGAGCTTAGAGAATAAAATTTTCCAGAAAAATGTCAAATATGCGGTCAAGAATGCGACCGCAAACCTGACATGCGGACCGCATTCTTGCCGCAAATCGTTCCAGAGAGTTTCCCAAAAATCTATCAAAAGTGCGGTCGATGTGCGATCGCATGTCAAATCTGCGGTGCATTTTGTGACCGCAGATCAAACATGCGGACCGCATTTTGGCCGCATTCTTTAACAGAACCTGCATAACTTTGAGGCCATTTTGCGATCACTTTGCGGACCGCATGTGGATTCTGCGGTCGCATAGTGACCGCATATTCGACCCCGGCCCAGATTTTTGTAACATTTTGACCCGATCCCTTCTTTAATATAACACACTTCTTCTTCATTTTATCATATCATCTTACCAAAAATTAGAGAGAGAAGAGAGGGTTTTTAGAGAGAGAAATCTTGCATCTTTAAGGATTGTTCTAACTACCTTAATTCCAAGGGATCTTAGGGCAAGGATTCAACTTCCCCAATCTTTTCAAGGTAAAAACCCTAACTATTTTTCTTTGACTTTCAGTTTTAATTGGGTAAAGAGAGGTTTGCATATAATAGCTTTTAAAAATAGAATTTTTACACTCATGCATGATTATTGAACTTGATTTTTAGTAAAAGAAGTGAGTAGAAGTAAGAGTCTTCAAGAACAAGGTTGGCAAGAGTAAGATAGCGTGGGTAAGCATAAAGTAGGAAGTTAACGGAAGAAAACTCATCACCAGGTATGTATGGCTAATTTTGATTCTTGTAAAATCGCCCAAATGTGTGCGAATTGTTTTGGCATGTGTCAAATTGAGAAATTTTACGTAATTCTTTGATTTCCCTATTGAGCATTTGATTTATGTTGAACTACGTGTGGTATGGTATGAAATATGTATGGAAAGATAAAAAGGTAATCGAGATTGGTAAAGAATTGGGAACAACCATTGTGATGGCATATTTGGCTTATTGTGGAATGAATTTGAAACACCTTAATGGTGGTAAATTGTTGAACATGCTTATGTGGGCATTTTCGATTTCAGAATACTGTAACTTGATTTTGATATTGGCATTGAGAAGAAATTGAGAACATGAACCAATGTGTAAGTTGCTTATTTGAACTTGTTGAAATTGTGTGTAGCACCTTATCTGCTGTTTGAAATTGTTGTGTTTTCAACTGTAAGGCGGGGTCGTGTTGCGCGCCGCAACGTGGGAAAATAAGGTGTGGGTTGGGGTGATAAGGGTGGCCAAGGTAATAAGGGTGGTCAGGGGCAATAAGGATGGAAAGCGATCGAAATCGCTATTGAAAATTTATACAAAAAATCAAAAATGTGAAATTGTGAAAGGAGACAGCAGGAGAGTTTGCAACCTGGGGAGCACTGATTGCTCCTATGTTTGACTACTTGCAATTTATGTTGTTGATTGGTTGTTGTTCCATTTGTTGACCTTGAATGTGCTTGTGTTGAGGCTTATCTGAATTGAGTAAAAGGTGGAAAACATGGTTGGTTGGCTTGATTAGTTTTAATGTAATTTAATGGCTTGAGTTTACTTGGGACAAAGTTTGTCCATACATACCAGTACAATTCAAGTGTACTGACGTCCCTTTTTCCGGGGACGCTACATTCGTGTTATGATTGTAGGTGGATCCGTAGCAGGCACTTCAGCACATCGGCAGTAGTATCCTTCATCCTCCACTGCCCGTTTTTGGTGAGCCCCTTTCTTCCTCGGGGCCTTGTGTGGTTCATGCCACTCGGTTTAGATTTCATTTTGGTTTTGTAAGGTATAGCCGGAGCCTTGTTACCGGCAAGTATTGTATTTCCCTTTTTGTATCCTAGAGGCTCCGTAGACATGTAAACCTGTGGGATTGTGGCCTATGTATATATATATATGGGGCGTTGTAAATATAAATTATGAACTTGTTAGTGAATCAATCACATGGTTATGTTTATGCATTATGAAATCAGTCATTATTGGTAAAATATTTGGTTAATGAGAAACAATCAACATAGGGTTAACGCGTGGGAATGAAAGGCACCCAGGTCCGCTTGACTGGGGCAACCCGGTCAGGCGCCGGTCATGTCCCTCGATTTGGGGCGTGACAAACTTGGTATCGAGCCTATGGTTTTTAAAGTGTCCTAGGATGTCTCGGAGCCGTGTCTAGTAGTGCCCTTCTTATAGGTGTGTTGTCGACCACATCATATAAGTAGGGGGCTACACGGGCATTTAGGAATTTATCGTGCGGTAAAGTGAAAAGTGAAAGTATTTATGTCTAATTCGTGCCTTGTTCCAAAATTTTCAGAATATGGCGCCTAAGAAGAAAGCTAGGCTCGGCCTTGGGGCCAATGCAACCCCAAGTGTGGCTGTGAATCATGTACCTGATATCGTGGGTGAGAAAGACTCACAGGTCTTGAATTTGCCCGGTCCATCTATTCCAGACCCAAGTGTTCCTGTTTTGGATGTGGCAGAGGGTGCCACCATCCCTCCTTCCAATATTCCATATTCTGATACTGTTCCAGTGTAAGGCCCCATAAAATTTTTATGCTTAAAACCTAGTAATTGTGGTGTCATGGTCCGAATAATGTGTTAGGAATGCGTAGAATTCTTTGCGGCTCGCAAGCTCGCCGTTGTTCGGACCCTTGGTAGTGATTTAAGCTTCAAAAATCAAAAGAATAAATTTTCCAGAAAATGTCGATTGTACGGTCAGGAATGCGATCGCATATATGCTATGTGGACCGCATTCCTACCGCAGAGTTTAACAAAATGTTTTCCAAAAATTCTGTTGAAAATGCAGTCCAATATGCGATCGTATAATGGAAATACGGACCGCAGATCCATCGCATAATTTCTTGAGAATTTATGAGTGTCAATTCTAAGGTGCATTTTGCGACCGCAGAACACGAATGCAGACCGTATTCTGGTCGCATACCGTAACAGAACATGTATATTTTTTGAGGCAATTCTGTGGTCCATTATGCGGACCGCTTGTTGATTCTGTGATCGCAGATGCATCCGCAGACTTGACTCGGCCCAGATTTTTATAAAATTTTGACCCGACTCCTTATTTAATAAAACACCTCCAACCTTCATTTTTCTCACATTTTCTTAGCAAAACTAGAAGGAGGAAAGAGGGATTATAGAGAGAGAAGTCTACCCATCTTCAAAGAGTGTTTCTAATTATTTGGTCCGAAAGATCCTAGGGCAAAAGTCATCTTCGCCAAATCCCTAAAAGGTAAAAACCCTAGTCATTTTCCCCTAATTTTTAGTTGTCAAAGATAAAGAAAGATATGCATACAATAGCTTTTGAAAACAGAATTTGACACTCATGCATGTTATTTGAACTTGAAAATTAGTAAAAAAAATGGGTAGGAGTAAGAGTTTGCAAAAACGGAGATTGGCAAAATAGGATAACTTGGGTGAACATAAAGTAAGAGATTGAAGGAAGTAAATTCGACTCCAAGTATGTATGGCTAACTTTGATTCTTGTGAATTCACCCTTGTGTGTACAATTCGTTTAGTTTGTGATAATTTTGAGGAATTGTTGAGTGATTCTTTGATTTAGTTGCTGGGTATTCAATTGATATTGAACAATCGTAGTGGTGGCATACATGTCTTCTTGTGGGAAACTAATCAAATACTTGAATTGTGATGAATTGTGAATATAATGTTATGGATACTCTCGGAAATGGAATTATTGTAACTTGTGTTGACACGGACTTGAAAAGAATTTGGATACATGAACAAAGTTGTACAAATTTCTTCTTTGCACTTGTTTATGATCATTGTATGGTGCTCTTGTTTGCTGATTGTGTTTGTTGTGATTTGAAACTGTGCGGTGGGATCGAGTCGCGTGCCGGAACATGAAGTAATAAGGTGTGGGTTGGTGTTATAAGGGTGACCGAGGTAATAAGGGTGGAAAGTGATCAAAATCGCCATTGAAATTGATATGAAAATCATTGATGTGAATTTGTGAAAGGAGACAGCATGAGAGTTTACAACCTGTGAGGCACTGGTTGCCCCTTTGTTTGACTTGATTGTGTTTTCCGTGATTGTTTGGTTGTTGCCTTCCTTGTTGATCTTTAAATGTACTTTAGGGCTGAGAACTACTTCAAATGAAATAAATGTGAGAACATGATTGGCTGGCTTTATTATTTCTTGGTGTAATCATTTGTTGTCTTATCATCGTGATTTACTTGTTTAATGGCTTGATTTTACTTGGGACAAAGCTTGTCCATACATACCAGTACAATTCCATTGTACTGACGTCCCTTTTGCTGGGGATGCTACATTCGTGTTATGATTGTTGGTGGATAAGTAGCAGGTACTTCAGCTCATCGGCGGTAGCATCCTTCATCTTCCACTGCCCATTTTGGTGAGCCCCTTTCCTCTCGGGGCCCTACGTGGCTCATGGCACTTCTATTATAGACTTTATTTTGGTTTTGTAAGGTATAGTCGGAGCCTTATTACCGGCAAGTATTTTATCATCCTTTGTAACCTAGAGGCTCCGTAGATAGAAAATTGTGGGATTATAGTCTTGTGTATATATATTATGTCGGCATTGTAATTTGTAAACCAATTAGTAAGTTAATCGTGTGGTTATGTTTGAAAAATGTGAATTCAGTTATAATTGGTAAGATCTTTGGCTTATAAGTAATAAACAATACAGGGGTAAGGGGCGGGTTAAGAAGTCACCCAGGTCCGCTTGATTGGGGCTACCCGGTCAGGCGCCGGTCATGTCCCTCGATTTGGGGCGTGACAAACTTGGTATCAAAGCCTAAGGTTTTTAAGTGTCATAGGAAGTCTCAGAGCCGTGTCTAGAGCGCCCTTCTTATCGGTGTGTTGTCGACCACAACTATAAGTTGGGGGCTGCACGGACATTTAGGAATTTGCCAGTTTCTTTGTTATCCTATATCGTGCGGTAAAGTGCAAAGTGGAAGTGTTTCTGTTTAATTCGCGCCTTGTTCAAAAATTTTCCGAATATGGCGCCTAAGAGGAAAGATAGACTTGGCCTTGGGGCCAATGCCAGCCCAAGTGTGGCTGCGAATCATGTACCTGATGCAGTGGGTGAAAATGACCCACCGGTCCTAAATCAACCTAGTCTATCTATTCCAAACCCAAGTGTTCGTGTTTCTGCTGCAGCAGAGGGTGCCACCATCCGTCCTACCAGTGTTCCTAACTCTGATACAGTTCCAACTTCTGGTTCTGGTGTCTCTAACGAGGATCTTAGAGGAGCCATTCACATGTTGACACAGTTAGTGGCCACCCAGGCCTAGAGATCTCATAATGCCCCTACGTCCTCTAGCGGACAGGGAGATCTCTCTGGTTCTAGAGTCCACCAGTTCCTGCGGTTGGCCCCTCCAGAATTCTCAGGCACAGATCCAGAGGTCGATCCGCAGGAGTTTCTAAGACCCTCAGAGTGATGAAGGCTACAGATATAGAGGGGCAAAGTTGGCTTCATATAGGCTGAAGGGAGCGGCGCGTTCATGGTTTGAGATGTGGGAGGATTCCTGTGAGGAGGGGAGCCCTCCGGCTAGATGGGAGGAGTTTGTAGACGCCTTCATGGACTATTTCTTCCCTGCTGAGACAATGGTAGCATATGCCACTGAGTTTGGGAGTACCACATGGAGTTCGTGAGATTGTCCAAGTATGCCCCTAAGCTAGTGTGACTATAGATGCCCGAGTTCGGCGATTTGTTCAGGGCCATACTCCTTTGGTAGTGAATGAGGCCGCCACAGCATCTTTTCACTCAAACATGAACTATCGGAGGATAGTGGGGTTTGCTTAGGCCACAAAGGCTAGGAAGTTGAAGATTCATACGGAAAGAGAGAGTAGCAGCAGGGCCCGGTCAATGGGTCATTCACTGAGATCACTTCCAAGGAGAGGGTCATTAGGGCCATCCCAGTCACATGCTCAGTCCTCAGTGAGTGCACCGCCATCTGTGCATAGTCATCAACAGAGCAGTCATTCGGGACCAGGTTCAGACAGCAGGAGGTCTCGCCAGTCTGGTCGTCCTAGAGTGAGGTCCCAGTAGCAGGGGAGACCTACATGCCTCAAGTGTGGGAGATTTCATACAGAGACCTACTACCAAGATATCCCAATATGCTTCACGTGCAGGGTGAGAGGTCACATACAGCGGGACTACTGTGCACCCAGTCAGGGTATGGGTAGGGGATCTGCTCAGTTGTCTGGTTTTTTGGTTGCTACATCATCAGCGCGTCCTCTAGCTCCAACAGGACGTGGTGCAACTAGGGGTGGAGCTCATGGAAGGGGTATACCTAACTGATTCTATGCGTTGAGTGGCCGCCAGAGTGTAGAGGCTTCTCCAAATGTTGTTACAGGTATCTTGTCTGTTCGGACTATTGATTGCTATGTTGTTATTGATCTGGGGTCCTCCTTGTCTTATGTCACCCCGTTCATTGCTTCAAGTTTTGGGATAGAACCCGAACAACTTTATGAGTCGTTCTCTGTATCGACTCCGATTGGTGATTATATTACAGCCTCACGAGTCTATAGGGATTGTATTGTTACGGTGAGTGGTCGCGTTACCACCGATCTTATTGAGCTTGGGATGGTAGATTTTGATGTAATTATGGGGATGGATTGGCTTTGTGTATGCTTTGCCAAGCTTGACTATCGGACGAGAGTCATGAGGCTCGAGTTCCCAAATGAGCCAGTTATTGAATGAAGGGGAAATGGTGTGGTGCCAAGGAGTAGGTCTATTTTCTACCTCAAGGCTTCAAAGATGATCAAGAAGGGGTGTATCAATCATTTGGTCGGGGTAACGGACACCACCTCAGACGTGTCTTCCCTCGAGTCCGTGCCAGTTGTGAATGAGTTTCCTGAAGTGTTTCCGGATTAGCACCCAGGGATCACGCCAGATAGGGAGATCTATTTCAGGATTTATGTATTGTCTTATACTCAGCCAATATCCATTCTACCATAAATAATGGCGCCAGCAGAGTTAAGGGAATTAAAGGAGCAGCTGAGGGATTTGTTAGAGAAAGGGTTCATACGACCGAGTGTGTTGCCGTAGGGTGCTCCGGTTCTCTTTGTCAGAAAGAAGGATGGGTCACTTCGAATTTGCATTGATTATCGGCAGCTTAACAAAGTCACCATCAAGAATAAATATCCTTTGCCTTGGGTGGATGATTTGTTTGACAAATTTCAAGGAGCAAAGTTTTTCTTAAAAATTGATCTACGATCCGGGTACCTCCAGTTGAAGATCAGAGAATAGGATATTCCCACGATCGCCTTCAGAACTGGCTATGGTCACTTTGAATTTTTGGTCATGTCTTTTGGGATAACCAATGCCCCAGCAGCTTTCATGGACCTTATGAATCGGGTTTTCAAGCCATTCCTAGATTCCTTTGTGATTGTATTCATCGACGACATCCTCATTTACTCATGGAGCAGGGAGGATTATGCCATTCACCTGAGAGCAGCATTGCAGACCCTTCATCAGCACCAATTGTATGCCAAGTTCTCAAAATATGAGTTTTGGTGGGAGTTTGTAGCCTTTCTGGGACATGCTATTTCCAGTGAAGGGATTTAGGTGGATCCTCAGAAGATTGAAGCAGTGAAAGAATGGCCTAAACCCACAAGCCAGACCGAGATTCATAGCCTTTTGGGTCTGGCAGGGTACTATCAGAGGTTTGTGGAGGGATTCGCAACCCTCGCCTCCCTATTGATTAAATTGACGTAGAAGGCTGTTAAGCTCCAATGGTCCGACGCATGTGAGAAAAGTTTTCAAGAATTGAAGTCAAGGTTGACCTCGGCACCAGTATTGACCTTGCCAGAAGGCACAGAGGGGTTTGTGGTTTATTGTGATGCCTCCAGGGTCGGTTTGGGGTATGAATTGATGCAGCGCGGAAAGGTCATAGCTTATGCTTCGAGGCAACTCAAGAATTATGAGAAGAAGTATCCGACCCATGATTTGTAGCTTGCAGCAGTTGTGTTTGCTTTGAAAATATGGTGGCATTATCTTTATGGGGTTCATGTAAATATGTTTTCAAACGACAAGAGCCTCCAGTATTTGTTCAAATAGAAGGAGCTGAATCTGGGGCAGCGGCGGTGGTTAGAATTGCTTAAAGACTATGATATGAACATATTGTACAATCTAGGGAAGGCATATGTGGTGGCTGACTCTCTTAGCCGAAAATCCATGGGTAGTTTGGCTCATTTGGGGGTGGATTAGAGACCCCTAGCTCGGGAAGTTTACCAATTGGCAAGTTTGGGGGTTCGCATCTCGGTGATAGACGACGGGAATGTTATGGTACATAATGGAGCAGAATCATCATTTGTGCTAGAAATCAAGTAAAAGCAGTTTATGGATCCAGCATTGGCTCAGATGAAGGAAGCAGTTATGAATAACAAGACTTTATCATTTGTACTCAGCATCGACGATGGTGTATTGCGGTGTTAAGGTAGGCTATGTGTCCCGAACGTGGATGAGCTTCGGGAGAGAGTGATGGAAGAGGCTCATATTTCCAAGTATTCTGTGCACACAGGTTCTACAAAAATGTATCATGATCTCAAGGAGATTTATTGGTGGAACGGTATAAAAAGGGATGTGGCGAGCTTTTTATCTAAATGCCCAAACTGTCAGCAAGTGAAGGCCGAGCATCAACGGCTTGGTGGATTAACTCAGCTTATAGAAATACCAAGGTGGAAATGGGAGATGATCAATATGGATTTCGTGGTAGGGTTACCTCGCACTCAGCGTAAGTTCGACTCAATATGGGTGATAATGGATCGACTCGCCTAATCAGCTCACTTCCTATCAGTCAATTCCACTGATAGTGAGGAGCAATATGCAAAGTTATATATCAAGGAGATAGTAAGGCTTCATGACACTCCACTTTCTATTATCTTGGATCGCGGGGCTCAGTTCACAGCTAATTTTTGGAAGAAGTTTCAGCAAGGTTTGGGAACTCAGGTGAATCTCAGTGCAGCCTTCCATCCGCAGATCGACGGTCATGTCGAGCGGAATATTCAAACGCTTGAAGATATGTTGCAGGCTTGTGTTTTGGATTTCAAATGTAATTGGGATGAACACTTACCACAGATTGAATTTTCTTATAATAACAGCTTTCATGCTAGCATTCGGATGGCCCCATTTGAGGCATTGTACGGGAGAAGGTGTAGGTCGCCAATTGGATGGTTTGAGGTAGGTGAAGAGAAATTGCTAGGGCCAGATCTGGTTTACCAAGCTATGGAAAAAGTTAAGGTTATTCCGGAGAGGATGAAAACAGCACATAGTCGCCAAAAATCCTATGCAGAAGTTTACCAAAGAGATTTAGAGTTTCAAGTCGATGATTGGGTGTTCTTGAGGGTATCTCCTATGAAGGGAGTCATCGATTCGGAAAGAAAGGGAAATTGAGTCCAAGGTATGTCGGGCCATATCGAATCGTTCAAAGGATTGGGCATGTTGCTTATAGGCTAGAGTTGCCTCCTGAAATGTCTTCAGTGCACCCGGTGTTCCATGTGTCCATGTTGAAAAAGTGATTAGATATCCATCCACCATCATGCCGGTCGAGGCTATTGAGGTTAATGAAGATTTGTCATATTAAGAAGTTCTGGTTGCAATCCTTGATAAGCAAGTTTGTAAGTTGAGAAATAAGGAGGTTGCCTCTGTCAAAGTATTGTGGCGAAGTTAACAAGTTGAGGAGGCCACGTGGGAAGTAGAAAAAGACATGAAGGAAAAGTACCCCATTTGTTTGATCAAGCTTAGAAGGATTTTGGCGACCCTTCTACTTTTCAATGACTATCGTCTTGTCCAAATTGTTTCCTTCTTAGTGTTAGTAAAGTTTCTTTCATTTTGCAAAAAGTTATATGTGTTGTTACCTTGGGTCACTTGAACCTTCCTTGATAAATGAAAGCCTTATAAAGAATCATGTGTTAAATAAACAACTAATAGTAAGTGTAAATTGATAATTCTTTGTTTATGTGTATATGGTGTATTGAGATGGTTAAATAAGGTGAAGACTCATTGAAGTGACTAGCTTGTGTGCAAATGTAACAATGTGATAGAATATGTGCAATCGTAGAGGTAAGGAAGTGTGTGCAAGCTATGGAAATTGTTGTATATATGTGTTTTTGTTTGGTAATATATTTCGGGGGCTCTATGACAGGTGGATATGTCCATAATACAAAAGAAACTCTGGCGAAATTTTTCTAAAATATAGGAGTTAGTGAAAATTTTGACAGTCAGCATATCATGTCTTTCAAAACCAACGGATTTTCAAAATCCTCATTCGAGGACGAATGATTTTAAGGGGGGAGGATGTAAGGCCCTGTAAAATTTTTGCTCTTAAAACCAAGTAGTTGTGGTGTCATTGTCCGAATAATGTGTTAGGAATGCGTAGAGTTCTTCGCGGCTCACAAGCACGCCGCGGTTCGGACCCTTGGTAGTGATTTAAGCTTCAAAAATCGAAAGAATAAATTTTCCAGAAAATGTCAATTCTGCGGTAAGGAATGTGATTGCAAATCTGATAAGCGGACCGTATTCCTACAGCAGAGTTTAACAGAATGTTTTCCAAAAATTGTGTTGAAAATGCGGTTCAATATGCGATCGCATAATGGAAATGCATACCGCAGATCCATCGCATAATTTCTTGAGAATAATTGAGTGTCAATTCTGCGGTGCATTCTGCGACCGCAGAACATGAATGCAGACCGCATTCTGGTCGCATACCGTAACAGAACATGTGTATTTTTTTGGGCAATTCTGCAGTCCATTATGCGGACCGCATGTTGATTCTACGATCGTTGAATTGACCGCAAAATTGACTCGGCCCAGATATTTATAAAATTTTGACCCGACTCCTTCTTTAATAAAACACCTCCAACCTTCATTTTTCTCATATTTTCTTAGCAAAACTAGAGAGAGGAAAGAGGGATTCTAGAGAGAGAAGTCTACCCATCTTCGAAGAGTATTTCTAATTGTTTGGTTCGGAAGACCCTAGGGTAAAAGTCATCTTCCCCAAATCCCTAAAAAGTAAAAACCCTAGTCATTTTCCCCTAATTTTCAGTTGTCAAAGATAAAGCAAGATTTGCATACAATAGCTTTTGAAAATAGAATTTGACACTCATGCATGTTATTTGAACTTGAAAATTAGTAAAAAAAAGTGGGTAGGAGTAAGAGTTTGCAAAAACGGAGGTTGGCAAAATAGGATAACTTGGGTGAACATAAAGTAAGAGATTGAAGGAAGTAAATTCGACTCCAGGTATGTATGGCTAACTTTGATTCTTGTGAATTCGCCCTTATGTGTACAATTCGTTTGGTTTGTTTTGAGGAATTGTTGAGTGGTTCTTTGAATTAGTTGTTGGGTATTCAATTGATGTTGAACAATCGTAGTGGTGGCATACATGTCTTCTTGTGGGAAACTAATGAAATACTTGAATTGTGATGAATTGTGAATATAATGGTATGGATACTCTCGGAAATGGAACTATTGTAACTTGTGGTGACACCGGCTTGAATAGAATTTGGAGACATGAACAAAATTGTAACAATTGCTTATTTGCACTTGTTTGTGATCATTGTATGGTACTCTTGCTTGTTGTGTTTGTTTAGATTTGAAACTGTATAGTAGGATCGGGTTGCACGCCGCAACATGAAGTAATAAGCTGTGGGTTGGGGTGATAAGGGTGGCCGGGGTAATAAGGGTGGCCGGGGTAATAAGGGTGGAAAGCGATGGAAATTGCCATTAAAATTGATATGAAAATCATTGATGTGAATTTGTGAAAGGAGACAGCATGAGAGTTTGCAACCTGTGGGGCGCTGATTGCCCTTTTGTTTGACTTGGTTATGTTTTCCGTGATTTTTTGGTTGTTGCCTTCCTTGTTGATTTTTAAATTTTCTTTGGGGCTGAGAACTACTTGGAACGAAGTAAATGTGGGAACATGATTGGCTGGCTTTATTATTTATTGGTGTAATCATTTTTTGTCTTATCCTCGTGATTGACTTGTTTAATGGCTTGAGTTTACTTGGGACAAAGCTTGTCAATACATACCAGTACAATTCTAGTGTACTAACGTCCCTTTTGACGGGGACGCTATATTTGTGTTACGATTGTAGGTGGATAAGTAGCAGGTACTTCAGCTCATCGGTAGTAGCATCCTTCATCTTTCACTGCCCGTTTTGGTGAGCCCATTTCCTCTCGGGGCCCTGCGTGGCTCATGCCACTTCTGTTTTAGACTTTATTTTGGTTTTGTAATGTATAGCCGGAGCCTTGTTACCGGCAAGTATTGTATCATCCTTTGTACCTGTCACGCCCCAAATCGAGGAACATGACCGGCGCCTGACCGGGTTGCCCCAGTCAAGCGGACCTGGGTGCCTTTCATTCCCACGCGTTACCCCTGTGATGATTGTTTCTCATTAACCAAATATATTACTAATCATAATTGATTTCACATTAAACAAATAAAACGATACGAGTGATTCATTAACTAGATTTCAATTTTTTTTTTTACAACGCCCGACATAACACAATATATACATAAGACTGGAGTCCCACAGTTTACATGTCTACCGAGCCTCTAGGATACAAAAGGGAAATACAATACTTGCCGGTAACAAGGCTCCGGCTATACCTTACAAAACCAAAATGAAATCTAAACCGAGTGGCATGAACCACACAAGGCCCCGAGGAAGAAAGGGGCTCACCAAAACGGGCGGTGGAAGGAGAAGGATACTACTGCCGATGAGCTGAAGTGCCTGCTACTGATCCACCTACAATCATGACACGAATGTAGCGCCCCCGGCAAAAGGGACGTCAGTACACTTGAATTGTACTGGTATGTATGGACAAACTTTGTCCCAAGTAAACTCAAGCCATTAAATTACATTAAAACTAATCAAGCCAACCAACCATGTTTTCCACCTTTTACTCATTTCAGATAAGCCTCAACACAAGCACATTCAATGTCAACAAATGGAACAACGACCAATCAACAACATAAATTGCAAGTAGTCAAACATAGGAGCAATCAGTGCTCCCCAGGTTGCAAACTCTCCTGCTGTCTCCTTTCACAATTTCACATTATTGATTTTTGTATCAATTTTCAATAGCGATTTCGATTGCTTTCCATCCTTATTGCCCCTGACCACCCTTATTACCTCGGCCACCCTTATCACCCCAACCCACACCTTATTTCACCACGTTGCGGCGCGCAACACGACCCCGCCTTACAGTTGAAAACACAACAATTTCAAACAGCAGATAAGGTACTACACACAATTTCAACAAGTTCAAATAAGCAACTTACACATTGGTTCATGTTCTCAATTTCTTCTCAATTCAATATCACAACCATGTTACAAGTATTCCAAAATCGAAAATGCCCACATAATCATGTTCAACAATTCACCACAATTAAGGTGTTTCAAAGTCTTTCCACAATAAGCCAAATATGCCATCACAATGGTTGTTCCCAATTCTTTACCAACCTCGATTACCTTTTTATCTTTCAATTCATATTTCATACCATACCACATGTAGTTCAATCATCAATTGTATACCCAACAATGATATCGAAAAAAAATCACATAAAATCTCTCAAATTAACACATGCCAAACAACTTCACACATATGGGCGATTTTACAAGAATCAAAATTAGCCATACATACCTAGTGATGATCTTTCTTCCTACTTTATGCTTACCCAAGATATCCTACTCTTGCCAACCTTGTTCTTGAAGACTCTTACTTCTACTCACTTCTTTTTACTAGAAATCAAGTTCAATAACCATGCATGAGTGTAAAAATTTTATTTTCAAAAGCTATTGTATGCAAACCTCTCTTTACCCAATTAAAACTGAAAATCAAAGAAAATAGTTAGGGTTTTTACCTTGAAAATATTGGGGAAGTTGAATCCTTGCCCTAGAATCCCTTGGAATTAAATGGTTGGAACAATCTTTGAAGATGAAGAACTTCTCTCTCTAAAAACCCTCTCTTCTCTCTCTAATTTTGGTGAGATGATATGATAAAATGAAGAAGAAAGGTGTTATATTAAAGAAGAGATCGGGTCAAAATGTTACAAAAATCGGGGCCGGGGTCAATTATGCGGTGCACTATGCGACCGCAGAATCAACATGCGGTCCGCAAAGTGACCGCAAAAATGGCCTCAAAGTTATGCAGGTTCTGTTAAGGAATGCGGTCACTATGCGGACCGCATGTTGATTCCGCGGTCGCAAAAGTGCACCGCAGATTTGACATGCGATCGCATATCGACCGCACTTTTGACACGATTTTGGGCAACTCTCTGGAACGATTTGCGGTCAGAATGCGGTCCGCATATCAGGTTTGCGGTCGCATTCTTGACCGCATATTTGACATTTTTCTGGAAAATTTTATTCTCTACATTTTGAAACTTAAATCACTACCAAGGGTCCGAACCGCGGCGAGCATTCCTAACACATCATTCGGACCATGACACCACATCTACTAGGTTTTATGCACAAAAATTTTACGGGGCCTTACAGTACCCTAGAGGCTCCGTAGATAGAAAACTATGGGATTATACTCTTGTGTATATATATTATGTCGGCGTTATAATTTGTAAACCAGTTAGTAAGTTAATCGTGTGGTTATGTTTCAAAAATGTGAATTCAGTTGTAATTGGCAAGATCTTTGGCTTATAAGTAATAAACAATACAGGAGTAATGTGCGGGTTAGGAAAGGCACCCAGGTCCGCTTGACTGGGGCTACCTGGTCAGGCGCCGGTCATGTCCCTCGATTTGGGGCGTGACATCCATCTTTTGATTTCGGTGTTTCTAATGAGGATCTTAGAGGAGCCATCCATATGTTGACCCAGTTAGTGGCCTCTCAGGCCTAGAGATCTTATGATACCCCTGCGTCCTCCAGCAGACAGGGAGATTCCTCTGATTCTAGAGTCCACCAGTTTCTGTAATTGCCCTTCCAGAATTCTCAGGCACAAACCCAAAGGCCGATCCGCATGATTTCCTTGATGAGATATATAAGACTCTTAGAGTGATGAAGGCTACAGATATAGAGGGGGTAGAGTTGGCTTCATACAGGCTGAAGGGAGCGGCGCGTTCGTGGTTTGATATGTGGGAGGATTCCCGTGAGGAGGGGATCCCTCCTGCTAGATGGGATGAGTTTGTAGATGCCTTCATGGACCACTTCTTGCTTGCCGAGACAATGGCAGCCCGTGCAACTGAGTTCGGGGTTCTCAAACATGGCACTATGAGCGTTTGGGAGTACCATATGGAGTTTGTGAGATTGTCCAAGTATGCTCCTTAGTTAGTGTCGACCATGGATGCTCGAGTTCGACGATTTGTTCAGGGCCTCGGTTCTTATGTCACCCCATTCATTGCTTCATGTTTTGGGATAGAACCCGAATAGCTTCATGAGCCGTTCTCTGTATCGACTCTGGTTGGTGATTCTATTACAGCCTCACAAGTTTATAGGGATTGTATTGTTACGGTAAATGGTCGAGTTACCACGACCGATCTTATTGAGCTTGGGATGGTAGATTTGATGTAATTATGGGGATGGACTAGATTTATTCGTGCTTTGCCAAGCTTGACTGTCGGACAAGAGTCATGAGGCTCGTGTTCCCGAACGAGCCAGTTATTGAATGGAGAGGAAATGGTGTGGTGCCAAGGGGTAGGTTTATTTCCTACCTTAAGGCTTCAAAGATGGTTAAGAAGGGGTGTATCTATCATTCGGTCCGAGTAACGGACACCACCTCAAATGTGTCTGCCCTCGAGTCTGTGCCAGTTGTAAATGAGTTTCCTGAAGTGTTTCTGGATGAGCTTCCAGGTATCCCGCCATATGGGGAGATTGATTTCGGGATAGATGTATTCCCAGATACTCAGCCAATATCTATTCCACCATACAGAATGGCGCTAGCAAAGTTAAGGGAGTTAAAGGAGTAGTTGAGGGATTTATTAGAGAAGGGGTTCATACGACCGAGTGTGTCACCGTGGGGTGCTCCGGTTCTTTTTGTCAGAAAGAAGGATAGGTCACTTCGAATGTGAATTGATTATCGGCAGCTTAAGAAAGTCACCATCAAGAATAAATATCCTTTACCTCGGGTAGATGATTTGTTTGACCAATTGCAAGGAGCAAAGTTTTTCTCTAAAATTGATCTACGGTCCGGGTGCCACCAGTTGAAGATTAGAGAACAGGATATTCCTAAGACCGCCTTCAGAACTCGCTACGGTCGCTTTGAATTTTTGGTCATGTCTTTTGAGCTAACCAATGCACCGGCAGCTTTCATGGACCTTATGAGTCGGGTTTTCAAGCCATTCCTAGATTCATTTTTGATAATATTCATTGAAGACATCCTCATTTACTCACGGAGTAGGAAGGATCATGCCATTCACCTCAGAGCAGCATTGCAGACCCTTCATCAGCACCAATTGTACACCAAGTTTTCAAAATGTGAATTTTGGTTGGTGTTCGTAGCCTTTCTGGGTCATGTTGTTTCCAGTGAAGTGATTCAGGTGGATCCTCAGAAAATTGCAGTAGTGAATGATTGGCCTAGACCCATGACTCCGACAGAGATTCGTAGCTTCTTGGGTTTGGCAGGGTACTATCGGAGGTTTGTGGAGGAATTCTCAACCCTCGCCTCCCCATTGACTAAATTGACGCAGAAGGCAGTTAAGTTCCAGTGGTCCGACGCTTGTGAGAAAAGTTTTCAAGAATTGAAGTCAAGGTTGACCTCGGCACCAGTATTGGCCTTGCTAGAAGGCACAGAGGGGTTTGTGATTTATTGTGAGGCCTCCAGGGTCGGTTTGGGGTGTATATTGATGCAGCTCGGGAAGGTTATAGCTTATGCTTCCAGGCAACTCAAGAATCATAAAAAGAATTATCCAACGCATGATTTAGAGCTTGCAGTTGTTGTGTTTGTTTTGAAAATATGGAGGCACTATCTTTATGGGGTTCATGTAGATATGTTTTCAGACCACAAGAGCCTCCAGTATTTGTTCAAACAGAAGGAGCTGAATCTGAGGCAGTGGCGGTGGTTAGAATTGCTCAAGGATTATGATATGAATATTTTGTACCATCTAGGGAAGGCAAATGTAGTGGCTGATGCTCTTAGTCAAAAATCGGCTCATTTGGGGGTGGATTAGAGACCGCTAGCTCGGGAGGTTTACCAATTGGCCAGTTTGGGGGTTCGCATCTCGGCGTCAGACGAGGGGAAAGTTTTGGTGCATAATGAGAAGAATCATCATTGGTGGCAAAAATCAGGGAAAAGCATTTTATGTATCCAGCATTGGCTCAGATGAAGGAAACAGTTGTGAATAACAAGACTTCAGCATTTTCGCTCAGTGGCGAGGATGACGTATTGCGGTGTCAAGGTAGGCTATATATCCCGGACATGGATGAGCTTCAGGAGAGAGTAATGGTAGAGGCTCATATTTCCAGGTATACCGTGCACCCAGGTTCTACGAAAATGTATCATGATCTCAAGGAGATTTATTGGTGGAGCGGTATGAAAAGGGATGTGGCGAGCTTTGTACCTAAATGTCCGAATTGACAGCAAGTAAAGGCCAAGCATCAGCAGCCTGGTGGATTAACTCAGCTTATAGAAATACCATTGTGGAAACACGAGATGATCAATATGGATTTCATGGTAGGATTACCTCGCACTCAGCGTAAGTTCGACTCAATATAGGTGATAGTGGATCGACTCACCAAATCAGCTCATTTCCTGCCAGTCAAGTCCACTGATACTACCAGAACAATATGCTCAGTTGTATATCAAGGAAATAGTAAGGCTTAATGGCACTCGACTTTCTATTATCTCGGATCGCGGGGCTTAGTTCACAGCTAATTTTTGTAAGAAATTTCAGCAAGGTTAAGGAACTCAGGTGAATCTCAGCACAGCTTTCCATTCGCAGACCGACGGTCCGGCCGAGCGGACGATTCAAATGCTTGAAGATATGTTGCGGCCGTGTGTCTTGGATTTCAAAGGTAGTTGGGATGAGCACCTACCAAATATAGAATGTTTTTATAATAATAGCTTTCACGCTAGCTTTCAGATGGCCCCGTTTGAGGCATTCTACGAGAGAAGGTGTAATTTGCTAGTTGGGTGGTTTGAGGTGGGTGAAGTGGAGTTGCTAGGGAAAGATCTTGTGTACCAAGCTATGGAAAAAGTTAAGGTCATTCAGGAGAGGATGAAAACTATACAGAGTCACCAAAAAACCTATGCGGATGTTCGCCGAAGAGATTTAGAGGTTCAAGTCGATGATTGGGTGTTCTTGAAGGTATCTCCTATGAAGGGAATCATGCGATTCGGGAAGAAAAGGAAGTTGAGTCCTAGGTATGTCGGTCCATATCGAATCATTCAAAAGATTGGGCAAGTTGCTTATAGCCTGGCATTGCCTCCTGAAATGTCATCTGTGCACCAGGTGTTCCATGTGTCCATGTTGAAGAAAGTGATTGGAGATCCATCCACCATCGTGCCAGTCGAGGCTATCGAGGTTAATGAAGATTTTTCATATGAAGAAGTTCTAGTTGTCATCCTTGATAGGCAAGTTTGTATGTTGAGAAATAAGGAAGTTGCCTTTGTTAAAGTGTTGTGGCGGTGTCAACAAGTTGAGGAGGCCACGTGGGAAGCAGGAAAAGAGATGAAGGAAAAATATCCCCATTTATTTGATCAAGCTTAGAAGAAATTAGGTGACCCTTCTATCTTTGAAACAACTGTCATTTTGTCCAAATTACTTCTTTCTTAATGTTTGTAAAGTTTCTTTAACTTTTACAAGAGTTATATGTGTTGTTGATACTTTAGGCCACTTGAACCTTCCCTGATAAATGAAAGCCTGATAGAGACTCATGTGTTAAATAACCAACTAGTGGTAAGTGTAGACTGATAATTGTTTGTTTATGTGGATATGGTGTGTTGAGATGGTTAAATAAGGTAGGGACTCATTGAAGTGGCTAGTGTATGTGCAAATGTAACAATGTGATAGAATATTTGAAATTGTTGAGGTAAGGAATTGTGTGCAAGCGGCAAAGAATGTTGTAAATGTCTATTGTTGCTTGGGAATGTGTTTTGGGGGCTCTCTAACAGGTGGATATGTCCATAATACAAAGGTAAATTTGGCAAAATTATTTAAAAATATAGGAGTTAGTGAATATTTTGACAGCATATCATGTCTTCCAAAACCAAGTGATTTTCAAAATCCTCATTCGAGGCCGAATGATTTTAAGGGGGGGAGGATGTAAGGCCCCGTAAAAATTTTGTGCTTGAAACCTAGTAACATGTGGTGTCATGGTCCGAATAATGTGATAGCAATGGTTCGGACCCTTGGAAGTGATCTAAGCTTTGAAAATTGAAAGAATAAAATTTTCCAGAAAATGTCAATTCTGCGGACAAGAATGCAGTCGCAGATCTGCTATACGGACCGCATTCCTACCGCAGAGTGTAACAAAATATTTTCAAAAATTGGTGTTGAAAATGCGGTTCAATATGCGATCGCATAATGAAAATGCGGACCGCAAAACCATCGCATAATTTCTTAAGGATTTTTGAAGGTCAATTTTGTGGTGCATTATGCGACCGCAGAACACGAATACGGATCGCATATCATAATAGAACATGTGATTTTTGGGAGCAATTCTGCGGTCCATTATGCGGACCGCATGATGATTCTGCGATCGCAGATGCGACCGCAGATTTGACTCGGCCCAGATTTTATAAAATTTTAACCCGATTCCTTCTTTAATAAAATACCTCGAAACTTCATTTCCTCAAATTTTCTTAGCAAAACAAGAGAGAAGAAAGAGAGATTCTTGACAGAGAAACCTAACAATCTTCAAGGATCATTTTCTAATCGCTTGGTCCAGAAAATCCTAGGGCAAGTGTCACGCCCCAAATCGAGGGACATGACCGGCGCCTGACCGGGTAGCCCCAGTCAAGCGGACTTGGGTGCCTTTCTATCCCACGCGTTACCATTGTGTTGTTTATTACTCATACGCCAAATATCTTACCAAATTTAACTGAATTCACAATGTACAAACATAACCATACGATTGATTTACTAACAAGTTTACAATTTACAATGCCCGACATATATACATAGGCCATAATCCCACAGTTTACATGTCTACAGAACCTCTAGTATTACAAAGGAGGATACAATACTTGCCGGTAATAAGGCTCTGGCTATACCTTAAAAAAATCCAAAATAAAGTCTAAAACAGAAGTGGCATGAGCCACACAGGGCCCCGAGAAGGAAAGGGGCTCACCAAAACGGGCGGTGGAAGATGAAGGATACTACTGCCGATGAGCTGAAGTGCCTGCTACTGATCCACCTACAATCATAACACTAATGTAGCGTCCCCGGCAAAAAGGACATCAATACACTTGAATTGTACTGGTATGTATGGAAAAACTTTGTCCCAAGTAAACTCAAGCCATTAAAAAAGTAATCACGATGATAAGACAAACAATAAATTACACCAAGAATTAATAAAGCTAGCCAACCATGTTTTCCGCATTTTCCTCATTTCAAATAGTTCTCAAACCAAAGCACGATTAAAGATCAACAAGGAGGACAACAACCAATCAATCACGTAAAACACAATTAGTCAAACAAAGGGGCAATCAGTGCCCCACAGGTTGCAAACTCTCCTGCTGTCTCCTTTCACAATTTCACATCAATGATTTTCATATCAATTTCAATGGCGATTTCTATCGCTTTCCATCCTTATTACCTCGGCCACCCTTATTACCTCGGCCACCCTTATCACCCCAACCCACACCTTATTACTTCATGTTACGGCGCGCAACCCGATCCCCCCGTACAGTTTCAATCACAAACAGCAAACAAGGAACTCAAATAAGCAAGTTACAAATTGGTTCATGTTCTCAAATACTTTTCAAACCATTATCACAACCAAGTTACAATGTTTCCATAACCGAAAGTACCCATACCATTATGTTCAACAACTCATCACAATTCAAGTGTTTCATTTCTTTCCACAAGAATCCATGAATGTCATCACAACAATTGTTCTCAGTTCTTTACCAATTTCAATTCCATTTTTTTTATCTTTCGGTTCGTGCGCCATACTACATCACACATAGTAAAACATCAATATAATAACCAACAACAAAATCAAGGAATTTTACACAATCTCTCAAATTAGCACATACCAAAATGAATTGCACACATAGCGGCGATTTTACAAGAATCAAAGTTAGCCATACATACCTGGTGTCGGGTTTTCTTCCTTTAACCTCCTACTTTATGCTTACCCAAGTTATCCTATTTTGCCAACCTCGTTCTTGCAGATTCTTACTCCTACTCACTTCTTTATACTAAAGTTCAAGCTTAAATAACATGCATGAGTATCAAATACCATTTTCTTTACACATTTTAAAACTAAAAATCAAAGAAAATTGTTGGGGTTTTTACCTTGTAAAGATTCGGGAAGATGAATCTTTTCCCTAGGATCTTCCGGACCAAACGATAGGAACAATATTTGAAGGTAATTAGATTTCTCTCTCTAGAACCCCTCTTTCCTCTCTCTAGTTTTGGTAAGTAAATGTGAGAAAAATGAAGGTTGAAGGTGTTTTGTTAAAGAAGGGGTCGGGTCAAATTTTATAAAAATTCTAGGCCGAGTCAATTCTGCGGTCGCATCTGCGATCGCATAATCAACATGCGGTTCGCATAATGGACCACAGAATTGCCTCAAAAATTGCACATTTTATGTTACGACATGCGATAAGAATGCGGTCCGCATTCGTGTTCTACGGTCGCAGAATGCACCGCAGATTTGACACTCAAAAATTCTCGAGAAATTATGCAATAGATTTGCGGTCAGCATTTCCATTATGCGATCGCATATTTAACCGCATTTTCAACACCATTTTTGGAGAACATTATGTTAAGCTCTGCGGTAGGAATGCAGTCCGCATAGCAGATCTGGGATCGCATTCCTGACCGCAGGTTCGACATTTTCTTGAAAAATTGATTCTTTCAATTTTTGAAACTTAAATCACTACCAAGGGTCCGAACCGCGGCGAGCGCATTCCTAACACATTATGCGGACCATGACACCACATCTACTAGATTTTAAGCACAAAAAATTTACGGGGCCTTACAGCAAGTGTCATCTTTCCCAATTTCTAAAGGTAAAAACCCTAGTCATTTTTCTTTAATTTTCAATTGTCAAAGGGAAAGAAAGATTTTCATGCATTAGCTTTTGAAATAGAAATTTAACACTCATGCATGTTCTTTGAACTTGAAATTTAGTAAAAAGTAGTGGGTAGGAGTAAGAGTTTGCAAAAAATGGAATTGGCAACATAGGATAACTTGGGTGAACTTAATGTAGGAGATTGAAGAAAGTAAATCTGATTCCAGTTATGTAAGGCTAACTTTGATCCTCGTGAAATCGCCCTTATGTGTACAAATTATTTGGTATGTGAAAGTTATGAGCATTGCTATGTAATTCTTTGATTGAGTTGTGGGAGTTCGATTGGTAACTATGTGTTGTGTGGTATGAGATGTGAACCGAATGATAAAAAGGAAGATCGTGATTGGTAAAGAAATTGAGGATAATAGTAGTGATGGCATACTTGGCTCGTTGTGGAAAACTAATCAAATAACTCGAATTGTTGATGAACTGTTGAACATAATGGTATTGATACTCTCGGATATGGAAACATTGTAACCTTGTTATGGTCCCGTCTTAAAAAGTATTTAGAAAACATAAACCAATTTGTAAGTTGCTTATTGCCCTTGTTTGTGATCTTTGTGTAGTGCTTTTGTTTGTTGTTTGTGATTGTTGTGATTTGAAACTATACGGTGGGATCGGGTTGCACGCCGCAACACGAAGTAATAAGGTGTGGGTTGGGGTGATAAGGATGGCCGAGGTAATAAGGGTGTCCGATGTATTAACGGTGGAAAGTGATCGAAATTGATATGAATACAATTTTGAAATCATTGATGTGAAATTGTGAAAGGAGACCGCAGGAGAGTTTGCAAACTGTTGCGCACTGATTGCCCCTTTGTTTGACTTGATTGTGCTTTCCTTGTATGTTTGGTTGTTGCCTTCCTTGTTGATCTCAAATTGTACATGGGCTGAGGATTTCTTGAAAAAAAGTTGATGTAGAAACGTGATTGGCTCGCTTCGTTATTTCTTGGTGTATCTGTTGGTTGATCTATTAATGCGATTTATTTGTTTATGGCTTAAGTTTACTTGGGACAAAGCTTGTCCATACATACCAGTACAATTCTAGTGTACTGACATCCCTTTTGCTGGGGAAGCTACATTCGTGTTATGATTGTAGGTGGATCCATAGCAGGTACTTCAGCTCATCGGCAGTTGCACCCTTTTACTTTCCACTGGCCATTTTGGTGAGCCCCTTTCCTCTCGGGGCCTTGCGTGGCTCATGCCACTTCTATTTCGAATTTTTTTTTTAATTTTGTGTAAGGTATAGCTAGAGCCTTATTACCTGCATGTATCGTATCTTCCTTTTGTATCTTAGAGGCTCCGTAGACAGTAAACTGTGGGATTATGGTCTTACGTAATTATATGTCAGACGTTGTAAATTGTAAACTTGTAAGAAACAAAGCGTGTTGTTATGTTTGTTAAAAAGTGTGATTTCTACTATAAATTGGTCAATTCTTTGGTTTTTAAGTAATAAGCAATACAAGGGCAACGCGTATGTTAGGAAGGCACCCAGGTCAGCTTAATTGGGGCTTCCCGGTCAGGCGCCGGTCATGCCCCTTGATTTGGGGCGTGACACAAATGTTCTCCCTTTAGTCTAGGGATTTAATTTCAAATGGAATGTGTAAACAAGGAAAGGAAATTTGAGTAAAATCCTTCATAATACCATAAGAAGGAAAAATATATGAGGTGTATTTATGGAAAACTTTCAACAATTCTTGATTTGTAATGAGAAAGGAAAGGGAATCAATCAAATAATTAACAAAATCAATGTACTAGGTTTTAAATCGAATGAACCAAACAAAAAATAGATAAGCAAGGCTTAACCAAACAAAATCGGCAGCAATCACTAAAGACACTATCAAAGAAATCCAAAATCAATCAAGCAATCACCAAAAACCTCTGAAGAGGATCTCGCGTATAAAGCAAATAGTTTGAACAGAAGAGTTTAACATTGAAGTATTTTGAATCATAAACAAAAGAATGCGAGTTCACTCAAAGACTCATAGTGAGCCCGAAGGTCCAAGGTCCCAAAGTGAAAACCTAATCCAGTTTATCAAAGAAACCCCCAAATTCTAGGGTTTCAAGTTAAATCAAACACAGAAATGAGAAGGCAAGTGAACAATCTCAAGGAGTCTCATGAGAAGCTAACAAACCATGATAGCAGGTTTGAAACAATAAGAGAAGGGAAATTGATTTGAGAGCATAAAATGTCACATTTTGGAAACTCGGATCGTAGACAAGTCCAAAATAGAGGAAGCATGCTTAACAGAAACACTGAAAAAGTTCAGAAAAGCAAAAGTTAAGAAACTCAATAGTAACCCACATGGTAAAACAGTGACGAAAATTTAACACAAATTAATCGTGTGAGCACACATATAAGAGAAAAGAAGGACAATACATGCACAATAGACAAGGTAAACATGAAATCACAATACAGTCAAATATCTCAAAGAAAATAACAATAATAATCGAAAGACTCTCATAAACTCTAATTTGAAAAACCCATGATTTTGAAAAGGAAATTTGGGGAAAACACTCAAAACGTCAAATATAGCATAGGTTCAACACAGATCGAGGCAAACAAACGAAGAAAGAACCTCCAATAGTTTAGGGTTTCCGAGAAACCCTAGAAAATAAGAAAGGCTTGGAAGAACAAGATCAGATGTTGAGTTAAAATGGTCAGTAATCAAGCTTCCATGCTTGAATACGCTGAAACATGGCCGGAAAACCACGGATCTATGGATCTGGGACCGTTCTGAAAGAGGACCATTAAGGTCAAGCCTCCAAACTTCGAATAGCTCGGGCTGAGTGGTGAAAGAAGGTGACTACAGACCATCTATGGTAGGAGATGCCATGGATTCCAATGGAAATGCTGTGAGATATGGCGGGAGGTGATTAGGGTTTAAGGGGAGGCTAGAGAGCGTTTGAGGGATGTGAAAGGAGCTATAGGCGGTGCCTCTATGCAAATGAGGTAGGGTTAGAGGGGTTAGACTGTTAAAAAAGGTAAAGGAGGATATCAGTCGTTGATCAAAATGATCAACAACTTGGATTTTAAAGAACTCCGAGCCGGTTTTGAGAATGGGTCGTAGGTTAGGTATTTTAGGAATTGGGTCGCTTAATTTGGGGGCGGAATTGGTCCAAATTAAGGATACAATTGAAAGGCTTAAAAGGCTATTATAGAAATAAAAAATACGCTAAGTGTTAAATAGCCTATTTTCCCCTATTCATTGTTTTAACTAGTAATAATGATTTTACAAATACTAAGAAAACAAATACAATATATATGTTAATTCAAATATACTGGAAATAATTCTTAGCTCTATGTTGAGTAGCTTGAGTCCTTGTAATTTTGAGGTGACATGGTCGAAGCTCGTTTTCCTGTTGAGGGAAGCATATTTTAACCACATTATTTTTAAGTATATTCAATGTATTGGCCTACGATTTCTGTTAGAGACACTCAGGCATCCCTGAGTCGCGTTAATTTAGTTGGTGTAGTTGTTTTGACTGTAGTCATATGTGTTTGGCCGGAGCCATTTTTTTATCTTGAGTAAGAGTTTAGGCATCTAAACGAAGGTATGCCCTTCTTACAAATGCGACATACGGCCTAAACTTCGCGATTGAGTTTTATGCCTCTAGTAAAGTCATATAGTTTGCCATACTTGTTGAGGTCTTACAGTTTGTCATGTCTATTGATGTTGTACAGTTTGTCATGCATGTTGAGGTCTTACATCTTGTTATGCATGTTGAGGTCTTACAGTTTTTCATGTCTGTTAAGGTCATCAGCTTTTCATGCATGTTTAGGTCTTACAATTTTTGTTGCTATGTAGAATAGATGTGCTTATATCGAGTCTTCTCGCTAGGGGTCTTACAGCCTCGGGTTTTCTAGTGTACATCAGTTGTAGATAGTCTCTGATTCATCGAGTTTTCATGGCTCTAATGTCGTTATTCTTGTGCTTGGCGTCAGCTTGTTAGGGATTTATGAGCCTAAAGATCTAACCTTGGGGTCGTGCGGGTGACAAATTGTTGATTTTAAGTCTCCGAGTATTTTGGGACTTATTTGATGGAGGAATCCTACCGAGAGTATACTGAAATTTTCTTTTTTTTGGAGGATCATATGACGATATTCTTTTACTGCTTGGCGTAAATACATATCATTTCATTGTTCTGAGCTCGACCTGCGTGGGTGCAGCTCATTGGACCATTTGGTCCGGTACATGATTCCCTATTGAAACTCAGTCTATCATTCCATGTTCCTACCGAGCGGATTGCACCTTTAAAGGAGGGAGGTGTCCATCATTTGACTGCAGGAGATGATCTATGATCTTGTGGGATCCTCCTCAGGGGGTACGTTGCTCCGCTAATAGCATTTCTAAAGAGTCCCTCTTCGGGGCAAAAGTCCGACAGATGGGAAAGAGTACGGCGGGTTCTATTAAGGCCTACGGGTCTCCGGGTAGAGTTAGAACTTTTGAATGCTTTGGATGGGTGCCTGCGTACGGGTTAATGATAAATAACATAGGAGGGAGGCATTTTTTATTGCTGCAGGATGTGCTGGCGATGTTCCAAGGATTGGTATGTTCCTGCTATTTCAGGGTGTGGACTCTAGTACAGCCCTTCGTTGTGTTTACTAGGGCTTGGTCGATCATGCGGTTCACTTACCCTTTGGCTCTTTCGAGAGTGGAGATATCGGTACCGATGATGCATCATCTGATACGGGATTTACCCTTGTCCCGTATTGCATTTTGCTAATGTTTCAATTATGTCTCTTGTGCGGATCTCCATCCTTTTGGTGAAGTGGAGACGATCCTATCTTTGGTAGATTTTCCCATGGTCGTATAAATAAGTCGTTTGTGCTTTGCACCTCCTTTTGATGACGCGGAGCTCGACATTCCGGTATAGGCCAGTCATGTTGTACTTAGAGAATGGTCTTTCTTCTTGTTGCAGTGATCGTCATTTAGAGTTTTTCAAGGATTCGAGAGGTTGTTGTGTTTTGACATGGTGGTCCGAGCTTCCCCATCATCCTCGGCCTGATAGTGCTGATCGGGTCACCTACACTCATGTGCATATGTTTTATTTAAAATGGATAAAAAATGGAGGAAGGTTACAAGTTCATCGTTTTGAGGCCAAGATGAGATCTCAGTACCCTCTTTGCTGAATGTATGGGCGTCTTTGGGGGTATATCCCCAGATCTACCTTTCTCTAGTGCCGAAAAATATTTCTCTCCCATTTACATGTTCTTGGAAAGGGTCTTCGCTCCTCCATTATTGCGGTAATGTGTTGTGACCCATTTACTTCATTACTCTTAGCCGCCACCCATACCGGGGACTGAACATGAATTTGGTCGCTCGCCAGTTCTTGGCTGTTATTTTGTCGAGATCCTTGGTGTCATTCCTTCGGAGTTGGTAGCTATCTTCGCCCCCGAGACCTCACTTGCTATGTAGTTCCTACACTAATATGTTATTCCTTTAAGAGAAATATCCCTGGTTTTGCCTACGGAAAACACGATGTTTGGTAATGCGATATGTAAATTGTACTCTCATGGGCGAGGCACCCTTGCCGGCCATGTGTCCTTATCGAATCTTGCTTTTTTAATGATTCCTTGAGGATATCGTCCTCGGGTCATTCTTTGATCGTTGCAAGGTAGATTGCATCTTGGAGTATTATTCCTGTCTATGGCGCACGGGGCAGTACCTCCCTCTGTTCAACATTGATATCTTTGCCAGGAGGCTGTGTGGGTAAGCCAAGCCCGAAAAGGCTCCAGGATGGTCATCCACGATCCAGATTGGCGACTGACACCGAGTACGAGTATCTGACCAGGTCTTTGCTGGGTACTGATCATGTTTTGATTGAAGTGCCCTGAAATTATCGGTCTTAATTTGTTAAGGCTTTGAGTGCAAAGCTGTATTGTCCAGTCCTCTGAGACCAGGGGTAATCTCATTCATTCTATCAGCGAATGAGGTGTCAACTATAGTGGCATTTCATTGTCCCTTCGATCAGCCGAGGACGTTTCAGGCTCTCTCATTGCAGCTTTGATGACAGCGACATGTGTCTTTATGGAGGAATTTTCTGGTATGGTAAGCGATTTTATGGGGTCGGGTGCTAGGTTATAATCCCACACCATGGTTCCTGTAGAGAGTGTTTCCACTTACCTCTTCAGTAAGACGGGCGCGATCTCATCATCTTTTGGGTCGTTGCCTTTTCCCGTGCACGTATAGGTAGCAATGTATTCGTTGGGATCTGAGGTCGCGTTGTACTTAGGTAGTTCTGGCATTTTAGGTTTTTCTAGAATGGGTTCCGGTATTGCTTCCTCGGGGGACGACCACTACACGAACTTCCCCAAACTTGATTTGATCCTTCTGGTGAGATCCTCGAGCATCTTTGCCATGGCAAAGTCGGCTAAAGATCCGGCATTGCTCGATCACATGGGTGCTTTCTCGGAGGGGGGAGCTGTTTCTGGCACAACTGTGTTGGGAGCCTTCGAATGGCTTTGTAACTGAGCTTCGGACAACTGTTATGCCTGGAATATTTCAAAAATATCGTGAAAACTAACTTCCTGTGTTTCCCGATCTGGGGTTCTTTGGGATTCCAGTTGTTCGCCATACTGTATGCTTCCATTGGTGTGTGAGGCTTCATCAATCTGTTGTGCGTCCTGTGAATCTGCCTCCACTACAATCAGGCCAGTCATGTTATCGGGATTCTCTGGTGGCGTTCCGGCAGCCAAAATAGCCATACCATTTTCCTCATGATTTTTGAGGTAGTTGTTTTCTACCCCATTTACCGAGCCAGACATCTTGAGCTGAAAATCAAGAGATCTTGGACAAGAAAAATTGTAAAAGATAACTTTCATTTTTATAATGAAACTAGCAAGAAATTAATCACTATCATTATTAGCCCCACGGTGGGCGCCAACCTGTTTACCATGAAAATGGTAACAATATTTATTAATATGATTCTAAAAATATGTGATCTATTTCTATGATAGTTGTTAGAGCAGTTGATGCTAAGAATATGAAGTTAAACTAAGAGATACAAACTAAAATAGGGTAGTAATCAAACCGAGGGGAATACAGCCCAAGCATCGGACTGGTAAATAAAGGACCTTGTGGTGAATATCTAGCTAGAGTTCAAGCTGTCGGGGGTAGTCGGGAATGGGTCAACAGTTAAGGTATGATTAAGAAAGGCTCTTTATGGCCAATAATAATCAATAAATGAAGAACAAGCAAATAAGCAATAAATGCTAAAGTGGTCTCGAGCGAGTGAGAACAAACAAGTTAGCAAGAACAAAGAGAGAGAGATATATTAAACTAGTGGAGAATAGTTGGAGCAACACCAGATGCTTACAAAGTAATATGGGTTCCCTTTATATAGGAAGGGAACCGAGTTATAGTACAACATGCATTAATAGTAAAGTATACGGATGGTACGGCTAGACGCGACACTTCGTTATAGGCCCTAGAGAGGCCGACTATGTTAGACTTAGTAGTGTGCCTTGGGAACTTCCCCTTCTGCTCTATCCTCGACCTTCACCTCTTTGAAATGGGCCTCAACGAGCCCAAAGGGAGGGGCGTGTTCTTCAGATGTGTCTTGATAGCAAGAAATTAAGTTATTTGATTTTTCTGCATACACTCATTTAGCCCTAGAAGAGGCAATCCGTCATAGGACATGGTCGCTCAGTGTATGTGGCTCCGGGCTTCGAACGTCCCTCGAAGCACCTTCGATGGGAGACAAAGTCAACAACAAAGAACACTCATTCCTCGAAGTCCCTATGATGGAAGAAAAAGTCGGCGACAGAGAACCCTCATTTCTCGAAGTACCTTCAATGGGAGAAAAATTCAGCGGAAGAGAACCCTCATTCATCGAAGTACCTTCCATGAGAAAATAAGATGTCAGCGGAGAAGGAGCTATTTTTATAAATCCATAGATCTCGAGCGTAGCAGGCTCAGCCGATAAACCCTCTCGCAGCCCTAGTCCTTGACTCATCTTCCTATAAGTGTCGTTGCCCTACGAAGGCTCTTCTTGCTTTATTTTTTTTATCATTTATTAGCCTAGAAGCCGGCAACCCTTATCTCTCTTCGAGAAGGCATGACCTCGCCTCAAAGGACTCATTGATGCCTACAATAACAGATTTAGTACACACGAAGAAAGGGTTACTCAAAAAAGGAGCAAATCACATAACACGTACCGTGGTGTCTTGCCTCCCATCTACCTTTAGACAACTTTAGCCATTTACAATCATTATCATGCAAATGGGCCTCCATATTCTAAGCCCAATCCATCAATTGCGGAACCTTATATGGCATCCATGGATTTGCAGCAGAAAAAAACACAAGTATGACACTTACGTATGAAATTCTCCATTGTAAACAACACAATGTAGGCACAAGTCTACCAATTACGTGTAAAGTTCCATTCCTCGGGAAATGGAAGAAACTCGGCGGTTATAATATCAGTAGTCTGTGCTTGGACGAATTGACTCATCCATCCTCGATCCCCATCATCTTCATCATCGATAATAAAGGGCTTAGGGAATCGACATCGAAGGATTTGTAGGACTCGATGATGAAAATGTCTTTACAACCTAATGTGATGACTAAGGGTGAACTCAAGCCCTGCTCCCTCCACGAAAAATCTCATCATCAATAATGCCCACCAACAAGATGGATAAACCTATGTCGAGACAGCCCGATACTTTCGAGAGAAGTCATGCATAACCTTATCAAGGGTACCCAATGTAAATGGGTATTTACACATTCAAAAACCCCTCATCATGATCAATAATGATCTCTTCCGGGAAAGGTACCTCCAGTGCTACCTTTTTCCCCCATCCACAATCTTTCCTCACCAACTCAAGGTGCACCTCTCCTATTAAAAAAATAAGCTTCAAGGTATACTCTTGATGACTCCGAACCTCATGAGGTTTTTCTGATGAGAAGTCTTCCTTTGAAGCAAAATGTCCCAAAGTTGGCTTGCCTAGCATTAGCGGTGCCCCACCAACCAGGCAAGAACTAGAGGCGAAACTGCCTTATTCTTTCCGAACGGGTCCTGGCATGGCATTCATAACTATATTAAAACCAGGGAATTGAAGGAAGAATTTTGGTAAAGGCTTCAAATTTAGAGCAGCAAAGGACCTAACACGGGATAGAAGAACTCTGTTGATGAGGAAAGCTACTTAGAATGGCGGCATTTTCAAAGAAGGGAATGCCAACCTATATATATATAGAGAAAGCGGTTACTATCCACTTTCCTCTAAGGCTAATTATAAATATTGAATAAGTTGTTAACACATTGTAAAGATATACCGACACGATCACTTGAGTCATTTCATAATCATATCACATAATTCATGCAACCATATGAAATTATGGGGATCAAAATCCCCGCATCGACATATCTCAAGAAGAAGATAGGCTCTAAGGAGCCATTTATATCATAAGA
Source organism: Nicotiana noctiflora (assembly GCA_032618575.1). Taxonomy (NCBI): domain Eukaryota; kingdom Viridiplantae; phylum Streptophyta; class Magnoliopsida; order Solanales; family Solanaceae; genus Nicotiana; species Nicotiana noctiflora. The sequence goes on from JASVEL010004351.1 coordinate 350,346, forward strand.
AACCTCATGATGGTACCACATCCTGAGGACCTCTTCCAAACAGAAAATAGGTTCTAAGGAGCCCTTTACATCATTATAAGCCTCAAGATGGTACCCGATCTCGAGGACCTCCGCCAAGAAGAAGATACGCTCTAAAAACCTACTCATATGGTCTTGACATTGAGGTGGTACCCTGCCTCGAGAATTTCTGCAATTGCAAGTGCATATCATCTACCCGATCTTCTGGCCGTCGAGCTACCTAAGCCCAAGCGAACTTTGCTCTAAAACTACAATTAAATCCTTAGGGCTATCTTTCGCCTTCGGATCAAGGTAAAACATTAACTCGGTTACTTTAGCCTAGTGGCTGTATGAGTCAAGGTGTACCCCCATCCAGGGTCTATCTGCAATGCCTTGAGCCTGTCTGAGTCAAGGCGTACCACCATCCGGGGTTTGTTATGAGGTGTCTAATTAATCAACCAGGAACCAAAAAATATGTACACGAAGGCCCGGTATTGTTACCAATCGGTAGGTTCATGCACTCAAATTCTTCATAAACACAAAAAGGGAAATATAGCATAAGTCAGAGACAAATTGAAGAAATATCTTTGTATTCATAAATGATGATTACAGAAAGCCCATGAAAGGAAATTGCACCTGATTACAAAAGCCCACGAAGCGTCCATAGGCAGAAACGAAGAAGAAAAAGTGACGGCTAAAAATCAAATCTACACTTGTGGGTGCATCATCGAGATATATGTCTTCAAGAAAATTTCCTTCGAGTCCCCATCTCGGCCTTTCTGTAGGTGTTTCCAAGGACGAGAAAGAGGAAGTGAAATGATATAGAAGAAGCATAAAAATATGAAGAAAAAACCGTAGCCTGCAAAAGACAAAATGCTTTTACGAGGCAGTGAAAATTACAACTTGATAAAAGTCTTGGCGAGCATACGCATTACCTGCATGGCTACTTTAAGTGCGCTTCTAGGTACACTGCATCATGAAAGTTAGTGGCAGGTAGTAGCGCTTCATCCTATGGAAAACAAAAGGGAAAAAATGCCACACCAGGTTAGAGTAGGGAGATAAGCAGCGGTGTAAAGACCGAACATCCTCTTGACTTGCGCATAGTCAACATATCTTCCTGAGTATGAAGAATTTGGTGTCACTATTTCATCGCCTCGAACCAATGATAACAGCATTAGCAACAAAAAAAAACAACAACAATAATAACAACAAGTTAGTGCACTCCCGCTTGGAGGAAGACAACTTCAAGAAAAGGCCATTACAAAGCCGGTGAAAATGTTGTCATATAACCTTATGGCCATAGGCGTTAAACATGAGAAATAAAACTCGTAGGGGCAATGAGAAGAAAGGAGTTGAAAAATGGTGAATAATGACTGAATAATGTTTTAATTAAAAAAATTCCATTTATAGAAAGAGGCTAGCACAACCAATAGTCGCAATCAATTGTCTGTGGAATACGTATCGACCAGCGCAATCAATATTTTTCAGGAGACGAATCATCAGTAGTGTTATTACTTTGAAAAAATAAAGTAACAGTGTAATTAGTGTTCCTAGGGATGACATGTTGATGAGATGTCTGATTTATTACAAAAGTCAATGTCATATACAACACATCATCACATGAGGATCGAGGAGATCAGTGTCAGAGCCATTTCTTATCATTTTTATTAGAGAAACACAGGGACTATGCTTATGCGGTAAAATCGGAGGGTCCAATTTTTTGCCATCACGATGCTTTATAGGTATGTTTTTTAAAGGCTCGAGGCTACGGTCAAGATGTACACCGGAGGGGTTATCAAGACAATACAGATCGACAGTTATGATAAAATGTCAGATTTTCCCAAGGCGTGTGACTAGAGTGGAAAGCGTCTAGTAGGCTAGTTTAGACCAGTATCCTACCATTAAAATCATTGTATGTTCCCTATATCTTTATAATAAATGATGTTGTACTACATGGTGATTCCTCGTGGTATATGAAGCGGATCATTTTAATTTTGTAGAGATATATAATACTCAGTATTAAATACAAGAACTTTTTCTCTACTCTTTAACTCAAATATACTCTCTATTTGGTTTTGTTGCTTACATTTATTGCTTTATCAGAATCTATTATATCTCAATTATTGATATTCATCGTTGCTCATTACTAATTATAAAGAGCCACAATTGTATCTCTCATTACTATTAATCCTCCCTCGATTACCATAAGCCGAGCGTCCAGCTCGACCTCGACGCCCATATACGCATGCCAGCTCGAGGCCCCGATTTTGAGCCCTTTGATTTGGTCATTATACTATCTGACAGTTTAAATATCACTTTCTAACCCTTACTTAGCATCTATTGCCTAAAAACTGGCATAAAAATAGATCACATATTTTTAGAAACACTATCCGTGGCAGAATCAGAAGGTCCAATTTCTTGATAACTAGTTCATTTCAGAAGATAATCTTGAGGCCTCAAGGCCGCAAAGCTGTGATAGAGTTCCCTCCCCTGAATCTTGTCAACGATCGGCATGAAGATAATATAAATTGAGGGTAGAGTAAAAATGAGGATTTCCCAAGGAACGTGGCAAAGTATGACAAAGCTGGCATGCCCAGAATCTGTATCAGCATGTCACATCCAGTTATCCCATCCCTCTACCTTTCTCTATAACTTACTCTCTCGATACTATTCTTCCTATTTTCTAATTTCATAATTCTTCTTCATTTATTGCTTTTCATTTGCCATAAAGAGCCTCCCTTAGATTTATCCAAAGTATTAGCCCTTCCCCGATTATCCCCGATAGCTCGAGCCCGAGTCCAGGCATCGACCTTGAGGACCCACATCGCTCAGTTCGAGGCTCTAATAGCTAACCCCTTTGTTTAACTATAACTCCATTTTAGCTTGTGTTTCATCGATAAACTTCATACACCTAGCACCAACTGCTTAAATAACTAGCATAAAAATATATCACGTATTTATAGATTCCTTTTTCAACAAATATAATTATTACTACAACTTTCATGGTAAACAGTTTGGCACCCACTATGGGGCTAAAAATAATAGTGATTAGTTTCTTGCTGGTTTCATTACATTGTGAAGCTTATCTTTCACACTTGTTCTTGTCCATGAACTTCAATGTCAGGTCAAAATGTGTGGCTTAGTGAACAGAGTTGAGAACAACAACATTGAAAATCTCGAAGAAAATGGTGTTGTTATTCCAATTGTTGGTGCACTACTGGAGAACCCTGATAACGCACCTGGACTGATTAAAGTGGACGCGGGTTCACAAGACGCGCAGCAGGTCGACAAAACGTCACACACAGGCAGGAGCATACAAGATGGCGACCAATAGGAAGCCCAAAGAACCCTAGCTCGGGAAGAACATAAGGTTAGTTTTCTTGTTATTTTAAAAATGTTGCAGGGACAACAGCTAGCTATTGCTCAACTGCAACGCCACCCAAAAACTCCTAGCACAGTAGGACCAGGAGCTACTCCCCCAGACACACAGGTACTAGAGAAATCGAGAAATAACAGATCGATAGCCAATCCTGCTATTGTAAAAATCCTCGAGGACCTGAGAAAAAGGACTGAGTCAGGGGAGAAAATGATACCATCCAACGACAAAACGGTCAAAACCTACAACTTCAGGGTTGACCAAATTACGGGCGTGCCCCTGGTCCTAAAAGGTGTAGACTTAAAAAAGTAGCAGTCGTTCCTAGTGGAAGAGGCTACAAAATGCATTCCAAAGAAATTCAAAATGTCAGAACTCCCAAAATACTATAGGAACTAAGATCTTGATAAACACGTTATTGTCCATATGTGTGTAGTAAAGGGAAACAACATAAAAGATCACAATATTGAGTCGGTCTTACTGAAGAAGTTTGGAGAAACACTCTCGAAGGGGGCCATGATGTGGTATCACAACCTAGCTCCAAACATCATATACATATTTTTCATGCTATTAGACTCCTTTATAAAGGAACACGTCGGTGCCATCAATATACCCATGAGGAAGTCCGACGTATTCAAGATCAAGTAGAGGGATAATGAGATGCTGCAAGAATTCATATCTTGCTTCCAAACGAAATAAACGAAACTACCCCAGTCTCCGACTACTAGGTGGTGCAGACCTTCACTCAGGACATTGAATGAAGCTCAGTGGTCTCAAGCTAGCTACTAGAGAATCTTATCAACTATCTTGCTAAAACCTTGTCGGACGTCCACAAACGGTATCAACAAAAGATTCCGGTCAAGGATAACCATCTGAGAGCCCCTTCGGGCTTACTATATCCAAGCAGGCTCCTGGCCAAGGAATCGCAACCAATAAAAGATAGGCATCAGTCGTACCTCGAAGATCGAAGATACCCGGAAATGCGCCTCGCAATAATCAATTGATAAACTGAGGGCAGAACCCTCGGGGACCCATCAACAGAGCAAGATTCAATGAAAACACTAAGCTGACAGAGGTACTGTACTTATGATAATATAACATCAACGTCGATGTGAAAGACATCGTATTCGCCATCAGCAAAATCAGACACACCATATGGCCCAGGCCTTTTCAGTCGGGTCCTTCCCAGATGAATCACAACTTAATATTTGAATTTTATAAATACGCACGGACATAGGATCGAATATTGACACCTTCTCTTAGAGGAAGTATCCAAGCTACTCAATAAATATCACCTCAAGCATTTTTTAGCGATTGGGCTGAAAATCCTTTCTGAGAAAGAGAGGCGGCCAAAAAGAACAAAGCAGATGAGCCTCAACATGTTATCCACATGATATTGTGGGAGGGGGGCATCGGCACTTCCCAAGAACCCGTGATATGAACTACACATATGTCCATCATGAGAGAAAAATGAACTCGGGGATATGTACCCGAAGATGCCCATGCAATTAGCAAGGAGGATTCTACAACTTTGTCCCAACTCCATAACGATCCACCAGTAATATCTTTACTAATTAATTCATTTTCCCTTTTACCTACACGGATTAATTATCATTTATTTGAAATATAATAATACTTATAACCTCAAAATTATCTCATTCCCAAGCTTACATCGATTAACATATGACGAAATATCAACATACAAAAATTGAGGATTTAACATATTGTTTATAAGATTTAATCAATTTACTTATGGCGTACTTTCACGTATTAAAATATAGAGTTTAACATTGACCGTGTGTATCTGTCGTGTTTGATTACTCTCGGTGGTTTTGAGACCATAGCCAATTTATTATTCCTTAGAATGGTGGGTTTTGATGTTATCTTGGTATTGACTGGTTGTCACCCAATTTTGTTATTCCTGATTGTCACGCCAAAATTATGATACTTGCTATGCCAAGTGTACCGCAATTAGAGTGGAGAGGCACCTTATATTACACTCCCAGCAGAGTTATTTCAGTTCTTAAATCTCAACGAATTGTTGAGAAGGGTGTAACGCGTATCTAGCCTATGTGAGAGATATCAGTATTGATAACCCTACAGTTGAGTTAGCTTAAATAGTGAAGGACTTCCCATATATTTTTCTAGCTGATCATCCTGGCATGTCGCCAGGTAATAATATTTATTTTGGCATTGATTTTTTGTCGGGCAATCAGCCCATCTCTATTCCCCATTATCGTATAGGTTGTCCTTATTTGAAAGAGTTGTAGGAACAATTACTGGAATTGCTTAATAAGAGCTCCCTTCTGCCGACAGTGTCATCTTGGGGTGCTTATGTCTTGTTTGTAAATAAAAAGTATGGTTATATGCGTATGTGCATTGATTATCGCTAGTTGAACAAAGTTACAGTGAAGAGCATGTGTCATTTGACTCGTATTGTTGACCTATTTGATATATTATACGATGACCGGGTGTTTTTCAAGATTTACTTGTGTTTAGGCTATCATCATTTAAATATTCGGGGGCTATATATCACGAAAACTTCTTTCGAGACTCGGTATGGCCATTACGAGTTCCTTATGATGTCATATAGGTAGACCAACACCCCCTCAATATTATGCATGTGATACACTGTGTGTTTTGGTCCTATAATGACTCATGTCATTGTCTTTATTGACGATATTTGGTGTACTACCGGAGTTGCGAATATCATGAGCAGCATTTGAGGACCATACTTCAAACCTTAAGAGAGAAGAAATTTATGCAACGTTCTCAAATTGATAGTTCTAGTTAGATTTAGTGGTATTTATGAGTCACGTAGTGTCGAGTGAAAGAATAAATATAGATCCAAATAAGGGTGAAGCAATGCAGAGTTGGCCTAAATTGTTCTAAGCTATAGAGAGTCAGAGCTTTCTTGGTTTTTCGGGTTATTATTGTCGATTAATACATAATTAATCAAAAGTTCAGCGCATTAATACTTAGCTTTTATTAGCTAATGCCCTAATACTTATTGCATAGTGTGTGTGTATATATATATATATATAGCTAATGCTCTAATATACTATATTTAAGTTTTGAATAGTTATTAGCTGATAGAAGCTAAGAATAATATATCGAATATAGCTTTTATGATATTTTGATATAAAACTTTACTTTCGAAATATAGAGAAAGTGTGTATGGGAACAGCGCTATAGCGCGGAAGTGGTTGCAAATTTCAATCTAAAAGCTTGAAAGCGGATGTCCCATTGTTTCTCCAAAGCTAGGCAGTTGAACCAGAAGCCTGACTAGTTGTTTCAAGATTTATGGATGATTTGCAAAGGCAATGGCTTACAGCAGAGTTCTTACAGAAGAGCGGAAAAAAAAACTCTGGCTTCTGAGAAGGGAGGATCCTTGCACACTGGATGTGCGATCAGCCTAGGGACGATAAAATAAATAATGGCACATAATTGCTTAATTTATTTTAATTTTCAAAGTATATGTATTCTTATCAACTAAAATTTATTAGTTTTCAGGAAAAAAAGTTCGGGCATCCAATGAACCAAGATGAGCTCTTCAAGGAGACTCGTATTGTGAAGAAGAAGAAAGAAATGGACCAAAAAGGTGGGTCGAGGGTCGAGGGTCGAGCGTCGACTGTACATGTAAGTTTTCACTTTTAATTAAGAATTTTGATTTACTTTATATAAATTTTGAAATAGTAATTCAATGTAATTTATCTTATAGGGTCGCTTCACAGCTGATGTGGAGCAATTCATATGCAGTCAACCACCTAATGAGTTGGGCTTGTCAATCTAACTATTGGACGAGGATGCTAAGAAAATTTGGATGCAGGTTGCTGGCTGTCCAAAATAGGGGAAGGTATACGGGCTTCCTAATAAGAAATTTCATCGCTATAAGTGTAGAATGCAAGGAATAGGGACTTTCTCTCAAATCGAGCAACTTGATGGGGAGAGCCTCTCCTCTATACGAGAGATTGTGGCAAAGCTCACATCCAAGCTTGAAGCCGCCAAGGAGAGAGAGAGAGGCCTAGAAATATGCAATACTCTAGCATGCAAGCTCGGTGCAAGGGGATGTGTGACGACCCGACCCGTCGTCGCGTGAGTTACCGCCCTGTTTCCCCCTTATTGTGGTTCCTCATATTTTTATATTAGTGTTAGAGTTGATCAGGTGTAATTGAATTGGTTTTGGTTAAACATAAGGCACATAGCCTCGTAGAAGGAAGCTTGTTTTAGAAAAGTCAACCAGAAGTTGACTATGTGGTTAGAAGGCTCGTATGTGAATTACACTGATTCGGATAGCTTCGGGGATGATTTATGACTAGGAAGAGTGATTGGAATTTAATGTGGAGGTCCGGTGTAGAAATGCGCCTGAATTGGCGAATTTGGAATTTTGGCAAAATCCGGTAGATAGGTGATATTTCGATCCGGGAGATAGAATGGAATTCTGAGAGTTGCAGTAGCTTCGTTAGGTGATTTTGGACATGTCTGAAAATTTTCAAGTAATTCGGACATCGTTTGGTCAGGTTTTTTATTGAATGAAGGTTTCGAAAGTTACAGTTGAAACTTAGGTTTGAATCTGCCTTGATTTGATGATTTTAGTGTTAAAGGACGTGTTTTTCTGATTGGAGCAAGTTTGTATGGTGTTTTAGATTGGTTTGGTGTTTTTGGTTGGGGTCCGAGGGTCCGAGGGATGGTTTCGGATGGTTAATCGGGCATTTCGAAGTGTTATAGCAGGCCTGAGGTGTAGTGTTCTGTTGTATCCACATCTGCGGTGGGTGAGCCGCCTAAGCGGTCCCGCAAATACGGCTTTACTATCAAAAAAATGGCCCTAGGTGGCCTGGGGTTTTCCGCAAAAGCGGACTTGGTTCCGTAGGAGTGGTCTCCTCAGAAGCGGATGCTGACCGCAAAAGCGGTCTGGAGAATTTTGGCTAGGACCGCAGAAGCAGTGCAATGACCGCAAAAGCGATTAACGCAAAAGCGGTGAAGGACTGTTGAAGAGGTTAAGCGGGATTTTAAGCTATACCACAGAAGCGGTTATTTGGACGCGCAAACGGAACCGTAGAAGCGGTTATGGGAACCGCAGAAGCGAAAATGTATGAGGGTTTAATGAATTCAGTGTATTCGAATTTCAGAAGTGCAAAATCATTTGGGCTTCGAACAAAGAGGAATTTTGGGCGATTTTGAAGAATAATTCGTGGGTATCATTAGGTAAGGACTCTTGGACCTAGATTATATCATTATGGTGTTAAAACATGGAATTAATCACTGAAATTGGAGGAATCAAAGTGTAAAAATTGAGGTTTTTGCTTAAAGCCTAAGAAATGATAAAATGATGATTTGTGGGGTCAAATGGACTCCGATTTTTATAAATTTTATATGTACAGACTCGTGGCGAGATGAGGATTCCGAAAATATGAGTTTCATAATTTTTCGAGAAGCCGGACCGGTGCTCAAATTTTGCTAGTTTCGAGATTTTTCATATATTTTAGTTGTTTTCAATTGGGTGTTGTTCCATTAGCCTATTATGATATCTTTGATTTGATTTTGGCTTGTTTCAACGTGCGTAGAGACTGGATTGAGGAGCAAAGGCATTGCGGGCTAGAGTTTTCGACGGATCGAGGTGGGTAATACTTGTAAATGATGTCATGAGGGTTTGTAAACCTTGCATTTGCACATCATAGTACTGTATTGAGGTGACTTGCACATCGAATAATGGGCGTGGGTAAAGCACCATTGGGGATTGTCACTTGGTCCGTCCCTTTTAATAAAAACACTAACTAATTTCTTAAAATTGAATGGACACCCTAATAAAGATATTAATATTATGAACTGGATTGATTATCATGTTTTGGGCTTCGTGCCAAATATTCGAATCCTTCGGGGATTGGTATCACTGTCTTGGCAATACTATGCATATTTTCATCTATGTCTAAGGTTTTAAAATGGTATTTTGATACTCTACAGTTTTATAAGATTTGAAAATTTAAACAAGGCTTTGATGACATTTTAGCTATGAGTTGTTATGATACTGTTGCCCAAGAGGCTTATATGCATTCATGACTATGCATGGATCGGGTTGCACGCTGCAGCGGGAGTGATATTGATATTGCGCTTGGGCTATAGGAGCCTCTCCGGAGTTTGAACCCCCATGTGAGCGCGAGCGCCTTTGCATGTATCGGGTTGTACGTCGCAGCGTCATGTTCATTGCATTGCATACATATAACGGCTTTACTTGTACTACATGGCATGACATTTAGCACTCATACATTACTGGCATACATGTGTTATCTGCCTTATTGACCAGATATCCTGGTGGAAATTGTTAAGAAGTGCTGAGCTCAAGGGGTTAATTTGAGTGCAGACTTGCACTATTTGAGGTTGTACCCAGGTATTGAACTGTTAATAATGAAAGGAAGGGATGTTAAAAAGATATTTCTACATAATCTACTCATATAGGTTAAAAGGGAATACCATGAACGTGTACTTTAGTTTAATAGATGATATATGTTTATAGCATGAAATAGTGCTTTGTGTGATTTTCTTTTTCTCAGCATTATTTACTTTTATTACCGCTGAGTTGGAAGTACTCACTCGACTCCCTGCATCATGTGTGCAGATTCAGGTACTTGGAAGCTTAGCTGAGCTTGGTTCTTGTTTAGAGCTCCATTTGGTATCGTTGAAGTTGATGTCTAGCGTTTGTAGAACCCAACACTCCCCCTTTGACTCTGTTGTATTGTTTATTCCGCGTACTCTCAGACTTGTAGAGTTACTTACAGTATTGTATTGGTATTTTGATAGAGAATCTTGACTCGAAACCCCAGATCTTTGGAAAGTTATGTTGTTTTGGGAGATTTTGGGATATTTTTATAACTATCAGGTTATTTTGGTTTCATACACTATTAATGACTTAAAATAAATTATTTTGAGCTATAAGCTCGGGATGAGAGTGTATTTGGTCGGGCTTGCCTAGCCGTTGGGTTGGGCGCCATCACGATCGAGTTGGGATCGTGACAAGATGGTATTAGAGCCTAGGTTACTAGGCCTCATGAGTCTTGAGCTGGTTAGTAATGTCTCGCGGATCGGTACGGAGACATCTGTATTTATCCTAGGGAGGCTGCAGACCTTTTAGGAAACACTTCACATTCTTGGCATTCTTATCGTGCGTACTTGATTCAGCTTGAGATGTTATTCTTAAAATTCCTTCCACACGTCTGTATGTGCACTCGAGTGCTTAGTAATAAATTTTCCTTGATGGCTTGTGATTCCCCGATCGAGGGGTGGGATATAATCTCTGTGAGTTCACGTTGGGCCAGTCGGGAGGACTTGAGGCCGGATCTTTGTCTATGGCTTGAGCACTAAGGTGCTGATTTTGCAAGCTAGTATTATAAAATTTATATGATCAGTATTGTCCCTTATTGTGGAAATGGCATCTTGATAATGGGTGAGCTGCAAGGTGTTCGATTCTTATTGTGATCTGTTATGTAGCTCCCAGCTATAGGCATGGAGAATATTTTCATGTCTCTTAGTGGAAAGGTAAAGTGCATTACGTGTGGTAGTATGAGTTCAGACTTAGGAAGACCGAATTTGTTGTGCTATGTGTATTTGGTGAAAGGTATTTGATATGTGTTATGATTCAAGAAGGTGCAACGCATGTCCGCGTATCAATTTTGATAATATAATTTGTTTAGTATTGAGATTTATGTTGTTGATTTACATTGTGATCGCTTATTGAGTTGTGGACGTGTTGTTAGGATGGTTTTGGTGATTCTCTGGCAGGTGGATAGGCTCAAATTACAAAGGAAACTCTGTCGAATTGTTTGGAAAATTTGGGACTTAGAAAGATTTTTGGTCACCTAAAGAGTGGGCTTAACTGTTGTGTGTGAACGAATGCAAGAATTGTAGAAGAGTTAAGATTTCTGATGATTCGTGTCTCCGTCAAAGCTTGTATATGACTTGAGTGTAATCTCACTATAACATTGTGGCATCATTTGAGTAAGAATGCTATGAGTGATTAAAAGTGCCTTGATATATGGCTTCAAGCCAAGTTGGGGAGGTTGTTAATGATTAACTGATTGCACTGTTGTATATTATGATTGGTTCTATCTCAAAGTATGTTGGCGAATCAGTTCTGGTCACGAAAACTAAGCCGACAATGGCGAGTGTGACGGGAAGTTTTGATAAAGGTTGTATGGTGTGTCGTAGATATAGAGAAATACTAGGATGTTTTGAACTGCTGTTGACAAAGAATGCTTAGTGTATAGATAAGAAAGATGGTTTTTTTTATCTGTATGGAGACCATATTCTGCGGTGTCAGAGTGTTAATAAAGCACGAGTGGTCCTGTTAATTTAGGGTAGGTGATTTACAGTTGATTAAGGACGAACGACTCTAGAGAATAGTTTTGCAGTGTTCAGGTTGTTGCATGTAACAGTTAGGTGTCTCAAGATTGTGTATGTGGCTAGAGACTGTGGTTTTGTTAGAAGAGATCAAGACTTGTGGTATGTTATGTTAATAATGGGATTCTATGTATCCGTATTGGAAGGTAATGATAACAAATTCAGAATCGCATGAAGTTCTTTAAGATAATCTATTATAGAATGTGGTACTTCTGGGAAACATCTGAGAGAGTATTCAGTGGCCTATAGGTCTTAGACCATGTGGTCTTATGTACGAGTCTCGTGTGGTAACCTGAGTTGAGGTATTGTGGTGCTTCAATAAAAGAGAATATTAAATTAGAAAAAAATGAATCAGAAAGGAAATTGGGATAAATGGAATAGATTGATGATCAACCGAAATGGTATGATAAGGATGTGATTAATTCCTGGTATGTGTTTGAAGTAATGAGTCTTGCAGGTATTGTGCAGCAAAGCTCTTACGTGCTAGCAGTTGCTTAGCGTGGTTTGGATAGAAGGATTCAGTCCTGGCAGTTTAACTTGTGCAATGGGATTGGGAGAAAGAGTTCGTGATATGTTTTACCGTGGTTTGAAAATGAATATATTTCCTATTGGTAAGCGAAACTTAGAGTGTGTAATAATTTTCTCCTATATGGGATCATGAAAGTTCTTGGCTAGTTGAGTGCGTCGATGTCAGGGGCGCAGGAGAGAGATAGAAGTTTCCATGTTACCTTGGTGTGGTGTAGTATGTGCGGTGTGTTATGGCGAGTTGATATTGGCGTGTTCAAGGTTTTGGATCAGTTCATAATAATGGGAAGTCATTAAAAGTCTTGAGCAGCACGGGCAGTTGCAGATTATTTAAGAATCGATCTTTCTAGTGATTAAGGAAAAATGGTACTGCTATTCTAGTGATTTGGCAGGGTATATGTTCAAAAAGGGCAAGGTAATGTAAACTAATAATATCTAGTGGTATTGTGGTATTCTCTTGTTTGATCGACTGTGATGATTGAGTTGTTGATGGTATAGATAAATTTCTTAATGTCTTTTGTGGTATGAAAGGATGCTTGATGTGTGTTATGTATTCATACGGCAGGGTGTGGGATCAGGCATAGTGATTCATGTATTATATATATGTTAGAGATTAGAATTTCTCGTGATCCGGCTATACAGTGGTTGTGTATCATGTGTATCGGTACCGTTTAACGGTTATTGAAAATTGAAAGTCCTAGTGGAACTCTTTTTGCTTGATATGTTAAGTTTGGGTTATGCTAATAGATTGCAGACTGGTTATCCCAATGTCAGGTTGTCTAGATTAATGTGTTAGGGGCTATGTCGACAAAGCCACAGATCGTGTGGCAATGTACATCGGATTATGTTCTAGCAGGACAGTTTTGCATCCCCAGGACCCGCGGACGGCTGGTAGGTATTGCTTTGTTAATTGGGCCATCGTGGCGGATGTCGGTGTAGAGGTTTCTACCATTGATTCAGTTTTGGTGTTGGGGGACTTTTCGAATGTGTTTCGTGTAGCCGAGCATAGGACTATATAAGTTATTGTAATGAGCAAATTTGACTCGATGTGCATTTCCCTTTTGTGAGGTACATATGTGTGGATCGGATGGCACGCCGCCACGGGTATGGTATTTGGAGTAGGTGGCACGCCGCCATGGATATGATATCTGGATCGGGTTGCACACCGCAACAGTGTGATTTGAGAAAATAGTCTTAGTTATTTGTTACTTTGTATGCATTACGTCCTGGCTTCTGAGGAAAAGTCTGTATTGGGTATTGCTCGGCGAATAGCGCATCGGTTGTGTCCTTTCAGGATTTGATAGTGTATATTCATTATTTCACCGTGGGTGTGATTGATTGCTTGAGTTCAGACCTAAATATGTGCGTGGCTGACCGTTTTGAGCATGGTGACTTGAGGTTCTTCATGGGCAACAGTGTTTGGATAGAATCATGATTTGTGGCAAGGACACGTGATGTTATGACCTTTCAAGGAGGATTCAGTTATTCTATTTCTATGATGTGAGACGCGATCTCAATTTTGTGTTGTGGTGGTACGGATGAATTGAATTACAGCTCTTTAGTTCAGTTGTCATGATTTGAGTGTGTTCATATCCTTTCTTATTGGAGATTGTATTGTGCACGTCGTGGTTTAGGCCGATGTTGAGGTGTCATATCACCGGTGCGGTGTGTTATAATCGAAATGATCGTTGGAGTTATTAATGAATGCGAGCATATGTGATTTCAACTGGTTAGAAAGGTAATATAGAGGTTTGGCTCCGAAATCTGTTGTGGTATCAGTTAAAAGGGTAATGGATTCATGAATGGTTGACCTGAGAGATGGGTTCGGTATATCGCGTATTTTGGTTTTTGTGGGCAGTATATCAAGGTATTAGAATAAGACTTTAGCTAATGAGAAAGGTTTTTCTGTTGGTATTTGGTTATTGCGGGCAATTGCTTTGGATAGATGCTATCGTCACGGGTGTTTGGGTTGTGTAGCATATCATATGGTCTCACTTGGAGTTACAAGTATGGGTTATTACAGTTGGTTCGGGTGTATTCTGAGTATAGACGTGTGATTCAGATTTGGTATATTATTTAGAAAAATGCAATGTGGTCTGTGGTTCAGATGGACTGTGAAATTCCCGCAATATTGTGCTATCGGACTTATGATAGATAGGGTGATGTGGGATCACCCCGAGTATATGCTTGGTAAGGTCATTCAGCTATTTGGGTTACTTCAAGAACAACTCTGAGTTCGCTCGAGGATGAGCATTTGTTTAAGTTAGGGAGAATGTGATGACCTGACGTGTTGTCACGTGAGTTACCGCCCCATTTCCCCCTTATTTTGTTGCCTCATTCTTTTATATCAGTGTTAGAGTTGATCAGGTGTAATTGAATTGGTTTTGATTAAAAAGAAGGCACATAGCCTCGTAGAAGGAATCCTGTTTTAGAAATATCAACTGGAAGTTGACTATGTGGTTAGAAGGCTCGGATGTGAATTCTGGTGATTTGGATAGCTTCGGGGGATGATTTATGACTCAGGAGAGCGATCATAATTTAATTTGGAGGTCTGATGTAGAAATATACTTGAATTGGCGAAGTTGGATTTTTGGCGAAATCCGGTGGATAGGTGAGATTTTGATCCGACAGTTGGAATGGAATTCGGAGAGTTGCAGTAGCTTTGTTAGGTGATTTTGGATATGTGTGCAAATATTCAGGTCATTCGGATATCGTTTGGTCAGGTTTTTGATAGAATGAAGGTTTCGGAAGTTATAGGTTAAAGTTAGGCTTGAATCCATCTTGATTTGATGATTTTTGTGTAAAAGGACATGTTTTTATGATTGGAGCAAGTTCCTATGGTGTTTTAGAGTGGGTTGGTGTTTTTGGTTGGGGTCCCGGGGGCCTCGGGATGGTTTCAGATTGTTAATTAGGCATTTAAAAGTGTTATAGCAAGTCTAAGGTGTAGTGTTCTATTGTATCCGCATCTGCGGTGGGTGAGCCGCTTAAGCGGTCTCGCGGATGCGGCTTGTAATCGCAAAAGCGGTCCTAGGTGGCCTGGGGTTTTCCACAAAAATGGACTTGATTCTACAGGAGCGGTCTCCGCAGAAGCGGATGCTAACCATAGAAGCGGTCTGGAGAATTTTGGCTGGGACCGCAGAAGCGGCACAATGACCGCAAAAGCGGTTACCACAGAAGCGGCAAGCAGGATTTTTAAGTTATACCACAGAAGCGGTTATTTGGACGCGGTAGCGGAACTACAGAAGCGGTTATGGGAACCGCAAAAGCGAAAATGTCTGAGGGTTTAATGAAGTTAGTGTATTCGAATTTCCGAAATGTAAAATCATTTGGGCCTTCGAACAAAGAGGGATTTTGGGCGATTTTGAAGTAGAATTTGTGGGCATCATCAGGTAAGGACTCTTGGACCTAGATTATGTCATTATGGTGTTAAAACATGGAATTAATTACCGAAATTGGAGGAATCAAAGTGTAAAAATTGAGGTTTTTGCTTGAAGCTTAAGAAATGATAAAATGAGTATTTGAGGGGTCATATGGACTCCGATTTTTATAAATTTTATGTATACGAACTCATGGCGAGACAAGGATTCCAAAAATGTGAGTTTCATAATTTTTTGAAAAGCAAGCCCGGGGCTCGGGTTTAGCTAGTTTCGAGATTTTTATATATTTCGATTGTTTTCGATTAGGTGTTGTTCCATTAGCCTATTATGATATATTTATACTGATTTTGGCTAGTTTCGATGCGTGTGGAGGCCAAATTGACGAGCAAAGGCATCGCGGGCTAGAGTTTTCTCTGGATCGAGGTGGGTAATACTTGTAAATAATGTTCTGAGGGTTTGTAAAACCCGGACTTGCACATTATAGTATTGTATTGAGGTGATTTGCATGCCGGATAACGGGCGTGGGGTAGAGCAGCATTGAGGATTGTGACTTGGTCCGTCCCATTTAATAAAAATACTACCTAATTGCTTGAAATTTAATTGACACCCTAATAAAGATATTAATTGTCATGAACTTGACTGATTATCATGTTTTACGCTTCGTGCCGAATATTTGAACCCTTCAGCGATTGGTATCACTATCTTGGCAATACATTGCATATTTTCATCTTAGTCTAAGGTTTTAAAATAGTATTTTGCTACTCAACATTTTTATAAAATTTGAAAATTTAAACGAGGCTTTGATGACATTTTAGCTGTGAGCTTTTCTCATACTGTTGCCCAGGGGGCTTATACGCATTCATGACTATGCATGGATCGGGCTGCACGCCGCAGCAGGAGTGATATTGATATTACGTTTGGGTTGTAGGAGCCCCTACAGAGTCTGAACCCCTACAGTGAGCACGGGCGTCTTTGCATGGATCGGGTTGTACGCCGCAACGTCATGTGCATTGCATTACATACATATATTGGCTTTACTTGTACTACATGGCATGACATTTAGCACTCATACGTTACTAGCATACATGTGTTATCTTCCTTATTGACCAGATATCCTGGTGGAAATTGTTAAGGAGTGCTGAGCCCAAGGGCTGATTTGAGTGCGGACTTGCACTGTTTGAGGTTGTACCCAAGTATTGAACTATTAATAATAAAAGGAAGAGATGTTAAAAAGATATTTCTACATAATCTACTCATATATGTTAAAAGGGAATACCATAAAAGTGTACTTTAGTTTAAAAGATGATTATGTATGTTTATAGCATGAGATAATGCTTTGTGTGGTTTTCTTTTTCTCAGCATTATTTACTTTTATTACCGCTGAGTTGGAAGTACTCACTCGACTCCCTGTATCATGTGTGTAGATTCAGGTACTTGGAGGCTTAGCTCACCTTGGTGCTGGTCTAGAGCTCCATTTGGGATTGTCGAGGTAGCTGCCAAGCGTTCGCAGAACCCTACACTCCCCTTTTTACTATGTTATATTATTTATTACGCGTACTCTCAGACTTGTAGAGTTACTTATAGTATTGTATCGATATTCTGATAGAGGCTCTTGACTCGTGACCCCAGATCATTTGGAAGTTAAGTTGTTTTGGGAGATTTTGGGATATTTTTATAATTATCAGGTTATTTTGGTTTACTTCACTGTTAATGACTTGAAATAAATAATTTTGAGCTCTAAGCTCGAGATGAGAGTGTATTTAGTCGGGCTTGCCTGGCTGTTGGGTTGGGCGCCATCACGACCGGGTTGGGGTCGTGACAGCATGCAACAACAGATCAAATCTCTCCTAGCTTTTTGCAATTTTCTGATTCTCCGGTCTCGTGAGTCATCGCCAGAGGCTCGTCTTCCTCGTGCTTATTCCTCCCGTCCTCCCCGTGATCATTCTTCCCATCCTTGACAAATAGCTCATTATGGACACCATCACAGTGAAAAAAGTTCATCAGATGGTGATGATAATGATGTGGAGAACAATCTTTGAACTTATTAGTTTATACTAAACATATACAATTGAATTTTGAATGGTTTTGTAATAACAGTTAACTTATTGGTTTTGTTAGCTTAGAGTATAAAGTTCTATTGAACTTTATGCTTTGTTCGTTATAATGTTATTATTGTGTTGTTGTTATTGTTTTTGTTGTTGCTTTTTAGTTGTTTTTGTTGCTTGTTGTTGTAAAATGCCTACTTAGGAATTTTGGTAAGCTAGCAGGTGGTGTAGATGCCAAAACAGGCAGTTCCTGCCAGCAATAAACCAAGAAAAGCGACCAACTTTGGTCGCTATTTAGTCGCTTTTCTATTAAAAATAATAATTTTCTGGAAAATTGCGACCAAGGTTGGTCACTATATAACCCAGATTTCACAATTTCTAGAAATATAGCGACTAAAGTTGGTCATTTATTAATAAAAAAGAAATTCATGATGTTAGCGACCAACTTTGGTCCATTATTTAAAATAAAAAAAATTAAAAATATTTATAGTATAGCGGCCAACTTTGGTCACCATTTTCAAGATTTTAAAATCTAATCTTTTTTAACAACCCAAATTTGGTCGCTATTTCATAATTAATAATAAATAAATAAAAACCTAATTTACATAGAGAGAGCAATTTTGATCGTCAAATTTATAATACCAAAATACTTTGGTCGCTATTTTCTTTACCCGAAAAATTTGGTCATTTGACCCGAGAGACCAAAGTTGATCGCTAATTAGCGACCAACTTTGGGCTCTAAGGTAAAGGGACCAGCTTAATATCTATCATGCGTGTTTGGTCACTTTTTGGGTAATAAGCAACCAACTCTGGTCGCTTTTTTCCGGATTTCTAATAGTGGTAAGAGACAAAATAAAAGATAAAAATAATAATAATAGAATAGTGAAGGTAAAGAAAAATTAAAAGGGAAAAGAAGAAAATCAAAAAGAAAAAAAGTAAAAGGAAAATGAAGCTAGCTGGGCACATCAATAAAATATAGTTAGTCAAACCAAATTCGAAACTTGGATCTCACATTCGGAAATATTTGACAATAACGTATTCAGCCAAGGCACGAATCTCTGGTTTTATGATTGCAGGGGGCAGACCCTTATATTTAGTTTAGTTTTTCAAATTCAACATACTTAACAAAATTTTTGGCCAAACTGGTGGGTGCCATGCCACCTCTACCCAGAAAGATGGATCCGCCCTGACTACTTGCGTAGGAAATTAATAAAGTTTATACAAAATCAATATGATTAACATGTATCTACTACTCAATAATCTTAGGTTTGTCATATTTGGTCAGACTAGCACAATTGAAAAAATTAGATCTGCACCAACTCAGTGATATCATGTATAAATCTCCCTATATCTGCTACAACTAGCATGGGCGACACCAATTCTCTTCTTCTTTTGTTATCCTTCTTGGGTGGCCAGGTCAGGTTTTTACGCCCTCTCCAATATGACCTCTTTGCTTAAATAATTACATGGTAAATGTGTCGTGTCAAACTCCGCATCACCACAAGAAGTGAAAGTATATATATATAAATGAATATGAGATATTAAAAAAAGATGATGAGTCAGCGATGTTCTCACTGTACGTACTTTTTTGATATAATTTAAAAATATTTATTTATGATATATAATTATTTATGTAGTTTATTTTATTATTACAAAGAAAATAAAATATCGATGTTCGAATTGTAAAAAGACATCAGATGTTTTTATTCAACTATTTCTGAACCATATAATTAATTTTTATTTGCACCGTAAAAGTAAGAATAATTAGCGCATTTCAGAAATTAAAAAGGGATAGTAGTACGTCCCTTCTCCGGTGAGCCTCCTCTCCATTATAATAAATACTCCCTCCTGTCCAAAATAAGTGATTTTTTTTTATGTTTTCACACATATTAAGAAAATCACCATTTAGCATTAATTAGCAATAGAATTGACCATTTTAACCTTAATATCTCACATAAACACTCTAACACATATTCCAACACTATTTACTCCAAGGACAATGTAGGAAAAACATCATTAATTCATTCTTGGAATCCGAACAAATCACTTATTTTGGACCACAAAAAAAGGCCAAAAAATCACTTATTTTGGACTGGGGGAGTAATGAAAAAGAAAAAAGACAGCCCCTTATAAACAGCACTATATATGTTGTGAGTCACATCGTAGTGTAACTGCAACAAAACCCATTTAATTTGGAAGTGAGAGATCGATCTATCGAGACTAATGAGTCCAGCATTAATGGTCGCTTTTCCTCACTTTTCTAATTTTCAGTTGACTATTTGGGGATCAAACGCTACTATTTCTGATCAACTCAGAGTACACTCATATGGCTCTGCACTACAAGAAAGTATAGAATTAGCAACAATTTTTTTGCAACAACAATAATAATATTGCTAAATACAATAAATGGCAACAACTTTATTTAGTTGTTGCTATATCATATAATTTTTACCCACAAAATTTTTTTTGTTAGCAAAAGTTTTAATGTCGTTGCAGTATTTAATAAATAATATAATAAATTTTAAATATATATAAGTTAGCAATGACTTTTTAACAACAATACTATAGTTGTTGGCAAAGCTTAATAAATAGCAACAACATAATTAAATTGTTGTTGTATCCCAAAGTTTTTAACCACGAGGTTTTTCTTGTTACCAAATATTTTAGATTCTTGTTACTTTGTTTTAGGAGTAATATAATAAATATAAAATATAAAAATAATTGGCAACAACAAATATTAGTTGTTGCGATTACACAAAATTTTCTCAACAAACCCCTTCAGTTGTGGCCAAAATTTTTGGTAAATCACTTTTAATTTTTCCGCCAAAACAGACGCGCCCAAAACATATTTTCCTATTTTATTACCTTTCTCCAAATTTTTAGCGCTCAATTTTAGTTTCTACTGCATCTAGGTTTTCCCTTTTCATTATCTAAACCGAGTTGTTGCATCTTTCGATTTTTCGATGTCTTCCGCTGTGTTCAACCCAAAATCTGGTGAGTTCTCGCT
This sequence comes from Nicotiana noctiflora, assembly GCA_032618575.1. Lineage (NCBI taxonomy): Eukaryota > Viridiplantae > Streptophyta > Magnoliopsida > Solanales > Solanaceae > Nicotiana > Nicotiana noctiflora. The sequence continues at coordinate 371,061 of JASVEL010004351.1, forward strand.
TTCGATTTCGTTTCTTCTAAATATCTATTGCATTATGCTTTTGATTTAGTTTAATCGTATCATTCTTGTGATACCTTAATCACTAGTCAATGATTGCTTACTGGGATTTTCTTGAATTATTTTGTAATATGAGATGTCGTATCTTTTCTTGGTTGTTATAGTGGGTGTTTTTTTATGTAATTTTCTTAATTTTTTTCATGGTCATGCTATTTGACGTTCTTTTTTTGGGAAATTAATGGTGTGAGAGTGAGAATATTTGGGATTGATAATTTAGAATATGGGCAATTGTCTACTTTGTTCTCTGAATTTACGAAATTGACGCACCCGGTTTGAGATCTCTTGTTCGCATTCTTGTCTCCTCCAATCTCTTCAATGTCCTTGTTTGTGCTCCCGATTCGGATGCGCTCTCTCTCTCTCTCTCTCTCTCTCATATTATTTAATTTACAGTATTTCTTCTTGAATTGTAGCGAATTTGTACGTAAGATCAGCTACTTGTAGATAGTTTATGGAGTATATTAATTGAAATTGTTCCCAATTTTGGAAATTTTATATTCTGATTCCCCCCCCCCCCCTTTAAACTTAATTGTTTTGCTCTTTTTTTCGGTCTATTTCAAGTACCGGTGTCCAGCGTCGATTGTCTTAAGTTTTGCTTTTATATATTTTACTTTGCTTTTCTTCCTCCTGTCCTTGATCAGTTGAATCAATGGCTAAAACTTTTATTTACTTGGGAAATCGAGGACAATATAGTAGCTTTGGTTATTTATTTGGTAAACTCGTGGATATCAACTACTGATCCAGTCTCGATGGGTAAAGTTATTAAGTGGTGGGAGTCAACAGGTAGCACACAGCCACACACCCATGATTTAGTCGAGGTTCCTGCAAGCGAAGCAGGATTTTGCAATTCATAGATTCTTATATTTTGTATTGGTCTTTAAGGGAGAATTGTAAATTGCATATGTTTGCAGAAGTAGTGTTATATCTCAAAGTATGTGGAGATAATTGGACTCCTTATGGTAAAGTTCTGGCATTAGGAGATACGGGATCCTTACACAGTTTCTTGTGCCTTGCCCTTCCAGTGGAGCATGCATGATATATAGAGTCCTTATCTATATGACTGATAGGTTAAGTAGCAAGAAACATTTTAGATGTGTTGGTCACATGTAGATTTATCTTTGTCCCGTATGAACATGTAAGCCACTGACAAGAGAGATTGTTACCTGGGCAAGAGCATTCACTCACAACCAGGAGGATGGGAATTCAAGTCATCAAGAATGGAGAGGGCCAAGGATTTGGAGGATAGAGTTTACCTTATCAAGGACAAAAAATAAATAAACAATCCTTCTCGTACGTTAGGTACAATCACTCTTAATCCACTCTATATTGGATAGCTAAATAAAACAGATAAACATTTCCATCGTCTAAGAAATTAGGGAGTCGTTGATTCTTACATAAGAAGTTTGAGGAAACTCCTTTAACTTCTTCCCCTGTATCATTGGTGTAGATAAGCCTTTTGACACATAGAGAAACCTATATGAAACCTCAAGTTCAGACAGATTTGTGTAATGTATGACCTATTATTTTTCTACATGTTTGTTGCTGATGAAAAATTGGCAAATCTTTATAGTTTTACCATTGTTTGGATATGTTCTTGCTGGATTTTGTACATCTATCTTATCAATTGTAGCTTAAATATCTTCATTCACACATACACTGAAGTTTTTCTATTGCCTCAAGCATCTGTATGTTTCTCACAACACACCCAAAAAAAAAGGAGGACAAAATACACATAGAGTTGACATTTAAAACACCACATTTATGGTTCACCTTGGCGGTATAGCTAATACGTACTACTCATTTGTAATGCCTGCTATTAGCTATCTTAATATAAGTATCAGCTTCAATCTCTAATATATACGTACTATATAAAGCTAAAGATCTTCGAAGTGTCATCTAACCACATTTTTAATATTACATTTATCTAACCTTGGTTAATTTGTTTTGTATAAGCAGTGTTTGTCTTGTAAGTAGCAATTAGAGCTGCATTTAAGTTTCTTACTTTACTCAAAATTTAGTATAACATACATATATATTACTAAGTATTATGTTATAAATTTGATTCGTCGAGTACAATGTTTAACAGACTGGACTTTCTGCTGTAATTTTTGACATGATTGCTAATTTAAATGATTCGGATGAGACATGTCCTACAAGTCTTATGGACATGGTAAGTATACTTATTTTAGTTCATGAAAGGAAGTTTCTTGGTTGTATATGCAAAGGAATCTGTTTGGATAAATTAATCTTGTCTAGTATTTTGTTGACTATAGTATTGTATCTCTAGGAGTATTAATAGGTTCTGATGCAACTTTATTTTAGGGAGTACTTTATTCAAGCTTGCACTGCTAGCTTACTTATCTATTTTTGGCTATTATTGTTGTAGCCCACATCTCTTCCAGTATAAATCCTCATCTAGAATTAGAGATGGATCGACAATTTTAGCCACTAGTTCTTTCTCCCGTATAGTGATGAAAGGAAGAAATTTGTCCCACCACTCCTTGGTTGAGGCATCATCTGACTTACTTATGCCACTTCTGTGATTTATTGCATCTTTTTATCAAAATCTAATTATATTTATTTTCCTTTTAGGATGAGCATGCATAATTGAACAATCCTCACATCCGGTTCATGAAGTGCACAAGCTGTTGGAAGAAGATTTATTTTTTTGGTTACTATTAGAATAGAACTTAAGGACCTTGGAAGATTTATTTTTTGGGTTACTGTTAGAATAACACTTAAGGACCTTTGTTATATGATGTTTTTACTCGTTTTGTAAGTAAAAATATACTTTTAGGATTATTTAGTTTTTGAATGCCTTTGATATATGATATATGATATTTTTACTCGTTTTGCAAGTAAAAATATACTTTTAGGATTATATAGTTTTTGAAAGTAAGTATATCCACTTCATAAATTTTCAGTGTAGACACTTTATTTATGTCTATTTAAAATAAAATTTATAATTCCTATTTGTATTTATGGAAATTTAAAGAATATATGAATTGTGTATTTTGTAAATAATAATTGTTGCTAAAAGTCTTGATAATAGATTATTAACTTTACCGCCAATTTTTTTTTGCAACTACGGATATTGTTGGCAAAAAACTAATGTTGTCGCATCAATAATTTATTGTTGCTACATGTCTTCATAATCCACGACTTCATTGACCTTTTACCAACAAAAAAATAACTTATGGCAACAATAGATATTGTTGCGATAAGTTACCTTTTGGCAACAATATTCTCTTTTGTTGCATATACTTTTCGCATCGGTGTTTATTGCAACGGAGTGCAACGACTTCTTTGTCGTTGCCAAAAACATTTTTGCCAACAACATTGAATATATGGCAACAAAAAATGTTGTTGCGAAAGGCCTTTATTCTTGTGGTGCTGGTCATCGTCGCATAATATTGAGTCAAGCAGTGGATCCTTCTTCCTACAGTAATAGTGATAGCTCACGTCCTTTGGCAAATTTTAATTCAACCGTTTGGGGAGACCACTTCCTTTCATACACTTGTCAACAAACAGTACGTACACAAGAATAGAACGTAAGAACGTTACCTCTAAATTAATCACAACTTATTATTACTCATATTCTTCTCTAATCTCTTGCAGGAAATTACTACCGAAGAAAAACATCAACTTGAAGAATTAAAAGAAAAAGTCAGGAAATTGTTGGTGGAAACTTGTGATAACACAGCACAAAAACTTGTCTTGATAGACACAATCCAACGGTTGGGAATAGCATATCATTTCAGTAATAAGATCGAAACATCCATTCAAAACATCTTTGATGCGTCCCAACAGCAGACTGATAATAATATTGATGACAACCTTTACGTTGTTGCTCTTCGCTTTCGACTTGTGAGACAACAAGGCCATTACATGTCTTCAAGTAATTACTTATTTCTGCCCTATCGCTTCACTATTTCACCTGTAGTACATGTAGTAGCTTTCTCTACTACTACTTGAGAACTCACTTCTGTCTAGATATAACTAAGAAAGATGCAATTCCTCTTACTTTTTAAACCTTAACAATAAACATCTATTGAAGAATTTAAAATTTTCACAGAGCTTGAGGACGACTTTTGTTGTTCCTTGTTACCATTATTAAAGGTTAAACTTGATGGAGAAGTCCACATTGTCCAATCATATAAATTTTCACTTAACCTAGTCTTTGGGCGCTAATTATTGCTATTTCTTTAACTAGGAAAACCATAACATTATTTTTCAATGATATACCATTCCAAAAAAAAAAACCGCACATGGTAGGAATTGTTCATCTATTCACTTATTATATGCATACTCCGCCCGAATGGAGTTTCGTATGTATATATACAGAGGCGGATCCAGGATTTAAAGGTAGCGGGTACACTATAACAGTACCTTAACAATATTTAGAGGCAGTAGGGTCACGACGGAATTACTCGATGGCTTTAGGCGGACTAATAACTAGTGGTTGCATATGGGCTTTAAAAATTAAGGAAGAAGTTTTTTGTTTGGAGAGATATAATTGTAGAAGAAGCTTTTGATGTAGGGATTTAACTAAAAGTAAAAGGGGTTGGTCCATTGAAAAAAACTAAATCAAATACACTATAGTAGGGGCATTGAAATTACCAAATGAGACCCAATCGAAAATATTAGTTTTATTGTTGAACCTGAGATTCGAATTTGGGTCTTAAAGAAGCCAACTAGTCCACAAACCAATTCTTCTACCCAATCTTTATGATTGAGGGTGCAGTATAATATATTTATAGGGATCCTTTTTGTATTAACTTATATATATATTGAATATATATAGAATATTTTTATTGAGGCCAACGGGTGCCCGTGTCCCCACCCCCAAGCGTAGGTCCGCCCCTATATATATATATATATATATATATATATATATATATATATATATATATATATATATATATATATATATTGTAATATAACTTGACATAACTATTTTTATTTTGTTTTAACTAATCTAATTTCTGTCAAAATATAAATATGATTTTAATCAGATGTGTTTGAGCAATTTACTAACCATGACGGCCAATTCAAGGAAATCCTTACTAATGATGTCCAAGCATTATTAAGTTTGTACGAAGCAGCACATCTGAGAGTGCACGGGGAGGAGATTCTTGACAAAGCTCTCACCTTTACCACCAATCATCTCGAGACCATTGTCACAAACTTGAGCAATGACTCGCTTAAAGCTCAAGTTACTGAAGCCTTAAGCCACTCTATTCGTAAAACTGTACCAAGGGTGGCAGCAAGAAAATACATTTACATTTATGAGAACATTGAAGCGCATGATGATTTGCTTTTAAAATTTGCCAAATTGGATTTTAACATATTGCAAAAGTTTCATCAAAGAGAGCTTCGCGAGCTTACAAGGTACACCATTGTTAGTTTTATCCATCAATCCATACATGGATACGTACATATATAATTACTTCGCTCTAATAAGATAAATTGTTACTTGTAATGCTCTTGTGATATTCTAGCTGGTGGAAAGATTTGGATCTTGCAAACAAATTGCCATATGTAAGAGACAAAATAGTGGAGAGTTACTTCTGGATGTTGGCAGTGTATTTTGAGCCTCAATATAGTCGTGCGAGAAAAATGCTAATAAAAGTATTTAAAATGATCTCCATCAATGATGATACATTTGATGCTTATGCAACCTATGACGAACTTGTGCTTTACACTGATGCAATACAGAGGTAAAACTATATACTCCCTCGGTTTCAATTTATATGAACCTATTCCTTTTTAGTCCGTGCAAAAAAGAATGACCTCTTTCCTTATTTGGAAACAATTTACGTTTATGCAATGATTTATAGCCACACAAAATAAAAGTGTTTCATTTTACACCAGAAGATCAAAAGTCTTCTCTCTTTTCTTAAACTCCGTGTCCAGTCAAATGGTTTCACATAAATTGAAACGGAGGGAGTATATACTTCATTTATTTTCTGCATTCTCTTATTGATAGAAAAAACTTGCGCAAGTATATTTGATGTTATTGTTGTGAAATGATATCTACAAGAGGTAAAAGTTAGCTAGTGACCTTGATACAAACCCTTGATGTGTAGATGGGATATAAATGCCATGAATTCATTACCACCATATATGAGACCTCTTTATCAAGCCAATCTTGATATCTTTAATGAAATGGAAGAAGAATTGGCCAAAGAAGGTAAATCAGAGCGCATATACTATGGAATGTTTGAGGTAATCATTTCTTAACTTTCACTGATTAATCATGCAAACTAAACGATGAATAAAAGATGCTCAATCCAAAAAAAGATACGATTTGTTCTTCTCATAACCTTTTAAATTTCATTTTTAGATGAAAAAACTTGTGAGAGCCTATTTTAAAGAAGCCGAATGGTTGAACGCTGGCTACATTCCAACATGTGAGGAGTATATCAAGAATGCACTTGTATCTGCTGCCTTTATGGCAATTGGAACAAATTCCTTGGTTGGTATGGAGGAAGTCCTAACAAAAGACATTTTCGAATGGATCACAAGTGAACCTTCAATTGTTCGAGCTTCATCAGCAATCGGCAGATTAATGGACGATATTGTTGACCATGAAGTAAGTATGATAACTTATCATTTTACTAATTTTTCCCAAGATAATTGATAGTCTTCACAATTCGCATTAAACTATCGTCAGAATCTACAATTTTTGTGTAGAAGATTATTTAACGACTCGTACTAGAATTATAAATAGATTTTTTTTTTTTTTAAGGAAACCAGTATCGGCGGAGAGAATTTTTTCTGTGACAGTACTTTAAACACCAAGAGAATAATTTTCCTGCCCAATCTTGGTGTTGATACTTGATAGTACTGTTGCCTAGGTGGAAATAAGAAAACAACAAAGTACTCACTCCGTTTCAATTTATGTGAACCCATTTAATTTGGCACGAAATTTAAGAAAATAGAAAACACTTTTGATTTTGTGGTGTAAAAATGAGGCACCTTTATTTTGTGTGGCTATAAATCATTAAATAAAGGTAAATTGTTTCCAAATAATAAAAGGGGTCATTCTTTTTTGCACATCCTAAAAAGCAAATAGGTTCACATAAATTGAAACGGATAGTATATTTTAACATTAAAAGAAAAAGTTTGTTATTAAAGCATGTTTTGATTGGTCAATATAGTAGGAATAGTACTCTTTAGTCTGTGATCTATGATCAGTTTAAAATTCAACTTAGATGATTTACTTTGATCATTTGACTTATAATAGACTTTACCCAAAAAAAAAAAAAAGGTAAAGGAAAATTTACCAAGTTTTGTACCCACATTTACTTTATTGCGATAAATTAAAGTCACGAAACTATATATATATATATATATATATATATTAATTTTTTTTTTTTCAACCGAAAGATAATTCAAAAGCCCAGGAATATGTACCGGAATTGCTTCCATTGGGTTAAAGTGAGCTATATGAAATTGAGACATGAAAAATGGTTACAAGTATAATTCTGACAAAGATAAGGAAATGTATTGACGTAGGTTCAACAACAAAGAGGACATGTAGCTTCCATCATTGAATGCTACATGAAAGAATATGGAGCTTCAAAAGAAGAAGCATACGTCGAGTTTCGAAAGGAAGTCGAGAACGCGTGGAAAGACATAAACAATGCATTACTTTACCCTACTGAAGTACCAATGTTTGTCCTCGAAAGATTTCTAAATCTTGCACGTATACTAGATACTCTTTTTCAGGATGAAGATGGATATACAGATTCCAATTCCAAATGTAAAGACATTATTACCTTGTTGCTTGTTCAATCTGTCAATATTTGACTATCATAATGCATTTGCAACTTTGACCAATTGCTTATTGTGAGCAAAGTTGGAAATTTTTTGTGCTCTCATTAATTAATTAAATGGTATTTGTTCGTGTTCAGTAAAAAGAATGTTTGAACCTAATTAAAAACAAGTTCAATTAGTTGTATGGAGATTGCTCATACAGTGTGACTGTCAAGTTAGTTGTATAGTGTATACTATTCAAATATAGATTAATTTTCTGTTTTCATGAACTTGTATAAAAATGTAAGTTTTTATTTCTTGTTTAGAACCTAGTATAGTATGGCTAAAATTCATTTTTGTTCTAATCATGAAATCAACAAGTATAATATTTAGTTATCACTTAGATTTTTGCGACAAAGTACTCTTTGTCTACAGTGATCTACATTCTACCCACTTTAAATACATCCGACTAAAAGAAGGAAAGAGACGCTCGGAATTTTAAAATGTGAAGATTATATAAACAATGTACTTCCACAATTCTATCTTTATGACGACTTGGAACAAATTCCTTGCTTTCGTATATATGTAGGAAAGTATAACAAAAGACGTCTACCGTGAAGGATCTCTCAAATTTGGCCAGATTTTAAAAGAGTGAATAAAAAGTAAATTCAATGTATTCTTAGATTTGGTCGGATTTTCGTTTATTTTTTGGTGGCGAAAAGCCTGGAAGCCTTATTCTTAGATCTGACCCGGATTTTGGTAAATACAATGTAATAGTCATTCTCATGTCTGAATTTTTGTTCTTCTCCATTTTTAGTTTTAATATAATGTACGCAGTGTGTTGCTTGGTTGGAAGATGCCACCTTCGGCAAATTTTCTTCTCTTCTTTGCAATTTGTCACATACAAAGATATAGTACACACATTGTATTCTCAGATCTGGATGATGTTCGAATGATAAATACAAAGTAAATACATTGTATCTTAGATCAGGTTGGATTTGGGTTAATCACTGGTGTAGCGAAAACCTCATTCTTATGTTGCTGGATTATCGAATGATAATATAACACTCTTCAAATTCATAAAACTTTTAAGATACGTTAAATATAAAATTTAAATAATTATTTTATTCTTAAATTGTATCTCAGTTACAAAATTAAACACTTGTGGTTAATTTTTGAGTTACTTTTTTATTTATAAGATATACAATTAGAGGAATATTAATAATTTTAATACTTTTAATTATTAAAGGTGGTATCATTAAATACTAGTTAAGTTAAAAAAGAAAAAAAGAAAAAAGGAACTAAAGCCTATAAAGGGCTGTTCAAGAAAATGAGAAGGCTTAAGGTGTTAAAAGAGCTGGACATAAAAAGGTCCAAAGAGAGAAGCGACAGAGTTACACGCATAAGAAACAGAATATTGTTCTTTACGCATATATTAAAATAAAATTTTAGGGTTCTTTATCAATCACTCATTCTTGAACTCATGCATGTAAATTTTTCTATTGTCAACTATCCTACAATGGTAACAGGCAAGAATTGAATAGTTAATTTCCTTCTTCCTCTATAATAACAGCAAAATTCCATATTTAGGTTTGAATCTTTAAATTTGTCTAAAATGCACTGGTTGTTATAGATCTATTGTTTGACTTGTGTCAATTGGACTGATGCATATATATATGCTCGAGAAGTTTTGAGGTGAGTTGATACAACTCTTTACTAAAGTGGGTCAACTCACAAAAGCGCATACAAGGTGTTTTATGAATTGCTTAAAAGAGTTTATATTTACTTAATTGGAGCGAGTGAGTACCTATTTACTTAGAATTGTTCTAGCAAAAGTTTAGATAATTTATTATGATATATGTGCATAAATTTTAAAATTTTTGTGTTATTCTTCTATGCTATTTTCATGTTGAAAATTTTTATGAAGAAGCAAGAATCTTTAGAAACATTTTAGATGTTTATTTCATTCTTATGTCATGATTTACGTTTAAGCATACTAGCATGACAATGTACATGATATTTCAAAAAGAAAGTATATAGACTTAAAAATTCAGAAGATGTTTTAGAAAGAAAAGATTTTATGGAATATCCTCTATTCTAAGAAGGGGCCATCGTCTAGGCCAAGGATCCTTATCAAGGCGTTGACTTCCTGAAACTACTTATGCCAATGTAGGGAGCACATGAGCCGAGGGTCTCGTTGCTGAGAATTTACTTAGCCATGCTAACGTATGATAGAAGAGCGTTGAGAACCATAAAGCGAGTGTCACTTTGTGGATGGGGCCTATTCGATTAGATTGGGATCGAACTCGCGCCGATCACATAGTGACTGAGACCGAATTAAGTCAGGATAGTGGGAACTTCCTAAGTATAAAGTAAAGTATTTATTTTATTATAAGGATGAAAAAAAAGAATTTCTTTTAGAATGTTCATAAATTGCTATTATGCAATAATTTTAGAGTTATTCTTATAAGCTTTATATTTTAACATGCATTTAGAATCTTTGCTCGTAATAAATATGTTATTAGAGTTTCGTCCCCTGTCGTTGAGACTCATTGAGTAAAATGGATGGTACTGACGTTCTCTTTTGGGAACCTACGTTTGTCTGCGGTACAACGTAGGAACCGGTTTTACCGGCAAGCAGGCTACGGGTTAGGACTTCATTCACTTCCAGTGCTATTGGTGAGCTCCACTTTTATTCGTGGTGTATTCCTTAGAGCCATCTTTACTTAGCTATTTTTTGTTTACTTAGAGAACTGGCCAGAAAATCTCATATCATGGGCAGTGCGTCAGTTTATCAGTAGAGGCTTTATAGACACAGTCGATGGATTAAGATTCAGATGTTTTTTATAATAACTTAGTAGCATTTAATGGCTATCGTAAATAACGTTTTGAAGTTGGCTCGTTTTCGATATTTAAAATATTTATAAGTATTTGGTTACATTAGTGCCTTGTGGCATGTAAAATTTGAAGTTATAATAGATTTGATAAGTATAGATGGTTAGTTAGGTCATGTTTATTGAGTGTCGGTCTCGACTTGTTCAGAAAATGGGTCATAACAAACTTAGTATCAGAGCCTCTAGAATTTATGGCATCCTAGATGTTTATAAAACCGTGTTAGTAGAGTTTTATTTTTGGTTATGAAGAGAACTACACTTATAAATAGGAGGCTACAAGCATTTAGGAAAAGTCTCATATTTTTTTAATACTTTAGATGGTGCAGTAGAGCCTACCTTTGAGATATTATCCAATGTATTCTTATATCCAAAATGCGCCAAAATGGCTCGTACACGCAACTCTGACACCGACACTCAGGATGTTGCTCAAGAAACAATTACTACTATTGTGGCTCAAGGAATAACTAAAAAGTCTCTAACTCAGAAAAAGGTAAATTTCAAGTACCTTGGTGTGACGACCCAAAGGGTCATTACTTGTTTTATTAATCATTCCGAGCTTTTGAGGTCTTGAAAACCTCATTTATAGTTGCCTCGATTTGCGTGCACAATCCGGGCACAAAGCTGGAAAATATTTATGTTGAAATATGTGAAATATGTGAAAAAGTTGAAGAATTTTGATATTAATATTGATATGGTTGACTTTGGTCAACATTTTTGGTAAACGGACCCGGATCCGTGATTTGACCGTCTCAGAAAATCCGTAGTAAAATATGGAACTTGGGCGTATGCCCAGAATTGAAATCCGAGGTCTAGAACCCCAGTAAAAGAATTTTTCTGTTAAATTGTTTTCTGAAAATGTTTAAGGAAAATGAAACTGAATTTTGATTAAAAAGTACTGGTATCGGGCTCGTATTTTGGTTCCGACGCCCGTACAGGTCATATATATTGGTTAAGCGCTTCCTGTAAAGTTTGGTTGAAAACGGACGTCGTTTGACGCATTTTGGCCTTAAATTGGAAATTTTGGAAATTATGAAATTTGAAAGAATTCTTGAGTTTTAAGGCTCAATCCATTGATTTTGATGTTATTTTAGCGATTTGATCGCGCGAGCAAGTTCGTATGATGTTTTTGAGTTAGTGTGCATATTTGGTTTGGAGCCCCGAGGGCTCGGGAGTGTTTCGGAGGTGGTTCGGGGTGTTTTTGGATTTGAAAACACAGCAGAAATTCTGCTGTTTCTGCAGAGGGATTTTGTTCTACGCGATCGCGGCCTCATCCACGCGATCGCACAGCATTGGCCAGTTCTTCTACGCGATCGCAGCATCCCTCACGCGATCGCGTAGCTTCTAGTTCTTCCCCCACGCGATCGCAGTCATGTTCACGCGATCGCATAAGGCAAATAGGCTGCCCGGTGAGTTTCCTCTACGCGATCGCAGCAACCCTCACGCGATCGCGTAGCTTCCAATCTTTTCTCCACGCGATCGCAACCTTTTGCACGCGATCGCATAAGAGGCCAGTCTTTCCTCTACGCGATCGTAGCCCAATTCACGCGATCGCGTAGGGTAAATTTCCGCCCAGTAATTTAATACCCAAAACAGAACACTTACGGGATTTTATCCCATTTTCACAAAATCTTTTCTTCTCCACAGCTCTTAGGCGATCTTTGAGGCATTTCTTCATCAAAGTTCATTGGGTAAGTATTGTTTAACTCGTCTTCTTCATTTTTCATCAACATCAATCAAATTCTTAGGCTTAAACATGTGTAAATTGGTTGAAAAATTTGAGAAATGGGTATAGTTAGGGCTTTCAAAGAATTTGCGATCTAGACCTCGTTTTGGAGTTGAACTTAAGAACAAATTGTATATTTGAACTCATGGAAGATTGGGTGAACTTATTTTGGTTCGAAACTTGAGTTTCGATTTTGTGGGCCCGGGGTCGATTTTTACTATTCCGGGCATAATGTTGTAAAAACCATATTTAGCAATATGAACTAGTTTGTTAAGTAGAATTGATGATATTAAATCAATTGTGTATAGATACGATTGGATTGGAGTCAAATTCAAAAGGAAAAGGCATTGCTACGGATTGAATTGTTCGTAAACTTTCGAGGTAAGTGTTTGTTCTATCCTAGCTTGTAGGAATAGGAATTCAGTTATGAATAAATTGTTGATTAAGAGTTATTGGTGTTATACCGGTAATGAAGATAAATTATTGAAATTATTATCAATTATTGGTTTAAAACCGGTAATTATAAATATTGTTGATATAGAGATTATTGGCTAAATTCCGGTAATGTATATATTTATGAATTGGGATCGTGTGGCGCGCCGACCACTTATATATTTATGAATTGGGATCGTGTGGCGCGCCGACCACTTATATATTTATGAATTGGGATCGTGTGGCGCGCCGACCACTTATATATTTATGAATTGGGATCGTGTGGCGCGCCGACCACTTTTATATTTATGAATTGGGATCGTGTGGCACGCCGACCACAAAGTGACTTAAATCTTGGCATTGGCCATAGTTGTCGGTAGCCTATTGATATATTTGGGAGCGGGTGGTACGCCTACCACAAGATATAATTACCGTGATAGTTGGGAGCGGGTGGTACGCCTACCACGAGATATGAAATGAGAGAGGAATTGAGACATGAAAGTAAGATTTATTCTGTTGATTAGATTATTCTGGATATCGTGAGTTATTGACTGTTATTTCAGAGCAGAGTATTTCCTTATAAATGTATTGTATATATATATATATATATATATATATTGCAACTGTACAGGTTTATGTGGGTGACTGGCCTTAGCCTTGTCTCGCTGGGATAGGCCAGGCACTTACCAGCACATGGGGTCGGTTGTGCTGATACTACACTCTGCGCTCTTTTGCGCAGATACAGGTTACGGACAGCAGCAGCGGCAGTAGCGACTTGTGGATTTTTCGACTACTGAGACTACGAGGTAGCCTTGCAGGCGTCCGCAGGACCCGTTGTCTCTTCTATCTATGCTTTTCATTCCGTTATCTCATGTAACCGAGATAAACAGCTTGTATTTTCTTTCAGACAATTATGTGTATTATTCTTAGAAGTTCGTGAGTATTGTGACACCAGCCTTGGGTAGTGTATCATGTTTGGGTTTTCTTTATCATATTTGACTAAGTCTTCCGCTAATTTTGATTATTCCGCTGTAATTTATATGTTTTTAATAACAAGTCATAATAAGAAATTGGTAATTAATGGAGATGTAATTAATATTTGGCTTGCCTAGCTTCCATTTAGTAGGCGCCATCATGACCCCAACGGTGGGAAATCCGGGTCGTGACAAGTTGGTATCGGAGCACTAGGTTGCACAGGTCTCACAACTCACGAACAACCTTAGTAGAGTCTGAGGGATCGGTACGGAGACGTCTGTATTTATCCCCCAGAGGCTACGGAGTTAGGAAAATATTCCCTTCATTATTTCCTATCGTGCGAGTTTGTTCTTCAAATGTTAAGTTGAATTTCTACTCTTGTCTTCCCACGAACGGCGAAGGCATGTACTGCTTCTTCAGCCGACAATGGCACATGCTGGTGATAGATCAACAATGCCTTCAGAAGTTTTACGGAGTTTCGGATAAGTTTCACCAAACTCTTCGCTATCTCCTTCAGTGGTGCATCTTTTGAGAACCCAAGGTAAATTATTGACTATTGCTATGAGATATTGCAGAATGCGGGAATAGTTGAAGGTGAGAGGGTTGATTCTATTGTGTTTCAGGCAGCGGGTGAATTAGTGGAAACATAATGTATTTACTAACCGACTGTGGTTTTAATGGACCTTGACGTCTGGTTGATTTATTCGAAGTTGTGAAGGATAATTATTGTGGACTATCAAATGTTGTGACTTTGACTTATAGCCAAAAAGGGGGGAAAACTACTATTAGTGAATGGACCGAATGGCCATGTTTTATGTCAGTTTTGGCTTGGAATGTATACATATGGTATGGAAAGGTCCCCCAAATAAATTATGCATGTTTGAGGCTTAGTATTCTGCAGGGGGTAAGAATCGGCCCAAAGAGTAATAAAGAGTATATGAGCAAAAGAGGTAATTGGTCGTCAATGTTTGTGACAAGCCTATGAAGAGAGCAGACTGGCCATGCGACATTACCTACTCAATCCAATTTGTAGAAATGTTTGGAGGAGTTACCTCCCTGTCACTTTGAAAGGTGTGGTATGTACGATCTGAACGATCATGTCAGGTTATTATGACAGTGTCCGAATATGTTGTCATGTCCAATAAGTTAACTGGGCCTCAAAGGAATTGTTGTGAATGTGGCAGATTGGAGAAATATAATTTATGAAGGCACTCAAGCTACGTGCCCCATTGCAGTCAATACTCAACTCACATGACCAGCTAGAGTTAGGGGTCAGGATGTTAAAGGCGGAGGTGAGACTCCTAGAGGTGGAGATCTAGTTGTTGACATAATTTTTATGGTGTGACTGAGGTCACTACACCAGATGATGTTATCACATGTACAATTCTAATTGTTATAAAAGGAACATTTTTCCTCAATTTGATTTGATCTTTGAAGAATCGAGGCAAGTCCTCTTAATATGCTCCGCTCATGAGTGAGCTTCGTAATCATCAAATCTACATATGTGAATACTCACGTTGTGCTATTAAATGGAGGTAATTATCTCTATTATTATGTATTGGTCACTAGGAATATTGATGAGGTCAAAAGTGACTTTATATTAATTATTACAATGGGAATGAATTCTTGAAGTAACTATTTTAAATGGTAAAATTGTATACCATGTCGGTATGAGGGTTCTTTTATGTCGTGATGCTCTTTGACGGACAATAGTTGAAAAGAAGAAAGAAAGGAAATGAAAAACATCAGTGGCACAATGTGCAAATGCTTGTGATTTAGAGTGGAGGATGAGATCCTCATAATTTGTATAACGTGAAAATATTCATTTTAAAAACCGAGTTGCAAGCTGCGGTGATTATTATATGAGGACAAGGTCCTGGTGGTGAAAAGTTTGTGTTTAAAATTTTTCCTTTTTGGAAATAAAAATCTAGCATAATATCCTAAATTTGAGCCATGCCTGTTAGGATTATTTGACAATCCTTGCACAGTTTCTATTCATATTTAGCCATTTCTATTTTGTGACCGTTGAGTTCTAGACTTTGAGATGAGCACCAGGTAAGGATAAATATGACGCATTAATTCGAGAAAGTAATCATGAGGTTTCCATACCTCACTGTGAGTAAAGTGGGATTTGTAGAATAAGGTATTTGATAACAGGGTTAATTGACAATGTTGTAATTTAAGAACAACTCTTATGGCCAGACTTCAGAGTCATGAATATGTGCATACGCATGAGGTGTTCGTGCCTTATTTAGACTTGTTCGTTGTAGTCTTCATTGTTTCCATATTGACCTACTCCTGCAATTAGGAGGAGCATGCGCAACATCTCAGAGTGGCCTTACAGACTCTGAAAGATAGCCAGCTATATGCAAAATTTTCAAAGTGTGAATTTTGGCTAAGTTCAGTTGCATTCCTGGGTCATATTGTGACGGCAGCAGGTATTCAAGTTGATCCGAAGAAAATTGAGGCAGTCAAGAACTGGCCTAGACCGACATCAGCCACAGACATTCGGAGTTTCTTGGGATTAGCGGGTTATTATCGCCGATTCGTAGAGGGATTTTCATCTATTGCAACCCCACTGACCAGATTGACCCAGAAAGGTGTTCAAGTTGAATGGTCAATGTGAGGCGAGCTTTCAAAAGCTCAAAACAGCCTTGACTACAGCACCGGTATTGGTTTTACCCACAGGTACGGGACCTTATACCTGTTTATTGTGATGCTTCCCGTATTGGGCTTGGTGCAGTGTTAATGCAGGATGGCAAGGTTATTGCCTATGCTTCGAGGCGGTTGAAGATTCATGAGAAGAACTATCCAGTGCATGATCTAGAATTGGCGGCGATTATTCACGCATTGAAGATCTGGAGGCATTATTTTTATGGTATAGTATGTGAAGTATACACCGATCATAAGAGTCTTCAGTATTTGTTTAAGCAGAAAGAGTTGAATTTGAGGCAGAGAAGGTGGCTACAATTGCTAAAAGATTATGATGTCACCATTTTATATCATCCGGGAAAAGCAAACGTGGTGGCCGACGCTTTGAGTAGGAAGTCAGCCAGTATGGGTAGCCTTGGTTATATTCCAGTCAATCAGAGACCACTTGCTTTGAATGTTCAGTCATTGGCCAACCGATTTGTGAGGTTGGATATTTCTGAGCCTAGTCGAGTACTAGCTTGCACGATCGCTCGCTCTTCATTATTGGAGCGTATCCGCGATCAACAATATAATGTTTCTTATGTATGTGACCTTAGAGATAAGGTTCAGCAAGGAGGTGCTAAACATGTCACCTTGGATGCTGAGGGGATCTTGAGGATGCAAGGGTCGAGTTTGTGTGCCCAATGTCGAAGGGTTTCGAGAGTTAATCTTAGCGGAGGCCCACAGTTCGCGGTATTCTATTCATCCAGGCGCCGCGAAAATGTACCAGGACTTACGATAGCACTATTAGTGGCGCAGGATGAAGAAAGATATCGTTGCGTATGTCGCTCGGTGTCTAAATTGTCAAGCAGGTGAAATATGAGCACCAGAGACCTGGTGGTGTATTCCGGAGGATTGAAATTCCCGAGTGGAAATGGGAGCGGATCACTATGGACTTCGTTACTGGACTTCCTTTGACTCGGAGGAAATTTGATGCTATTTGGGTCATTGTTGATAGGCTGACCAAGACAGCACACTTTATTCCAATATCTGTCTCCTACTCGTCGGAGAGGTTAGCGAAGGTTTACATTAGGGAGATTGTTCGTCTCCATGGAGTGCCAGTATCTATTATCTCTGATCGGGGTACGCAGTTTACCTCGCGGTTCTGGAGAGCGGTCCAGCAGGAGTTAGGCACTCGGGTTCAGTTGAGTACAGCATTTCATCCTCAGACGGATGGCCAGTCCGAGAGGACTATTCAGATTCTAGAGGACATGCTTCGAGCCCGTGTTATTGATTTCGGAGGCTCGTGGGACCAGTTTCTGCCATTAGCAGAGTTCGCCTACAATAACAGTTACCAATCTAGCATCCAGATGGCTCCGTATGAGGCGTTGTATGGTAGGCGATGTCGATCACCAGTTGGATGGTTTGAACCGGGAGAGGCTCGGTTGTTGGGTACAGACTTAGTTCAGGAGGCCTTGGATAAGGTCAAGATTATTCAGGAGAGATTGCGTTCAGCTCAGTCCAGGCAGAAGACTTATGCGGATCGTAAGGTTCGAGATGTAGATTTCATGGTCGGTGAACGAGTATTGCTCCGAGTGTCGCCTATGAAGGGCGTGATGAGGTTCGGGAAGAAGGGCAAGCTCAGCCCTAGGTATATTGGTCCATTTGAGATTCTAGACAGAGTGGGAGGGGTGGCTTACACATTAGCTTTGCCGCCTAGCTTATCAGCCGTGCATCCAGTTTTTCACGTATCTATGCTTCGGAGATACCACGGCGATCCCACACATGTGTTAGACTTCAGTACTGTCCAATTGGACAATGATCTATCTTACGAGGAGGAGCCGGTAGCCATTCTAGACCGGCAGGTTCGACAGCTGAGGTCGAAAAGTTATCCTTCTGTGCGTGTTCAGTGGAGAGGTCAGCCTCCTGAGGCATCGACCTGGGAGTCCGAGTCTGATATGCGGAGCCGCTACCTTTGTTTCCTGACTCAGGTACTTCTTTCTTTTGTCCGTTCGAGGACGAACGGTTGTTTTAGAGGTGGAGATTGTGACGACCCAAAGGGTCATCACTTGTTTTATTAATCATTCCGAGATTTTGAGGTCTTGAAAACCTCATTTATAGTTGCCTCGATTTGCGTGCACAGTCCGGGCACAAAGCTGGAAAATATTTATGTTGAAATATGTGAAATATGTGAAAAAATTGAAGAATTTTGATATTAATATTGATATGGTTGACTTTGGTCAACATTTTTGGTAAACGGACCCGGATCCGTGATTTGACTGTCTCAGGAAATCCGTAGAAAAATATGGAACTTGGGCATATGCCCGGAATTGAAATCCGAGGTCTAGAACCCCGGTAAAAGAATTTTTCTGTTAAATTGTTTTCCGAAAATGTTTAAGGAAAATGAAACTGAATTTTGATTAAAAAGTACTGGTATCGGGCTCGTATTTTGGTTCCGACGCCCGGTACAGGTCATATATATTGGTTAAGCGCTTTCTGTAAAGTTTGGTTGAAAACGGACGTCGTTTGACGCATTTCGGCCTTAAATTGGAAATTTTGGAAATTATGAAATTTGAAAGAATTCTTGAGTTTTAAGGCTCAATCCATTGATTTTGATGTTATTTTAGCGATTTGATCGCGCGAGCAAGTTCGTATGATGTTTTTGAGTTAGTGTGCATATTTGGTTTGGAGCCCCGAGGGCTCGGGAGTGTTTCGGAGGTGGTTCGGGGTATTTTTGGATTTGAAAACACAGCAGAAATTCTGCTGTTTCTGCAGAGGGATTTTGCTCTACGCGATCGCGGCCTCATCCACGCGATCGCACAGCATTGGCCAGTTCTTCTACGCGATCGCAGCATCCCTCACGCGATCGCGTAGCTTCCAGTTCTTCCCCCACATGATCGCAGTCATGTTCACGCGATCGCATAGGGCAAATAGGCTGCCCGGTGAGTTTCCTCTACGCGATCGCAGCAACCCTCACGCAATCGCGTAGCTTCCAATCTTTTCTCCACGCGATCGCAACCTTTTGCACTCTATCGCATAAAAGGCCAGTCTTTCCTCTAGGCGATCGCAGCCCAATTCACGCGATCGCGTAGGGTAAATTTCCGCCCATTGATTTAATACCCAAAACATAACACTTACGGGATTTTATCCCATTTTCACAAAATCCTTTCTTCTCCACAGCTCTTAGGCGATCTTTGAGGCATTTCTTCATCAAAGTTCATTGGGTAAGTATTGTTTAACTCGTCTTCTTCATTTTTCATCAACATCAATCAAATTCTTAGGCTTAAACATGTGTAAATTGGTTGAAAAATTTGAGAAATGGGTATAGTTAGGGCTTTCAAAGAATTTGCGATCTAGACCTCGTTTTGGAGTCGAACTTAAGAACAAATTGTATATTTGAACTCATAGAAGATTGGGTGAACTTATTTTGATTCGAAACTTGAGTTTCGATTATGTGGGCCCGGGTCGATTTTTACTATTCCGGGCATAATGTTGTAAAAACCATATTTAGCAATATGAACTAGTTTGTTAAGTAGAATTGATGATATTAAATCAATTGTGTATAGATACGATTGGATTGGAGTCAAATTCAAAAGGAAAAGGCATTGCTACCGGATTGAATCGTTCGTAAACTTTCGAGGTAAGTGTTTGTTCTATCCTAGCTTGTAGGAATAGGAATTCAGTTATGAATAAATTGTTGATTAAGAGTTATTGGTGTTATACCGGTAATGAAGATAAATTGTTGAAATTATTATCAATTATTGGTTTAAAACCGGTAATTATAAATATTGTTGACATAGATATTATTGGCTAAATGTCGGTAATGTATATATTTATGAATTGGGATCGTGTGGCGCGCCGACCACTTATATATTTATGAATTGGGATCGTGTGGCGCGCCGACCACTTATATATTTATGAATTGGGATCGTGTGGCGCGCCGACCACTTATATATTTATGAATTGGGATCGTGTGGCGCGCCGACCACTTATATATTTATGAATTGGGATCGTGTGGCACGCCGACCACAAAGTGACTTAAATCTTGGCATTGGCCATAGTTGCCGGTAGCCTATTGATATATTTGGGAGCGGGTGGTACGCCTACCACAAGATATAATTACCGTGATAGTTGGGAGCGGGTGGTACGCCTACCACGAGATATGAAATGAGAGAGGAATTGAGACATGAAAGTAAGATTTATTTTGTTGATTAGATTATTCTGGATATCGTGAGTTATTGACTGTTATTTCAGAGCAGAGTATTTCCTTATAAATGTATTGTATATATATGTATATTGCAACTGTACAGGTTTATGTGGGTGACTGGAGTATTTCCTTATAATGTATTATATATATATGCCTATATTGCAACTGTACAGGTTTAGGTGGGTGACTGGCCTTAGCCTTGTCACTAGTTCGCTGGGATAGGCCAGGCACTTACCAGCACATGGGGTCGGTTGTGCTGATACTATTACGGACAGCAGCAGCGGCAGTAGCGACTTGTGGATTTTTCGACTACTGAGACTACGAGGTAGCCTTGCAGGCGTCCGCAGGACCCGTTGTCTCTTCTATCTATGCTTTTCATTCCGTTATCTCATGTAACCGAGATAAACAGCTTGTATTTTCTTTCAGACAATTATGTGTATTATTCTTAGAAGTTCGTGAGTATTGTGACACCAGTCTTGGGTAGTGTATCATGTTTGAGTTTTCTTTATCATATTTGACTAAGTCTTCCGCTAATTTTGATTATTCCGCTGTAATTTATATGTTTTTAATAATAAGTCATAATAAGAAATTGGTAATTAATGGAGATGTAATTAATATTTGGCTTGCCTAGCTTCCATTTAGTAGGCGCCATCATGACCCCGATGGTGGGAAATCCGGGTCGTGACACTTGGGTTGAACATGAAGAAGGGGTGGAGCATAATTATCCACTACCTTAGGATCCAGTGCCTCCCTCAAAAGCAGCTACAGCTAGGGGTGGGCATCGGTCGGTTCGGCTCGATTTTGTAGAATTTCGGTTCGGTTTATTCGGTTTTCGGTTTGTAATTTTAATAACCAAATCAAACCAAAGTATTTACGGTTCGGTTCGGTTCGGTTCGGTTATTTTCGGTTTATATTTTCGGTTTTATCAAAGTATGAACCCACCTCACTTACTCTACTTTCACCTTCTGCCATCTATAGAAAATCGAATGAAAACATAATTAAGGAGTGTACTTATTTAATGAAAATACAATCGAATGTTAAAGGTGGCCACAGAGAGAAACTTCTTTAATTAAAATAAATGAATAGGTGAACTCTTACATGTACATTACTACAGCAAAATATACACTTTTAGGAGCAAGCATAATTAGAAAAAACAAGATGAAATTGTAGCCGAAAATGTCACTGCTTGTAGCCGAAAATACTTGTATTCAAAACAAGAGAATGATTTAGCCGAAACAAGAGAACAAATCACTGCTTGTATTCAAAACAAGAGAATAAATCACTGCTTGTATTCAAAACAAGAGAACAAGTCACTGCTTGAATAAATATATTAATTATCTAATACCCCTAAATTTCGGTTTTTCGGTTTAACCGAAAACCGAATTACATAAACCGTGCACCGCACCGAAAAACCGAAATTTAATAATTTTAAAACCGTAAACCGATCGAAAAACCGATTAAACCGAAACCGAAAAACCAAAATTCACAGTTCGGCCGGTTTTTTCGGTCCGGTCGGTATTATGCCCACCCCTAGCTCCAGCTCATACAACTATATCTCCAGAGGTGAGTCAGATATTTAATGCAATCACTATGGAGATGTTTAAAGCCTTCATGGCTAACCAGAACGAGAGAAGAGATGAGATTTCACCTCAATCAAATAGACAGAACAATTCTGAGTCCTCAAGTGTGAATGAATTTTTGAAGTTGAGTCCTCCAACTATGTTCTATATTTGATGAAGATCCAATGTTGTGGCTGAAGAGTGTGAATAAAGCCCTCTGAGCGATGAAAGAATTTGATGATAAAGTTGTGGAGCTGGCTCCTTACCAAATTAAAGATGTGGCCGATGCTTGGTTTGATATGTGGGAAAAATAAAAGAGGTGAAGATAATGGTCCACCTACTTGGGAAGAATTTGAAGAGGCCTTCATGTCTAGTTTTATCCGAGAAGTGGATAAGGAAGCTAAGGCTACAGAGTTCGAATAGCTCAAGCAAGGGAATAAAAGTGTGCAAGAGTACTACATGGAATCCAAAAGGATAGTTAAGCATGTTTCTCACATGGTTAAGATAGAAAAGCAAAGATTCGTAGGTTTGTTGGCGGCATGGATTACCACATAAAGGATACAACATCAACTGTAACGGTAAGGATGACAACCTTTTCCTCTGTTGTGGGATTGCCTAGAACATAGAAAAAGAGACAACAAATGAGAGAAAAAAAAGAACATAATAAGAAAGCTCTGACAACGAGCAAGTTTAGTGGTACATCCATCCGAGGTGGAAGGGATTCCTCTAACAAGGAGTCATTAGCACCAATTTAGTCCAGTTATCAGTCGGGTGGTACGTCTTCCTTCATATGTGCAGAAAATTATGGAAACCAGTCTCTGTTATACCTCCTTTTTCTTTACCGTTGCTTATACACCGCTTATTAATACTACACCCTGGAAGGGATATAATATCAAAATTGAAGGAGTTTTTCCAATTAAAGAACAGTCGGAATGGGATTTATTTATTAAAATTTAGAGTCACCACTTGGGAAAATAATGGTGTCCCAAGTCACCGATGTAATCCCGAACCAAGGAAATTATGACTCTGTTACAGTCTGCGAATCAAAAATATGGATAAGGAATTCTGTTAATCAGGGAGAAGGAGTTAGGCACTCCAAGATTTCGTGGTTCTAGCACGGTCGCTCAAGTGTTGTTTTTGTTTTTATCTGATTTTATATGCTTCATTTGTATTCATTATTAATGTCCCGCTTTGTCATTTTTAAGAATTGCGACGTCGTAAAAACGCATTTCGAGTCACGCCGTACCAGTACGCCTGTGACTTTAGTGCATTTCAACTTCGCTGGGATTTGGACTTGGGTCACATAAATGTGCACCCGTATTAGGAACGTAATATTATCAATCGCGCCTAAAGTATCCACGCCTTTATTAACTTTGGGAAAGACCGTGAAATTCGCTAAACGGTCCTTCCGAATCTATAGCTTTTATGTTGAGACTTACGTTTTGGGGCCCCGTGTGTTTTCATTTTTTGTAACGAGGCTCATCCCTTTTCATTTTTTTTGAAGGTTAAACTTATTTGTATACTATATTTTCTAATATTGTTTTTCCCCTAATATAGCTGTTTCAAAATTATTTTTAAAAGGCTGGGTGCAAGAGTTCATGCCATCTTTATTATTTGGGCCTAGACTTTGGACTTATCCATCAGTACGCACCAAGGTGTAACGGACCAGTTACAGCCCAGTCAACACTTCCATTTTTTAAAGGCATGAATGTCATAATAATCAGATCTGGGCCTGTATTCACGGCTAGGCCCAGATTACTTACATCTGAGGCAGAATTAAGGCAAATTATCATTTCAACGGTACTATTATTCAATACTAACAATTAACTATTTCTAATAATGCCAAATTATATTTGATCCATACTGATTTCAATATTGTCAATTAACTAAGAATATCAACACTGGTTTAACTTGTTGCTATTTAACTACTAAATTAACAGATTTTGAATTTATGAAATCTCTATTGGTTAAAACACTATTTGCAGAATTATATATCTACTTTAACTGAAAACGACGTTTGCATTTTTAACTACAGCGTGGTCAGATTACAACTATGTTCCAGATTACCATTTTTACAAGGTTGAATACGAGTTTATAGCTAAAACAGTAACGTGATTTAAAATTCAACTACATCATATTTTTCAAATTAAATAATTCTAATTCAGAACTCAACTAACAAAATAGCTAAGTACTAATATTACACGTCTAATTTCAGAACATATATAAATCTAAGTGTATTAGTTGTGTTTTAGTCGATTTTAGTTTTAGATTTAGGTGATCATTATAACTAACCTACTCGATATATTTACTACAGTATTATCTACTACTACTTTAATCTAAATTGAGTTCATATAGTCTAGTACTTATTACAACCCATTCCTAAATGAATTACAAATATCTAAGTATTTAAAACTACATAATGAAAGAACAGAAATATAATTGAATAACTAGAACTGGTCAGCATTTTTGTTTCTTCAACATGAAACTCAATTACAGCTCTAGGACATAGTTGTGTACCTGATTCAAAACGAATCAATGAGTTCTAGGTTTTGGAGAAGAAGGAAAAATCAGCAACAGCAATGGTGATAAGAAACAACGAACAGGAGCAATTAACACAGCAAATCTCAAAATTCAGCAGTGAACCAGCAAATAACTCGAGCAAATGGAAGTCCAAGGAAAGTTGAAGAAAACACGACAGAGGAACAACCAGCAAAGATTCCATAAATAGTACTCGAATTGTATGTTAAGTAGAAGACCGGCAGAATTCTAATGTAGAATTTTCAGAGATTTTTTGAGTAAATTTTTCGATCCTCAAATTGTTTACCAGAAAAATTGAACTCTTAATTCTCTGAAGGTTGGAACCCTCTTTTTTTTTAACCCACTTTTCAGGCTTGAAACAGCCTATTTATAGAATGAATTTGGTAGGGAATTTTGAATTAGTTATTCATATTTCCCACCCCAATTCTTTTTAAATTCAATCAGTTAAGTATAGCATAATTCTAACCAAAATACACTTGAACCCCTACTAGAAGGTTCTAGGCTATTCCTTATTATTCTATTGGGCGGATTTTACCTAGTTGCCCTCACTTGCTAAGGTTTATTACACATTTGCCTTTTAACTATGCATAATCTACCCCTTATTGTTCATGTATTTTCAATAAAGCTCGGCATTAAAGTCATTTATACCCCCATTACCTCTATAAAATCTACAGAAATACCAATTCATCTTCCCCTTTTAACCCTTACACTCAATCATATTTACCCGACCTATCATTAGGTTTGCTAAGACTTGGGTAATTAACATATTTAAAGTATAACCCCCTGAGACTTGTTTTAACTTTTAACCAGTTTCAGACTAATTAACCTTTTCAGATTTAACCACTCTTAAAAAGATAGCCACAAAAAGACTCACACTGTGTTGCAAATATAATCACAATAGACATTTTACACATATAACTTAAATGTGCATAAGCACTCAGAAGTTTAGAAGAAACAAATATATGAATCATATTACAAATGTAGCCAGTTTTATGTAATTTTGCACAAATAGCTCTAATTACGACTAACTTTAAAATTAATCAGAACTCAGAGAGACAAATTGATAATAGTTGAATTCCAATTAACCAAAACCCTAGACGTGACAGGATCTATTGAACAATAACATAAAATAACTAATAGCATATGATTTACAGGTAGCTATAGTTAGAACTAAGAATACTTAGTCAATTTCAGGCATACACATGTAATAAGCTCAGGTTTTTTAACAAATAATAACATAGAAGCACAGAGTACAGAACAGAAGTGGATTCAGGGTACTTAATCAATTTAAACATGCATAGAGATTTTTCTAAAAAGATCCAAGTTTTAACAGATAAGAATACAAAAACATTGAATAGAGGCAGGTTTCAGGGTACATAGCTTTAGGGTTTTCTTCATTTCCTTTTCCTTTTCTTTTTCCTTTTATTTCTTTCTTTTCTTCTTTCTTTCTTCATTTGCTTTCTTTTTTTTCTTGATTTTCCAGCATTTCGGAGACTTGGAGTCTCTTAAATGATGGATCTTTCCAGGCAGACTCTTGGAAGTTGATTTGAGTGTGAGAGGGGAATTCAGAGACTCATGATGAGGTTCTTGAAGGGTTTTTGTTTTGGGTGCTCGTCGGAGTAGGGTTCCGGCGACACATTTTTTGATATTGAAGATGTTTGGGTTATATTTGAGATATGGGGCTAAGATAGAGTGAAAGATCGTTTTATGACGATTCTAGGGTGTTAAGGTGGAGGGTTGGTTCATAGTTTGGTGGCCGCCGCCTAGGGTTCCGGCGACCGGAGTTTCAAGATTGGGAGGCTGGTGGGTTTTTGGGTTGAGATTAATGGAGATAGGGTGTTAGAAGGAGGAGAGGGGTGTTCAGAGGGGTGGCCTGAGCCGGAGAAGAAAACAGAAGGGTGACCACCAGTATGGTTCCGGTGGTCTTGTGAGAGAAGGGGAGGGAGAATAAGGGTATAGGGGTGGCTAGGGTTTGTATTATCAATGTGTGTGTGTGTATTATGAATGTGTTTAATGAAACTTTACTCACATTCGTTGGATTAATGAGATAGCCGGCTTAGATTTAATTGCTTAGGCAACGTCGTTTGGCTTAATTGAGATGTTGGTCTCGTCCGTTTGATTAAATAAGATGGACAACCCTGATTATTTCCTCACACGTCGTCGTTTTATTTACAAAGCCACCGCCTTATTTGATCCGTTCGATTTAAATCATCAACGACCCAGATCTTGTGGTGTTATACGATGTCGTTTGGACTTATACCTGGGTAGGCCGGTTCAATTAGCTTGGGCCTAGTCTGTATTGTATCATTTTGGGCTTGAATATTTCGTGTATTTGGCCCAATTTTTGTATTTAAAATTGTATTTTGTATTTTTATTATTTTTGAATTGTATTTATTTAATTTTCTATATTTTCCCTTGTATTTTAGACTTATTTTCCTTGTGTATTTATATTAATGTATTTTCTTTTATTTTCAATTTTTTAGTATTTTTCCTCGATTGTTTCCCAATTTCCTAGTATTTACCTTTATTTTTGTGATATTTTCCAATTAATTTCCTTTTTTGTATTTCATTTAAAATTTCTTTCAATTAAAAAAAACACTGGTATCTTTTATACACCAACCAAACTAATTGCAATCAAAAATTATTTTTGTATTTTTATTTTGGAATTAATTGCTTAGGGCAAAAATCACGTGCTCACAGTCTCTCCAGAATTAGAATTTTAAGACATCATCCTTACATAGCCATAGTCATGCTAAGCGACATTCACACCAAAACAGGTCTTTGTGGAACATGTAAGTGGCAACATCCAAGTCAGTGCAAGCTCGGGTTTCATGGTTGCTATCATTGCGGAGACATTGGTGATATAAAGGCCAACTGCCCAAAGTTAAGACGTAAGTTTAGTCGGGGATCAACTCGTCCTTCTAGTTCCTCAGCTACTACACTTGCTCCACCCCAAGCTTGTTGTTCTCACAATCAGACGAGGCATGAGGCAGGTAGAGGTGCAGATCGAGTTATTCAATGAGAAGGGGGACAATCCCGTTTTTCTCCTACACTTGATCGTCAAAGTGCAGGGATATCTGTGGATGTTATTACCGGTATACTTCTAGTCTCCTAACATAATTCTTATGCGATAATAGATACATGTTCAATGTTTTCATACGTGATTTCATACTTTGAAATTAACCTCAGGCTAGAACTGGAACAACTTAGTGCGCCATTCCTAGTATCCTGTTTAGTTGGCGATTTAGTGATGAGAGTCACAAGAGTCTATAGAGGTTGTATAATTTCAGTCCAATGCCGATCTCATAGGTATGGATTGGTTGTCTTCTTGCTATGCCATGTTAGATTGTCATGCCAAGATTATCGGGTTCCAATTTCTAAATGAAGAAGTCTTAAAGTGGAAGGGTAGTTCAATATCACCTGTACGTATATTTATTTATTACCTTAAGGCATAAAGAATGATCAGTAAAAGGTGTCTCACCTATTTCTATCACATCATTAATCCATAATCACAACTACTAGCTCTTTAGTCTCTTCCAGTTGTTAGAGAATTTCCAGAAGTTTTCGAAGATGACCTTCCAAGACTTCCTCCTGAAAGAACCTATGACTTTGGCATTGATCTCATGCCCATGCACTATGCCCATATCTATACCTCTTTATAAGATGTGTCCAGCAAAACTTAATGAGTTGAGAAAACAGTTAAAAGATCTTCTTGACAAGGGCATCATCAGGTCGAGTGTTTTACCTTGAGGGTGCCCCAGTCTTGTATGCCAAGAAGAAAGATGGGGCAGAATATCCATCGACTATCGATAATTTAAAAAAGTTACCATTAAGAACAAGTACCCACTGCCAAGAATTGATAAATTAATTGATCAACTTGAGGGTGCAAAGTACTTTTGAACGATAGACTTTAGTTCGGGGTATCATTAGTTCAAAATTTCAGAGGAAGACATATCTAAAACAACCTTTAGAACTCATTACGAGCACTATGAATTTCTAGTAATGTCTTTCAAGTTAATAAACGGCCCAGTTGCATTCATGGACCTCATGAACAAATATTTGAACTCATTCCTAGATAACCTTTATTATCGCGTTTATAGACGATATTTTGGTATACTCTAAGAGCGAGGAAGATCATGCAGAACACTTCAGAATAGCCTTGCGTACCTTGAAGGAAAATAATCTTTATGCCAAGTTTTTAAAATGTGAGTTCTAGTTGCAGTTAGTGGCATTCTTAGGCCACGTGGTATCCAGTGAAGGCATAAAAGTAAACCCTCAGAAGACAGAATCAGTCAAGAACGGTCCTAGGCCGATAACGTCAACCAAAATCAAGATTTTCTTAGGGTTAGCTGGCTACTATAGAACGTTTGTATAGGGCTACTATATCTGGAGACTTGACCACAGACACTCAAATCAGACCAATCACAAGAATTTTACAAATAACCCACGTACATACACGTACCAAATATTCATACACCACACAAGGTTATTTTACAAAGGTCAAAGTTAGCCATACATACCTAGAGTTGAATTCCCTTTTAATTTCTACTTTCAACTCCACCAAAAACCCTAGCAACGTCAATCTAGTGCATAAATTAACACATATTTCTTCGAATCAAAGTTCACAATCACTACCCAAACACATTTAGGTTATCAACCCTTCTTTGCACAATTCTTTACTCCCACCCAACTCCTATTGCTAGATTTTAGGTTTTACGAGACATGCATGAATGTGTGAAAGTTCATAGGAGCCTGATGGACACCCAGGAAATGCTCACACTGGAGGGGCGGGACCCTAGGTGTTCTAAGAGTAGGAATTGAAAATAAAAGATAGTTTTAAGAAAATAATTTTGGATTTTCAGAAAGTAAGGAGCAAACAGGGTTATTCAATTCTAGTAACTCAAACAAAGGTCTCAACAATCAAACAATATTTAGATTCAAGATCACTTAAAGTTTTAGCTTTGTTTATTAGTTGTTACTAGGTGAGGAAACACTAAAAAATGACATGGCATGCGGGGATCAATCATACAGTCACATACAAAGGGGGCAGGGATGGAAGCAATGTTAGTCAAAAGTCTGTGAGGGGTGAACATTTAGAATATGATAGAAAGAACATGCTTATAGAGAAGTAAATAGATACATGTCTAATTTAGATATGAGCAAGCATACAGGCTTGATGTGATCAGAGGCACATAGGTCTAGCTAAAATAGGAGTAAACAGGTTGAAGGCAGGACACACATATCTTTAATAAAAAAGAAGTAGATATGCTATTGCAGTAAACATATAGGTTAAACAGGAGCAGACAAGTTATTGTAGTAAACATATAGGTCAAATTGAATAGCACGAAACATATAGCCTAATTAAAAACCAGTAAGCATACTGATTAGGAACAATAAAAATGAAGCATAGGCATCTAATGAGATAAAGTATACATGCTGAGCACAAAGTTGAATTGAATAGTAGTAAACATGCTGAGTAGGGAAACACATAGATTTAATGGTGATATAGAAAGAGAGCAACAAGTTTGTGTGCTTTTCTATGTCTGTGTGTATGTCCGTTAAAGAAAAAGAGTGAGGCTTATATAGCTTTGGGCTGATTAACAAAATAAGGCAAGGAAAAGTAACAACACATAAATAAAGTATGAAAATCTATAAACCAGACAATTAGGGCTAACCTAATCAATTAATATCACTTAAATCATGGAGAATCTCATACAAAATCAGTTAGCAAGCATGATTGAAGTTAAATAACATAAGACTTAAGTCTACACACCATACATTAGACTAACTAATTTAACTAAGGCAAGTAGTACCGGTTAAACACTATAAATGAGGGAAGTAGGTAAAATCACATGGAAGTACTGATTTTAACAGAAAAATAGGATTCGAACACTAAATAAAATCAGTCAATCTATTTTGATTGACAGAGATAAACAATAATAGAAAAAAAATTGAAACAGATAATAAGACAAATGAACAAATAAAGGACGAGAACTTAAGAGTAAAGATAACCAGCTTCAAACATGTAGAAACTTTTAGAAAAGTTTTTGCAGAATCAAGAAGAAAGGGAACCCTAGTTTTAGAGAAACATTTAGGATCGATTAATGGTAATCGACAATTAGGGCTAACCTAATCACTTAATATCACTTAAATCATGGAGAATCTCATACGAAATCAGTCAGTAGGCATGATTGAAGTTAAATAAGGTAAGAAATAAGTCTGGACATTATAGATTAGACTAATTAATCTAAATAAGGCAAGTAATACCGGTTAAATGTTATAAATGAAGGAAATAGGTTAAATCATAGCGAAGTACTGATTTTAACAGGAAAATATTATTTGGACCCTAAGTAATAGAGATAAACAATAATGGGAAAAATTGAAGCAGATAATGAGACAAATGAACAAAAAAAAGACTAGAACATAAGAGTAAAGATAACCAGCTTCAAACACGTAGAAACTATTAGAATTTTTTTTGTATAAACAAAAATAGTGGAACCATAGTTTTAGAGAAATATTTAGCATCGATAAACGATAATGAAATCAAAAAACCTTTAAAGAATATTGCTATAGAAACTCGAAACCACTTCAAATCTCTAACAAATAATAAAGAATCAAAAAACCCTAATTTGGAGGAACATAAAAATCAATCGACGATAAAGAGAATAATATTTTTTAAAGAAAGATCCCATATAAACTTAAAAATGTTTCAGATCTACAACAATCTGAATTATATTCAATGTGTAAGAGATGAGGGTTGTGATAAAGTGATAGAGATAAAAGAAAATTTGGTTTGGAACAAGAGATTCGAGCCATAAAAACAAGATAATAGTAATCCCAAACGGAAATGGCCATAGGTGGATTCATAAATGGTTTCAAACAAAATCTATGTTGGATATCTTAGAGATCCCTTAATGTAATACCAAAATCGAACAATCAGAAGAGGTAAGAGGCTACTAGGGGCCTCAAATCACCAGGGAACCCCATGGAACATGTAATAATCGAAGGGTTTAGGGGGAAATTTAGGTGAAGGCGCTAAGGTTACGGTTAGTTTCAGAAAGAACCAGAGAATAAGGGGATCTAAGCGCATCTGGTTGTAACAAATGAATAGGTTTAGGGGACATTTGAGTTAAAAATGAAAGAATGAACGTTGACCATTAATCTCAGAGATGAACGGCCATGATCAGAGGAGATTTGGGTCGGGTAGGATTTTATTGGGCTATGTTTTATTTGAATTGGGCTTGGGGTTCCCATTTGGGTATAAATTAGGGGCTATTGTTAAATACCCATTTTACTAAATAAAACAATTTGAAAAATAGCTAATTAGATGATAAAAATGGTTTTCATAAATGAAGGAAATTTAAAATATTTACTTAATACTATAAAAATATAAAAAGTTATTTTTTATATGGATAATGTAGTTAGGTTTATGTATAGTCTAATATTGCAAAATATGCAATTAAAGTCTAAAAATACAAATGTAATTATAAAAATAAATATAAACAAAATATTTGAACACTTATATGAGCCTAAATGATGAATTTCGATGATTAAATCATCATAAACTAATATGAGGGATAATTTTTGTATACTTATATATTAAAAATGCAGAAATAAATTGATTTAAGGCCCATACAATCATAGAAAAAGCGTAGAAAAATTTGTGCGTGAATTCAAAATATTTTGAAAGCAAGCTTGCATATTTTAAAATATATGAGAGAAAAATTGGGTATCAACACCTATAGATTCCAAGAGAGACTTCTTATTAAGCTTTGTATATGTTTACAAAGTAAGGCATATAGATTGGCTTAAAGTTGGTGGAAAAAGGAGAGAAGAGTTGCATAGGCACACTTACAAGGTTAGTATCGTAGAGGCTGCATGATAGAAGATAGCAATAGTTACGAGATTTGAAGGATTTCGATCAAGTCATGGTGCGGGAAAGAGGTGTAAAGGGGGGAATGCCCTAACCTTTAAATTTAGTCACAAGACAGATGACTAGATGGAAAGGAGAGTACTAAAATATTCGCAAGAACCATATATCATTAAAATATTAAGTGCATCAGTCAACTTTCGAGGATGAATGTTCCAAAGAGGGGAATGATGTTACATCCCGCATTTTCATATGTTAATGTTTGGTTTTAACTTAATTGACATAGACTCGAGGATGAGATTATCTTTGGGTTATCATATTTATGCAATTTATAACAAGAGATAAGTAAGTGCCATAAAGGATAAAGAGTACATGAATTAAAAAATGTGAGTTTCATTAAAGGTTGTGGGTTTAGGATAAAATACTTGTAGAGCAATAATAATAGATATTTATAGACTAGTATCATACAATATACAATATGATCATGATAGTATGATGTATAAATTATATTAAAAATAAATAAAATTTTAAGTAATTTGAGATAATTCTTAATTATGTGGGTAATTAATTAATTATCCGGTAGCGGAAGTGTATCTAATTAATTATTAATAATAGGATAAGTTTAAAAACCCCTCCCCCACCCCATGTGGAAGCAATCCACCACCCAAAACCAAATGACTCATTAGTCATGTTGGGTAGGTGAAAATTTAAGGTGTTAATTACAATACAACTCATGCTAATATTTTCAATGAAAAAGTACTATAAATAGACATTAGTTCAAAGCAATTTCTTACAAAATCTTCAAGTAATCCTTACAATCAAAATGCTAAGAATTCATCCCTGTCTTAAGGTTCCCCCGAGCTACTTTAATAAAGCAGACTTTTGCTCATCGTCTGCATCTATTAATATTGACTTGATGTGATGCTCTCTTCTCTCGCCCGTAAACCATAAGAAATATCAATCTTATCAATACACAAATGTATAACTCCCCAGGAATTTCAATTGCACTCATATTCATTACCGTAGGAATTGGGTTCAAGCTTTCCCCAGCCCCTTCAAGTTTCAACAATTACGTTGAGAATTATTTACACATTAGCAACGTCAGATATTGCGATTATAAAGGAGTAAGGTGCTACCTTTTCCTAAGAATATCTTACGGAGTTTTTCCTACTCCAGGTATGTTAAGGATATGGGAAAAGGTTATGGCGTTATATACGCACCACCACCTGATCAGCCGGTTTTGCCCACAGTGGCTGAGATGATATGATGAGACACCCTTAAAGGCCTGATGATGTTATGAAACATGTACCTATACACGATATGACATTCATATGCATATGCATGGCACTATAATTATTTCATGAACTACAGAGTTATCCAAACTTACAGGTTGAGTCATTTACTCTATATGTCTTTAATGTCTATTATTTTCTTATTTATATGCCTTATATACTCGGTATATTATTAATAATGACATCTATTTGTTGGGGGATGCTGCATTTTATGCCCGCAGGTCCTGATATAGAGGTCGAGAAACCTCTAAGAAGGCTATCAACTCAACAAAAAAATATTGGTGCGCTCCATTTTCTTCGGAGTTGCTTTTTTGGTTAGTATGATTTAGACCTGTATTGTTTATTATGGTGGGACATTGTCCCAACCTTTATGAAAATGATTTATTCTCAGAGGCTTGCAGAGAGAAGTCATGTACATAAAATATTGTATAGCCTTGTCGACCTATATTTAGTATACGAGTGGTTATTTTGGTCTTATAGACCTGTATATCTTATGTATAAGTTGGTATCACTTGTTGTATTCTACTTATATCATGGCATCCTTCTGGCTCAGTTATCTATGATAGTATGACATGAAGACATATGTTAAATTAGTACTCGATTGGGTACCGGGTGCCCGTCGCAGACCATTGACTTGGGTCCTAACATAATATTGAGGCCTTGGACAACCAGTTTGTGAGATTGGATGTTTCGAAGCCTAGTCGGGTTCTAGCTTGTGTGGCTTCTCGGTCTTCCTTATTTGACCACAACAGAGAGCGCTCGTATGATGATCCTTATTTGCTTGTCCTTAGGGACAAATTTTAGTATGATGGTGCCAGAGATGTGACTATTGGATATAATGTGAGTGTTGAGGATGCAGGGCCATATATGTGTGCCTAGTATAGATGGGCTATGTGAGTTAATTTTTGAGGAGGCCCACAACTCATGATATTCTATCCATCGGGTATCGTAATGATTTATTAGGAACCGAGGCATCCCTATTGGTGTTAGAGAATGAATAAAGATATAGTTGGATTTGTAGCTCGGTGTCTCAACTCTTAGAAGGTAAAATATGAGCATTAGAGACCGGGTGAATTGCTTTAGAGGATAGAGATCCTAGAGTGGAAGTGGTAGTCGATCACCAGGGACTTCGTTGTTGGGCTCTCATGGACTTCCAGGAAGTTCGATGCTATTTAGGTAATTGTGTATCGACTGACCAAGTTTGCACACTTCATTCAGTGAGTACTACTTAATCTTCATATCGGTTGGCAAATATTTATATCAGATAGATTATTCACCTTCATGGTGTGGAAATTTTAATAATTTCTAATAGAGGCACAGAGTTTACATCACAATTTTAGAGAACTATGCAGCGCGAGTTGGCACTCCGATTGAGTTGAGCACAATATCTCACCCTCAGATGGACGGACATTCTGAGTGCACTATTCAGATATTGGAGGACATGTTATGCACTTATGTAATTGATTTAGTGGTTCATAAGATATGTTTTTTTTGCTTATGGAGTTTGCTTATAACAATAGTTATTAGTCGAGTATTTGGATGGCTCCGTATGGGGCCTTATATGGGAGACGACGTAGATCTCTAATAGGTTGGTTTCAGCCGGGAAAGGCTAGGATATTGGATACTGAAGTGGTTCAGGATTCTTTGGACAAGGTTAAATTGATTTGGGAACAGTTTTGCACGCCCCAATCGAGACAAAAGAGTGTTGCCGACAAGAAGGCCTGTTATGTGTCTTACATGGTTGGGGAGAAGGTTTTTCTAAAGGTTTCACCCATGAAGGATGTTATGAGGTTAATAAAGAAGCTGAAGTTGAGCCCTCGGTTCATTGGGCCTTTTGAGGTACTTTAGAGGATTGGTACGATGGCTTACTAGCTTGCCTTGCAACCCAGTTTGTCGAGTGTACATCCAGTATTTTATGTCTCTATGCACTATAAATACATCGACGATCTGTCTAATGCTTTGGATTTTTGCACAGTTCAGTTGGATGGTGATTTGACATATGATGTGGAGTTGGTGGCCATTTGGAGTGATAGGTTTGAAAGTTGTGATCAAAGGATATAAATTAAGTGAAAGTGCATCTAAGAGATTATCCCATGGAGGACGCTACTTTGGACACCGAGTAGAAGATACAAAGCAGATATCCACACCTATTTAAAACTCTAGGAATGTTTCTAGACTCATTTGAGGACGAACGTTTGTTTATGAGGGAAGGATGTAACGACACAACCGATCATTTTGAGAGTTATAGCCTCGTTTCTCAATTCTATGCTCCTATTGTATTCTACATCAGTTATATGACTTAGCAGGTTGGTTCGTTTGGGTCCGCCGAGATTATAGAGTGAATTGAGATACTTAGACTCTTAATTAAAATCTTAAGTTTTAAAAGACAATCAGATGTTGAATTATGCGTAAATGACCTCATATTTGAATTTTGATGGTTCTGCTAGCCCAGTTAGGTTAATTTGGACTTAGGAGAACATTTCGATTGTGTTTTTGAGGTTTGTAGTAGAATTAGGTCTGAATCGGCAAAAGTTAGAATTTTGGAAAGTTTGACCAAGAGTGTACTTTTTGATATCGGGGTTGGATTGGATTTCCAGAAGTTGGAGTAGGTTTATGATATCATTTATGACGTGTGTGAAAATATAAGGTCAATCAGACGTGATATGATAGATTTTAACGTCGTTTGTAGAGTTTGGAAAGTTCAAAGTTCATTAGGCTTGAATCCATATGTAATTCATACTTTTGATGTTGTTTGAGATTATTTAAGGATTCGACTAAGTTTGTATCGCATCTTAGGTCTTGTTGTTATGTTTGTTTGAGGTCCTTGTGGCCTCAGGTGAGTTTTGGCCCGGTTAGGGGATCATTTTTGGACTTCGGTTTATGGCTGATAAATGTTTGTGTATTTCTTCTAGTTTCCTGTAATGCGTTCGCGAGAGGAAACCATAGAGTCAGGAGATGCTAAACAAACTAGAGATGATTTGGTAGTTTGTCTAGTTGATCTGAAGGAAACCATAAGCAATATGGAAAATGAAAAGGTGGTTCTAACTAGAAAAAATTGCAAGTGTAGAACATGAAAAAGATGATTTGATGGTAGTAGTTGTTGACTTAAAAGAAATCATTAAAAATTTCAGTAAAGAAAATAATGACTTAGTGGAGAAAATTGATACTTTAGAACAACAAAGAAATGACCTCTTAGTTATGATTATAGATGTGAACGAAACAATAGAGGAACTCAAAGTAGAATATGTATCTAGAAAGACTAATAATGGAAAAGTAATTGCTAGTGATGCACATATCAAGATAGAAGACGAATTAAGTGCTATAAAAATTAGTCTATGTACCGAACTTGAGAAAACTAGACAACTTCAGTAGATTTGGAAAGTGTAAACAATGACCTTGAAAAATTTCTTACGTGGACCTAGTCTTCCGATTCTATTACAACCATGTACGTTAACCATGGAAAAAACAAACAGGGAATAGGGTTTTAAAGGGAGAGAACTCCTTACAACCCTCATAGCAAGTATGTTCCTGTACTCCAAAATTAGATGTGTACCTGCTAAGGGAACAATAGCCATTTAAAAAAAAAATTCCAAGTAAGGGTTCGGTCTCTTTAGAAAAACAAAGCTTTTGCTGAAAGGGTAACTGTTGAAAAGGGACCAAGTGCCACTCATAAAAAAAAGCTTGTTACCTACATGTACTAAAAGAGCACTTATTTATTCGCTTTCTTATTAAAAGGGACCAAAACTTTCTTGGGTTCCTAAATCTAACTCTTGATTTCCTTTTGCAATGAACAATGAAAGGAAGCAATCAATAATATTTCATGGACAGTTGATGCTCAAATCACATGACTGTGAACACCATGGACTTTCTAACACTTAAATCCCTGCAAGGAGGGAGTTTATCTTTTGGTAATTGAAAATGAGATACATTCTCCGCATTGAAAAGATTGGGAAATCACGCACTCACTCAATTGAGAATGTATGCTACATAATTGGCCTCAAGTATAGTATCTGAGTGTTTCTCAAATATGTGATAAACTAAACACGGTTGAGTTATTGTCAAAGATATGCACAGTTACTAATCTAGTGACAGGTGAAGTGGTACAGGTGGCCAAAAGATACAAGAACATCTACCTTGCTGACTTTGAATCCCTACAAAGTAGTGATATGAGTTACTTGGAAGTAGTTGATGATGATGCTGAGTTATGGCACAGAAGAGTGGCTCATGTAAGCTTTTCTCTACTAAATAAGCTAATTTAGAAGGTCCAGGTGCGTGGTCTACCCAAGTCAAAAATCCTGGAGCACAAAGTTTGTGATGCTTGCGCTAGAGGAAGCATGTAAAATCTTTATTTTAGCCATAGAAGGATGTAATCACCTCAAAACCACTTCATATCCTTAATATGGATTTATGTGTCCCTATAAGAGTGTAAACATGGGAGGAAAAAGATGCATTTTTATTATAGTGGATGATTATTCCAGATTAACTTGGGCCTTTTTTCTCAGATCAAAAGATGAGACCTTTAAAGTTTTTGTAGCCTTTGTGAAGAAAATTCATAGGAAGATGGATTCAAATGTAGCCTGCATAAGATCAATTCAGGAAACAAAATTTAACAATGCTAAGTTTGATGATTTTTGCAACGAAAATGGCATTACCCATAACTTCTCAGCCTCCAGAACTCCACAAAATGGAGTTGTGGAAAGGAAAAATAGAACCCTTGAAGAAATGGCAAGGACAATGCTGGTCGATAGTGGGATTTCTAAGAACTTCTGGGTTGAAGCTATCAACACTGCCTGCTACTTGGTGAACAAGTGAATGATCAGGTCTCTCTTGAAAAAAACTCCCTATGAGTTGCTAAATGGAAGGAAGCCCAAGCTGACTCACTTAAGAAAATTTGGGTACAAATGTTATGTTCTCAAAAATAAAAAGGATCACCTTGGAAAATTTAATGCCAAGAGTGAATAAGGAATCTTCTTGGGATATTCTTCTCAAAGTATATCTTACAATGTCTATAATAAATGGACTCAATAAGCAGATGAGATTGTACATGTAATCTTTGACGAATCCTACCTTTCCTGTAAGAAAATCAACAAGGATGATCAGGACTAAGAGCCTCTGCTAGTTCCTGGTGAAGTCATTGATATGTCAAATGGAAAGGTAGACATGATGAGTCAAGTGAATGACGCAAGTGAAGCCAATGCAGTCCCTTCCTCATCAGTCAGAGATAAACCAAGTACCTTCATTACAAATACTAAAGCTGAAGAAATACTGGTTGATGTAGTTCAAAATACTCCACAGATAGGTGAGAGAAGAATACAAGGCAACCAGTCACACTTACCCAACTCCTCTACACATGAGGATCAAGTGCCCAACTAGAAACATGAAATCTCCCGTCCTCTTGATAACATAATTACCCCTCTGGATTTAGGAGTACAAATCAGATCAAAAGCCAGAAATTCACTTGTTTTCTCAGCCTTTCTTTCCCAAATAGAACATAAAAACATCAAGGAGGCTTTGAAAGATGCAGACTGGATAACATCCATGCAAGATGAGTTACATCAATTTGAAAGGAACCACGTATGGCACCAAGTTTCTAGACCCTCAAATCGAACCATCATTGAACTAGGTGGGCATTCAGGAATAACCTTGAGAACATGAAAACACTACAAGGGACAATGTAAGGATAGTGGATCAAGACTACAATCATGAAGAAGAAATTGATTATGATAAGACTTTTGCTCCAGTTGCTTGCATGGAAGCCATCATAATCTGCATTGCCTTTGAATCAGATATGGAATTTACTCTG
The DNA here is from genome assembly GCA_032618575.1 of Nicotiana noctiflora. Classification (NCBI taxonomy): domain Eukaryota; kingdom Viridiplantae; phylum Streptophyta; class Magnoliopsida; order Solanales; family Solanaceae; genus Nicotiana; species Nicotiana noctiflora. The sequence continues at coordinate 410,800 of JASVEL010004351.1, forward strand.
TTCCAAATGGATGTCAAAAGTACATTTCTGAATGATTCCTTAAGGAATAAGTTTATGTAAAGTGACCTCTAAGATTTGAATGTCATGAATATTCTAAATATTTGTTCAAATCGGACAAGGCATTGTATGGGTTGAAGAAAGCTCTTCGAGGTTGGTATGAAAGACTGTCAAAGTTTCTCTTAAGAAATGGTTTTACAAGAGGAAATATTGACAACACCTTGTTCCTGAAGAAACGAGGGAGGAACTTTATCATCGTTAATGTATATGCTGATGATATCATTTTTGGGGGCAACATGTGATTCATTGTGTGAAGAATTTTCCAAACACATGGGAAGTCAGTTTGAGATGAGCATGACAGGAATGTTGAATTTCTTCTTGGGTCTTCAAGTGAAGCAGTCCACAAAGGTTACTTTCATCAATCAACAAAAATATATTAAGGATAATCTAAGGAGGTTTGATGTGGAAGCATCAAAAGTGATTGACACTCACATTTCCACTGCTACTCGACTGGACATGGAGGAATCTAGCTCTCCCATAAATAAAACCATGCATAGAGGCATTATTGGGTCTCTTCTCTACCTTACTGCCAGGAAACCTGATATTGTCTTTAGTGTGGGGCTATGTGTAAGGTTTTAGTCAAATTCCAAGGAATGTTAAATGAAGGCTGCTAAGAGAATTTTGAATTATTTTAAAGGAACACATGGCATGATCTTGTACTACCCTTCAGGTGATAACTTTAATCATATTAGGTATGCCGATGCTGATTATGCAGGTTATCTTGTGGATAAAAAAAGTACTTTTGGAATGGCTCACTTTCTAGGATCATGTCTCATCTCATAGGGCATAAGGAAGCGGAACTTAGTTGCTCTTTCAACAACTGAAGCAAAATATGCTGTTGCAGCTTCCTGTTGTGGTCAGCTCCAACGGATCAAATAATAATTGGAAGACTTCAGTTTGTATAGTGACTGTGTCACTTTTTTATGTTACAACAGTGAACTCAACATGGCCAAGAACCCGGTTCAACATAAAAAAACCAAGCACATTGATATAATACATCATTTTCTCAGAGATAATATGGAGAAGGGGATTATTTGTATAAAGTTTTGTAGTTCAAACAACCAGATTGCAGGTATCTTCACAAAGCACTGAGTAGAGAATATTTTGAGAGAAAAAGGTTGGAGCTGGGGCTAATAAAGTCAAATTGAGAAAGTGATTCCCACCATTTGATTATGAAAGTCATAGTCAGGCAACATTACCTAAAGTGTTTTCTTGCCAAGTACAACTCAGTTCAATATTGTTTTAGGTAGACACGCATGATGATTATAGAAGTAGTATACGCGCTGCATGAGTGGTAAAAGAAGATTGAGAATTTTTGAAAGAAAGGTCAAGAGCATGGTTCTTGTACCACATGTTAGAGGTCTTGAGTTTTTTCCTACATATCTTAAAAGGAAATAAAAATTGAGTGCCATGTTATCAACCTTTTTACATCATATATGTCACATCTTTTAATTCAATTCCCTTCACCTCCCACTAAAATATTGCAACTCCCCACAATATTACTATCATTTCAAAATCGGTTTCTTTCTCCCTCATAATTGTCTCTTCTCTAATTAAAACCCATTCATCAATTTGAAAGATTATCTCTCTCTCTCTCTCTCTCTCACTCTCTTTCCCTCTCTTCAGCAGCTCTCCACGACTTCCAAACTTCTGCTCCACCATGGCTGAAAATCAACCGATAATCCCTACCATAGTTGAGAAAAACCTATATAAAACCCTTTACTCCTCCATCTCTTGTTAAATACCCCTCACTATTCCCTTTTCCACCACCATTGCAAATGATACTCCCAAACTTGATTCTCCTTCTCCCTCTATTTCTCCCATTACTCCTTTAGAGCCTTCTCTCTCTCAAAGTGTTGACAACTCAGAAACCCCTAAACTTCATAGTCTCTCATATTTGTTACCTGACATTTTCGCAAAACACAACAAATATGGAGAATAAAGTGAGACTGAACAAACAGAAAAGAGTTTTGAGGTTAGTGTTGATTAGTATTCAAGTGCCATGTCTCAGAGTTTGTTGCACCCATGCAATCTTTAGAGAAAGGAGACAAAGAAAACATTTTGACGATCTATGCTGAGGGTATAATGTATGGGGTCGCCTCTACTATGGCTGAGTCTCAAGGGAAAGAGACTCAGTTATTAGTGGACAATGCTGCTGTTGTGCTCTATGTAATTCCTACACTAGAAGAAACTACCGGGATCTTTATTGAAGGGCCTGACCCCTTTCTTGAGGATACAGGTAGAGATCATCTTCCCAGGTTAGTTTTGACCCTAATTCTTCTCCTCAATTTGATGTTGATCCTTTGGAAATTTTGGCTCCTACCATGTAGTATAGTGATGAAAAAAATTAGAACAATATGGCTCTAGATGCTTTCATTGCAACGAGAAGGACAATATCCACCTTTGAGCCCTCTCCAAAGCAATCTACTACTAGGTTATAGGAACATGAGCCTGTTGAGTCTCCACTGCACAAGGATAAAGGAGTAGAAAGAAGAAGCAGAAGGGGCTGGTGAAAATGAAGAAGTTGTATGTGACAAGAACATTCCTGTTGATGAGGAAGCAGTAGAGGAACAAAGTTCCTTGGTTAAAAGTTCTCAGAAAAAGAAGCAATCTGCAGAAAATTCTTCAGACGAAGGTGTTGCTACGGCAAGTTCAAAATCAGTGAAAAATGGTGACAAGTTAAAACTACTAGTGGGTGAACTGTCATTGTGTGATGGGGATATCTTAGTGAAATCAAGTGGAAAGGCTAAATCGAGTGTGAAATTTGGGAAATTAAAATTTGAAACTATGAGGGAACTTGATTATTCAAAGAGAGTGAAACATAAAAGTATGTCTACTAATGAAAGCCTGAGGTACCAAAAGGTTCGGTGGGGTCACACTTTTGACCCTAAAATCTTTAGATGTCCTGTATGAGGCTAATACTAGACATGGTCAAATTTTAACAGTGGGGACATCTGTTCAAGGTAGATGTGCCAAAAGTATATGAGGATGAGGTCCAAAGTGTCTACGCAAACCTCTTTCCTATTGAAATCGATCATATCTATACTCTGGTCAATGACGATGATGTTGTTTTGGATGTTGTTATGCTTGGAAACATACTTACGGTCCCCCTAATGGTATGTACTCTGTCAACAATCTGTGTAGTTCAAATTTTTGGAATACTATTGTAAATGAGGGAGCAATCTATCGGGGGAAACGTGTACACAAGAAAGCTCTACTTTATGCTTATACACTATTGTTTGAGTTGGTAAACATGGTTCTTCTACCTTGTGCTGAGAGAAGGTCCATCACTTCCAAGTTTGATCTTTATTTGATGGAAGCACTGGATGGGTTCCGCACTATAAACTTGCCAACCATCAATATTGAGCACTTGTAAAAGGTAGCAACTTTCAAAGATGGAAACCATGGTCTTCCTTTTGGATTTCTTCTCATACATGTCTTCAAGTTATTTGATGCAACTTTGGAAAATCCCAAGAAGCAGACCTTCTCTCAAAATACTTTAGAGGAATATGAATGTGTTAAATGGGTGGGGGATAGGAAGCACTTCAACAATCTCTCAGCTTATCAATTACCAGAATAGTGCTACTGAGGAGATTAGGAATTCGATGGGAAGGAATGTCGTTCTGGAGAGTCAGCAGGCCCAATGGGCACAGGGTCAAATGAGAAGATCGCTCGTCTGAAAGAAGAAAATGCTGATCTCAGGCAACAAGTGGAGAACCTGAAGAAGAAACTGCCCGCAGAGTAAATGTCAGCTCATGCCCGAATTGATCTCGTTCTTACAACTCTTGCTACCGCTTCTAAGCGTCTCCTTCGAGTATCCCCTAGGCTAACCTTTCAGTGGGTAGTTTCTGGATTATCTCTTTTGTTTTTTTGATGACTCTATGGTAGTTGTTTTTATTTTTCTTTTATGGTGTGGATGAAATTTCCTTGTTCTGGTCCTGATGATAACAGTCCAAACTGCCTTTGCTGTTATGGAAAAGGATTATGTTTTATAAAAACTATCATATTTTGTTGTTTAATGCTTATGTTTCTCTGCTTCTCTTTTCTATCATGTTGTGTGCACATATGTGACATGAGTTAGCTAGGCTAGACTTATTTATGTTCATTGCTTGCTTATGTATTTTTAATGATGTCAAAAGGAAGAAGTATAATTTAACCAGGGATCTGATTAAGGGGGAAGCATAAAAGTCAGGGGGAACTTGTGAAGTTCATATTACTTCATCTGGTTTATTTTTCTCTAAACAAGTGTTGTCAGTTTCTAAGTTTGTCATAATCCAAAAGGGGGAAATTGATGGGCTTATATTACATTAGCTTTATGTTTTGATGATCTGACAAACTTACTGTCAAAGAACCTGATAAGGAACCTAACACACTTGGTACACAACTCAAATCAACAGACTCTGGCTAATGTGAGTTGCTATGAATTCAGAAGATAAAGAATTAACACTGGGACCTGATACCTTTTTGTTTTTTTTGACAACAATACGAAGTTAACAGTTTACAGCTGAAAAGTAAGTACCTTCACTATGTACGCAAATAGTGTTGCACAGTACTGCAGTCACTTCCCTTTTACCAACCAAGTGATTCATCATTCAAGTGATGTCATCTAAGTGGTATTAACAACAAACATTACAACAAAACATCATTGGAATACTTGAGAATTCATTCAAGCACTCCAATCGTTCACATGCCAAGCATTCAATTCTCTAGTGCATCAAGAACAAAGAACAACATTACTACGGACCAGTTCGTGTAGCAAGTATCCTGTATGTCCTTAGTGGAGTTGTAACTTTGTAGTTGTTATTCATTGCAATTCTTATTTTGCTCATCTATAAACGTTACTTAGGAACCATTTGTAAACCATAAACCTTCGGTGGTTGTGTCATGACTTGAGTTAGTCATGATTTGAAGTCTTTGTAATAGGTGTATTACAAGTTAGTGGGATTAAGATTTTAATTCATAGATTGCATAGGTTGTAATCTAAACATACTCATAGTGAGGTTGAGATCCTACAACGTCAGACGTGATTTTTTATCCCTTTGAGCGGGGATTTTTCACGGAAAAATACCGTATTTCATTTACTTACTGTTTCATTAGCACTATCAGTGGAAACCTATAGAGGACCTGGTCTCTATATAATTTTAGTGGACTCATATATTCTATCAAATTAATTATTTTAGTCGAAGAATACAACATTTAACAAAATTCCTATTTAATTTTTACTCATATTTATATGATAATGAATTTAATTACCATTTTAAAGGAGGTTTTTATTTACTTAGCTAAGTTAACTCTATTTATAATTGGTACACAATGTATGGGGATCAAGCTCTAAGTGTAACCAACTATGGATTATATTTTCAGGTCACATTTGAGACGTTCTTAAAAGATGGGCGATGATACAAGTACATGAACAAATCAAAAAGAAGATAGCATGTTGTATATATAGGTCGTGCAATGTTTCATCATTTCATGTTATCTGTGGCGAATAAATATAAATCCTTCTGTTTCGCTGCATCTAATCCGTGCGTTTCAGTCATATCTAAATCTTCTGGATTTGTTCCATACGGGAGTTCCAAATCAAAGTGGTGGAGTAACTGAGCTATAGGAAGTCCAACATTAGCTAAACCAAATAGCATTCCTGGACACATTCTTCTTCCCGAACCAAACGGAATAAACTCATAGTTATTCCCCATAAATTCGATAGAAGAATTCACAAACCTCTCTGGTATAAAACTTTCAGGATCATCCCAACTTTCTGGATCTCTAGCAAGTGCCCATGCATTGACCAATACTCTTGTCTTAAGAGGTATAGTGTATCCCTCAATATCTGTTTGCTCCCTACATTCCCTAGGCCCTATAAGAGGAGCTGGAGTATGTAGCCTTAACGTTTCCTTAATCACTAACTTTAAGTATGTCAACTTCTCAAAATCTTCTTCGTCATAATGATTTTTACCCCTGAAGACTTGTCTGACCTCACTTTGGGCCTTAGCCATAATATTTGGGTTCTTCATCATTTCCGATAATGCCCAAATAACAACTGAAGATGACGTTTCACTTCCACCTACAAAGATGTCCTACATAAACAAACAAATTAAATAAATAAAGTCAATGTATTTTAAGTAAGATAAAAGATAGCTCAATAATATTTATGTACCTAAATGTTTAAGGAGAGATCTTGAAAGATCTAGAGCTATTGAGGATGAAGTTGAACTTTAATTTAGCAACATACTTTTGATTAAAAATTATCTTTGAATTTTTATATGTTGAGCTTGCAACAATAAGCCAATTAGTCTGTAAGAAATATTGGATTGTATATTCCTCTAACACTTAGGTATTGTACGGCTTGTTGATAAAGTTAACTAGTAATCACACAGAGAGAGCCTACTTAAGAAAACAACACAGAGAGAATATGGATTTAAGCTAAAATTGAGCGACAGTACTGCGAAACGATAGTTTTTGTCATAGATATTTTTGTCATTTAGAATGTTGAATCCATGATTTATTAATCCATATAAAATAATACGGAGATAACTGTATAAGTGGTCCCAATAACAAATATTATGAAATTCAAAATGATCTTAATTAAATACTGGATAAATAATGCACGGTATACTATCAAAATTATTTTGCTAATCCCTCAAATCAATCTTTTCTTTAGGAAGTGACAAAGCAAGAAATTACATTTAAGGTATTCAAATTTGAAATAAATAAAAAAAAAAATCGATAAAGAATGTTGAATATATACTATATACAATAAAAAAATAATATTTTACCTACATATAATTCGATCTATGTACCTTTACCCCTGCCTTTAGGAGTCGTTAGGTCAAAGAAAAAAATAATAAGGAAATTAAAATGTGAAGATTGTAAGGTAGGGATTGTAATGAAGAGATTAACAATTACAGATTTAATTATTTTTTTACTAATATTTTGTTTATAGCATTAAAATATGGGATATATAAATTTTTTGTTATTTTGCCCATTTTCGTAAAGTAGATAAACATAATATTACTCCTGTAAAGCTAATTCCCTTCAAAGTTATCCCATATTGGTTAGCTTGTATAATATAAGATTATACCGATGTCACTTTGACCATAAATAAAATATCAACCAAACGCAATAACATACTCGAGTTCCGAATTTTATATCTGAAATATTTTTGTTAATCTGAATAACCAAAGATCCCTTAATGGATACACCAAGAGGAGATCAATAGTAAGTCTTTAATCATTGGCTGATGTAATGTGTTACGGATGAATTCAATTAAATTCATAACTTTCAACGCGAAGTAAACAAAATTATTTAAAAATAAATAGTATATATAAACCATAATATCAAAAATATAATGATCAGTTAATACAAAAAACATTAAAAAGTAAACACATAGAATTTAAATTTCAAATTTGTCTCTCCATTTAATATACACTTGTCTCTCCATTTAATATACACAAAAGACAGTGGGTGAGGCGTGGTAGGGCCACCCATAGAGAATTAGTTTGCGTTCTCTTATGGTAGTCATTTCTGGTAGTTATTGTTTTAATATTATTGCATGCCGGTTTATTTATGGTACACATGTCTATTATGTTTAGTTAATTATTTATGCGATGTATGCTGGTGTAACTAATGTTATTTTTGTTTTTATTTTTGTTTGCCTTTCTTTTCCCTGTGCGCCGAGGGTCGATTGGAAACAACCTCTCTGCCCTCTTGAGTAGAGGTAAGGCCTGTCTACATATTACCCTCTCAGACCCCACTTTGTGGGAATATACTGGATTTTGTTGTTGTTATCGTAAAAGACAGTAATGACAAAAACAACTATATCTCGCGTTCGCACCTACATGTAAAATATATAGTGGATCCTACGCAGGTTAATGTTGCTTTGAACAAAAAGGGCCGACCCAGTTCAATACCCACTTCGTGGGTGTCTGGGGAAGGGAATACTCTAGGCAGCCTTCCCCTGCTTTGCAGAGAGGCTGATTCGAACCCGCGACCTGACACACCATGGCAAGCAAGCTTTGAACAAGTAAATTTGTTTACAATTTTTTTCTTTTCAGGAACCAGTCAAGGTTAAAGATATTAAACGTCATTAGATAGGAGTACTATTAGTAAGGACCATTTAATTTAAAAAAAATGAAAGGCAGGGTGAGCAAAGATTATGAGAAGGGAGTAAACTTACAAAAATCACTGCTTTAATGTGGTCATTTGTTATTGGAAATTGAACTTGACCGTTCTCTTTAATCCTTAAGAAAACATCAACCAAATCTTCATCTCCAAACATACCATTTGCTTTTTTTCCAGTTGCTTTATTTTCAATATGCTCAATTAAGATTTGCTCCATAATTTCATCAACCTTATGATGTGCGTTCATCAATCTAGATTTCGCACCACTCAGTTTGTGAAGTAACTTCCAAGAAGGGAACAAATCAGCTACATCAAATCCTCCTACTAATACGAGTACTTCCTTCATCAATTTCATAAACTCGTCTCGATCTTTGAATATATTTCCAAAGGCTGCTCTGCCAGTAACAGAGTTGCTAAACTGAAATATTTTTTCAGTTAAGTTGACCGGAGAACCCCTCATTGAACGAATAGATGAAATCAAGATTGACAACTCATCTTGTCGAATTGCACTAAGCGATTTGACCATCCTCGCACTAAGAAGTTCTAGGATACAAATTTTACGCATTTGTCGCCAGTAGTCACCATATTGACAAAATGCAATGTCTTTATTATTGTAAAATATGATGCTTGAGGATGTAAATTGTGGCCTATTAGCAAAGGCGAGATCGTGAGTTTTTAGAATTTCTTTAGCAATAGTAGGTGATGATATGACCACTGTAGGAATTTCCCCAAGTTGCAAGTACATAAGAGGCCCATACTTTTGTGCTAAATTTGTAAGAATGTGATGTGGAAGTCCTCCTCCCATCAAATGATGTAGACTTCCAATAATTGGAAGTCTCCAGGGACCTGGTGGCAACCTAATTTGTTTTCTGTTTCGATTCCATTTTCTAACTAGAATAAAAAGGGCGGAGAAAAAAAGAATCAGCGAAACTAGGTTAAAAAGAAAAGAGTACATCTCCATTGAACAATAAGAGAAAAGAAACGGAAGCTTTTGGGTGGATATTGCTACGTCTGCTTTTATAACGGTTCAATACCAAGTGGGTGATGGGTGATCTCTAATTAAAAAAAAACAAATCCAAAATGTTTTGAAAGCTGTACATTACTCATGAGTCATGTGGTTAACTATTAAATTTCCAATAAGATTCCGGAGCTGTCGTCAGCAACGTTTTCTATATACACAACACACAGACACCAAAACGAAGCACAGGTAATGCTGTACATCACTCATGAGTCACGACAATAGCCTTTGTTTTGAAAGCTCACCAACATCTAATTGAATAGGGTATATGCTCAATATTTTTTTTTATTTTATTAAATCCGTCTTGTGATGATGGGGATTGTGCGTTTGGCATCGACTCCAATCATCATATAAATTAATAACCAAAAGCTGAAGCATTAAGGACAGGACATAAAACCAAAAGCATCAAGGAGAAGACATAAAACCAAACCTCATCAGAATATAAATTAGAGTTGGTCATGCCCAACTCTTTACAGTAAGCTTGCAAAAATTGATGCTAGGAATTGTAAAACAAGGTGTCGAGCATAAAATTTAAAACAACTCGGCCGGTAGATTTTGAGAATTAACATCCCGTTCGGCGGCTTAAGATCTTGATCGGCTTTATATTATGTGTTATGACTTGCATGCGTTGTCAAGTTAAGTTACCGGATGATTCAGAGTCAAACAGGAAGAAGGATTCTAGTTATGGAAGCTGAAGCGGTAAAAGCTGACCAGAATTTGACTTTTATGTAAACAACTCCGAAATGGATTCTGAGCGATTTCAACAGTTTTTTATGGTAATTTTTGACTTAGGCGTGCGTCTAGATTTAGATTTGGAGGGCCGTCGGGTAATTTCAAGCATTTTGGCGAAAGTTGGAAAAATTGGAGTTTTGAAGGTTGAGAGGTTTGAGCTAGAATTGACTTTTGCGTTATCGGGGTCGAAATGCAATTCTGATATTGCAAACACGTCCTTTTAGCGCCTCGAGGACGAAGATTTTAAGGTTGTGTAGGTCAATCGAGGAAAAATCTACAAAATGACCCAAGGTGGCCATTTATGCAAAACCAACCTTCCGGCGTCCTTTTCGGGAACATTCGGCTGTTTTGACAACAGCATCACCGACTTATTTACGACGAAAAATTAATTTTGATATTTTTGGCTATTTTTGCAAAATAGGAGGTTGGACCCGATGTGGGTTGTCTACGTATCTCACATCCAGTGAGAATCAAACCAGCGTAGTTCGGTTAAATAAAAATAAACTACATATGTAAATGAAACAAACTATTTTTTTATTTTATTGAAAAACAACTAAACTATATTTTTTTTAATTTAAGAATAAATCACACATTTTTTTTATTTAAAAAAAAGTTTTTTCTTCTTTTTTTTTTTAAGTAAAAAAGAACAAACTATTTTGAAACTAAATTTTTTTTCATTTTCCTCAATATTTAAAAACCGGTCAGCATACAAGTGTGAAGCAAATAAATGCGTAAAACAAACAGGATGCAGCAAGATGGTTTATTCATTTCAGGTCACCTGTCCTAGACGGACCCAACCCCTGTGTTGAGTCCCTTAAATCAATATGCACATGATGCAAATAAACGTTCCCACTAGGGATCCGCAATGAGGTTTTGTTATTCTAGGTTAACATCATGTTGGAAAAAGTATCTAGACTATCTTTACTCGAGCAGATAACTCGAGCCGAGGAGGGTCAGTGCACCGGTAGCATGGCTTTCTGGCTTAATTGTCAGTACTCCCCGCCTAAACATGTGTGACTAAAATCCTTCACCGGGTGCCAAGCACCTCAGCTATTTTAAGAAAGACGGGCTATGTCCAGCAAATGCCCGATATTAAATTTTAAAGAGACTTAGAGGAGAAAGTGGGCATCGGCACAATTTATATACAATTCACAAAATATCAAAGCAGTAGAGCGACATTTAGCACATTAAGACAAACATATAATAAAATCAGATAATAAATAAGCCAAATACAACAATAATTCAAAGCTCGAATTCTTAAACCCTGAACCAGTGGTTCTGGGTTTGTTATCCCCAGCAGAGTCGCAAGAGCTGTGACACCTCCTTTTGGCGCTGCCCGCGAGGGCGTATGGGAGTTTTTCCAATTAAAGGATAATCGAAACGGAATTTATTTATTCTACTCAGAGTCGCCACTTGGGAGATTTAAGGTGTCCCAAGTCACCGGTTGAATCTCGAATCGAGGAAAAGAATGACTCTGTTTAACAGTCCGCGAACCAGAAATCTGGATAAGGAATTTTGTTAACCCGAGAGAAGGTGTTAAGCATTCCCGAGTTCCGTGGTTCTACCACGGTCGCTCAACTGTCATATTCGGCTTATTTATCTGATTTATACTATGCTTTTACTTATGTGCAAAATTTAACTTTTAACCGCTTTTAATATTTATTATTTACGAAAGGGAACATCCCCTAAAAATATGTTTTCGGATCACGTCACATGAAATCCACCCGGATCCTCGACACATTTTTATTTGACGTTTTCGGATTTAGAATTGGGTTGTATGAAATACACACCCGAATTTAAGAATGTAATTTTAAATATCGCGCCTAAAGCGACTATCGGATTGTTATTTTTTTTATACGAAATTTCTTAACTAGTATTAAAAAAAGCTAATTAGAACGGGATTAAAGCTTGCATTATAATATATTACAAAAAATCACTAATAAAATTATTTATTCAAAATTATTTAAAACTAAATTCATCTTAAAACAATCCTAAATTGACTGCAATTTTTTAGTTATTTAATTTATTTTTTAAATAATAAAGAGAAAATCCTAATTGATTACATGCTCAAAGTGTGACATATTATTATTTGCTATATTGGGACAAATGTTTAATGGAAGTGAACATCGCTAAAATTGAAATTGAAAGTAAAATACAAAATCAACAAATAATATATACAAATTAAACCCATTATCTTACATCTAGTTTAAACTCATATTATTATGTGGCTTGAACCATTGGAATTAACTACTTACAACTATTAAAAAAAAACTATAATTAGCCTTAATTACTTATACTTATTTGAAAATTTGTTAAACTTAAAAGCTATCTTGTATTATTTAAACTTAAATCGTGCCTTAAATGCGTAATTCATGAAAAATAATTCAAATTCATATTTTTACTAAATTTAGCTACATATTTGCAATTAGCTTATTAAGGAAAATACTAAAAAAAAGTATTTATAGCTAATGAACTAACCAATTTTAACTAATAATTAAAGAGTAACTTATTCTTATTTAAATTATTAAACAATTTGGACAATAACAAACATGTTTATACCTATACTATCTATAACCATATTGAAGTAAATTATTATTACTACAAAAAACCTAATTATTCAAAGTGATAGAAATTTACAGAATAGTAATACGTAAAATAACTTAAACACAATCAGTAAAAGAAAATAAGGAAAAAGCTAATTAAAATTTCAAAACTTCCATTCTTCATGTGTATTTATTTTTTAATTTAAACACATTCGGTCATGTACCTGATATGAGAAAAATAGAAGAATATAGGACTGATCAACACAACAATAGAGACAACGCAGCAACAGCGGTGGAAGTAGAACAACCCAGCAACAGAATTTAATAAAATCAGTAACCAAAAGATGAATTTGAGAATATAACTTTGCTAATTAAAATTGAAACTCTCTTTTGCTCACTCTAATTTTCGTTTTTTTTTTGTATATTTTTTGATTTTTTTTCTTTTCCTGTCTCTCTTAACTCTTTTTTTTTCCTCCTCTTCCTCTCAATTTTTTTGAACTCCATTTCTTCCTAAATTTTTCTTCTATTTATAGCAAATAGTTTCGAAACTTTCAGAATTTATTTATTTATTTTATTTTATTTTTTATTATCTTTTTTTAATTAAAAGGAATCTCACTTACAAAATACTTTTATTTTTTTAAAAAAGAAATCCCGCCTTTCTTTACTTTTATTTTTTAAAATATAACTTTAATTACTTTTATATTTTTAATTATCCACTTTCTTTTATTTATTTAAAAGAAAATTCCACTTTCTTTTCTTTTCTTTGATAAAACAACTTTCTTTTACTTTTGATTTTTTTAATTTTCAGCCACTTTTGACTTTTATTTTTTAATTTCAAATTTCATTTTCAATTATTTAAAACCAACCAAAAATTAATTTTTTTTAACATTTTTAGTTTTTTTTATAAAAACAATAAATTATTTTTCTAAATAAATAAATAAATAAATAAAATTAATAATAATAGCAATAATATTAATAGTAATAATTTACTTTTTATAATTTATATTTTAATCTTATATATATAAAAAAATGAAACAAAAGCTAAAATACATAGAGTGAAAAATTTAAATACGGTCAAACATTTTTAGTGGGGGCTTTTGTGTGTGTGTGTGTTAGGATTTTTTGGTTTAGGGTGTGTTTTGAATAGTGTATAGTAGTATAATAAATGGGTCATGGGTCATGGGTCATGGGGTTGGGTTATGGTGTTTTGGGTTGGGTAGAATAGGTTTGGGCCAAGATTTAAAATTTAGAAAGAGGCCCAATTCCGAATTTGTCTTCTCTATTTTTTTTTAATTTTTTTATTACGAATTAATAAAACAATAAATGCTAAGATTAAATTATAAAACCAAAATTATCTTAAAATACTAATTAATGCCTAATAATAATTATTACACAAAAATTAAACATTAATTAAAATAAAATCGCAGAATTTGGACATTAAATGCTAAAAGTGCAAAAATACATATTCTTTGTGCTTTTCTATTTTTTTCAAAAAAAACTTAATTACTCCTAAATGTAGAATTATTTCCTAGATGCAAATGTGACATATTTTGTATTTTATATTAATTTTAACAAATTAAATAGGTACTGACAAATGCAAATAATTATCAAAAAATGTCGCAAAAAATTTAAAAAGTGCACAAAATAAAAATTATTTTATTTTGAATTTTTGGAAGTATTTCTCATATAGGGAAAAAATCACGTGCTCACACCTGCATTAGTGAAGAAGCAGGGTTTTCTCCGTATGTGCGGTTAGAATCCTCGAGTAATTGTTCTGTAGAAGTGGTTTATTTGTCGCAGAGGCGATAATGCAGAAGCGGCGAATTATGTCGCAGGTGCGGTCATACCTGCGCAAAGAGTTTATATTCGAGGGTTTTTCTATTTTCTCCATATTTTGAGTTTTTGACCTGGGTGTTGGGAGATTTTACGTGGGGTTTCAACCCAATCATTGGGGTAAGTTTTCTTCGCCTATAATTTTTTATATTCCATAATTCAATTTTTAATTTCATCTTATAATTTGTTGTCGCGACCCAAACCGATGGGCCGCGACGGGTGCCTGAGTCGTACCTGTCAAACACCCTAAGCATGCATCTAGGATATGAACTTGTATAACATTTGCTAAATTACGAGGATAACATACCTGAAGGACCTGCCAACAAGGCATATGTACATACACATGCTAAATACAGTGGGCGAGAGGGCAAGGCTACATAGACAACTATACATCCAATAACTAAAAGCCAACAAGGCCACGTACAACCTAACTAGACACATTATCTATAGACCTTTAATAGAAATATAATTGTAAAAAGACGAGATTGAGCCATGTCATACCCATGTATATATACAAACATATCGTACTAAGATCAAAATCATCTCAAGATCAAGATGAGTACGCCAACTCTCGCTTATCAAGGATCCTAAAAGGGGGGACCGTTAGCTTACCTACCTGCACATGCGGGCATGCAACGCAGGCCACATAAAATATGGCATCTGTACGAAAAATATATTAAGTATGTAAGGCATAAAAATCTGTACGTAAAAGGCATAGATTAAACATCAAATAAAGAAATCCATTTGTAAATCTAAATAACCTTGAAAATTCTGAAAACATTTACAGTGTTATGTACATGCATATAAATATCGTGTCATACATGGGTATATGTGTGCATAACATCATCAAGCCACTTAGGGCATCCCATCATATCATCTCGGCCATTGTGGAAACATCATCAATATATACCAATTGATCAGATGGTGGTGCATATATAATGTTGTATATATATATATATATATATATATATATATATATATATATATATATATATATATATATATATATATATATATATATATATATATATATATATATATATATATAACCATTCTGGTCATGTGACAATGTACATGTATAAATGAATGAAATGTTATGAAAAAATATGTAATAATCTCGATATTCCTTCTGGATAAACTTTTGCAACTGCTTATTATTCTAAGACCCATGAATATGAGATATAATTGTGAGGATGTGATTTTTTCCCCAAGAAAATTAGTCCAAAAAATATATAAAAATGATTTTTGTGTGAAACTTGTTGATCATTGTGTATGAATACCAGTGTTTGTTTTTATAAGAAAATTTAAACAAAATACATGTTTGTGTTAATTAGAAAATACCAAAAATAGAAAAATTACTCTTAAATTCTATAAAATCAGAAAAATTAAAAGAAAAATACAAAGAAAATATGAGGAATAATAAATACAGGAGTAATACAAAAATACAGAAGAAAAAAAATATAATACGAAAATACAAGAAAATACGAGGTATAATACAAAGAAAATACAAAATACAAAATACAAAGTATTTGGGTCAAACAACAAATCAGTGGCCCAATTGATACATTACACGGACCAGGCCAAAAGGAAACAAACCGACCTGCATATATAAGAAATCGAACGACATCGTTTCAAGCAAGCAAATCTGGACCGTAGAAAGGCTGAATCAAACAGACCAAAACAATGGTCGTATAATAATTAAAATGACGCCGTTAATTTGAAATGACCAGGACCGTTCAATTGACTAATCTGACGGATGAAATTAAATAACCCTTTAAACCATACGCCGTCGTTTGATGATGAATAAATCCTGGCCATTCATTTGATCTGATCCACCGGCTGAGAGACACCATCACATTTCTAATATGTCCATACACCACTGTTACATTTCAGCCATTATACAATATACAGCCTCATAACCCCAAACCCTAGCCGCCATGTCTTCCCTCTTTCTCTCCACTTGGGCCACCGGAACCCTACCGGTGGTTCGATTTCCATTGTCTTCTCTGACCAACTTCTACACCCCTGAACCCTATCCTTCCTCCTATTTCACCCCATCCATAACCCCGACCAAAAACCTTTCTTTCCTCTCGAATCTTAAAAATCAGGTCGCCGGAACCCTAGCCGGCGACCACCACTTTTGAATCAGCAATCAACAGTAACACCCTTGAACCACCTTGAGCCCCTCTTTCACCATATCCAACTATTTTTCCTCGAATGTAAGCTCAATCCTTCAAATATTAAAAAGTATTCCGCCTCCGGCGGATACACCCAAACCAAAAACTACCCCAGTCAAAACCTAGTCTTTAAAACACAATACATTCACCACAAATAAGACTCCAGGAGTCTGTTTGAAAGACCAACAGTCAAAGAAAGGCTCACAGACTTTAGACAACCGGAAAATCAAGAACAAGAAAGAAAAATGAAGAAAAATAAGGAAAAGAAATAAAGAAAAAGAAAAAGAAAACAAACAGACACACGTAAAAGCTAAGCATTCCAAAAAAAACCTAATTTTCTCTACTGTGTTACTTGATCTTCGTTTGTCTATATTATTTGTCAGTTTATGTTAGCCTGAATCTGTTGCATGACTTAAAGTTCTTTTGTTTGTACATGAAATCGACTGTAAGCTCTCTTTTCTAATTTAAGTCACTAGTTAAATCACATGCTTTATAGTCACTTAGGGTTCTTGCTTGATAAATTTAATTTTTTGATTGAGTGTTCTGATTAATTGGATTCAACTCATTATCAAATTGTCCCTCTGAGTCCTGTTAATCGGGTGTTTTGTCATAGTTAGGGCTATATTTGTAAGACTGTTTAATGCTGGCTATCATTGCAATACGATTTTGACTTTTGGACATTTCTGAATCTCTGATTAATTAAATGGTTAATTGGTTAATTACTCTTATTAGGGCTATATTTTGTAAGATTGTTTAAATGTGGGTTATTTCTGCAACTAAGACTTTGTTATTGATTATTATTAAAGACTGCTTAGTTGTGGCTATTTGTGAAATCCAGCCTAATTAATTGGTTGGGTAAATAAACATAAAACACAGGGTTCAAAAGGGGAAGGGATAAATGGTATTCTGTAATTAAACAAAGGGGTAGGGGTATCAAAGGCAAAGCTGCCTGGTTCTTATGTAATTAACCAAACAATAAAGCGCATTCTAGGTATACTAAAATGGTAAATGGGTAGAAAACACTAGCAAGTGAGGGTAATAAAGGCATTTATGCCAAAATGGAATAATGGAGAATACCCTAGAACCTTCTAGTAGGGGTTCTAGTGCATTCACGATTTAAATAAGTAGACTAAACTAAAAATAATTAAAAAGATTAGGGGCGGGAAATCTGAATATCTAATTCAAAATTCTCTCCCATTTTACTCTATAAATAGGCCCCTTTAGGCCATATTGAAAGGGGTTCAGAAAATTTGAAATCTAAAATACACTGAAAACATTATTACTGCTGCATTGCTGCTTTTTCCAGTGATATTTTTGGATTTATGTTTGCTGTTCTTCACTAGTTTGGTTGAATTCACTGAGTCTACTACTCTGAAATCGAGCTTGTTGCTGTGTTAATTTGCATTCATTGCGTGATATTTGGACTGCTGCCTATCGCTGATCTTCTTCTTCTTCTTCTTCTACATGCAAGAACTCATTGATTTTTATCTCGATTTGATCAGGTACACTATTACCTCTCAAGGATGTAATCGAAATTCTGAAGAAATGAAATGCACTGTTTTCTCTGCTGTATTTGTAATTCTATTTTACTCATAGTTGTAGACACTTAGAACATATGTAATTCATTAGGATTTTGTTTGTAATAGGGACTTGAACTGTACGAACTTTAAATTCAGATTTACAGTAGTAGTTAGATAGTAATGTAGGAATTATACTAAATAGACCAGTTTAGAAATTATCTCCTTGATCTAAAATAGAAAACTGGCTAAAACTTAGTTGATTTACTTGTAGATTTACATCTGTTCTGAAATCAGAAGCATAATACAAAAATGTCAAAATATTTTGTTAGTAAATTCTGTATCAGTAGTTGTTAACGAGAAAAAGCCTTAAACAGTTTGATTTCAATTCCGTTCATAATATCGAATGGTTAAAACTAGTTTATGCATTTTAATTCACATTAAAGTTCAGAAATCTGATGTAAAACATGAATCAAAAAATACGAATGAAGTTCTGGATTTAATTTAAATATGTCAACTGTAGATCTAGTCTAGCATTTCCAGTTAAACAATAATAATAGGGTAGTTCTGTATTGCATAAGTATATGTTTCGACTAATAGACTTAGACTTTGTTAATTCGGTAGCTGAACAGTAACATACCAAATGAATTAGTGTTAATATTTCTAGTTAATTTCTGATGTATTGTAGGCTTATTGGACAACTACAAAAATGAGTACGAGCGAAACTCCATTCTACATGGTTTATGGTGCAGAAGCCTTGATTCCCATTGAAATAGGGGAACCAAGTATAAGGTATGATCAAGCAAGGGAGGATGCAAACAATGAGGAGTTACAAATTAACTTGGATCTGATAGAAGGAAGAAGGGAGGCAGCATTGATAAGGATGGCAGCCCAAAAACAAATGATTGAACGATACTATAATCGGAGGGCACGTCTCAGGTTCTTTAAAATTGGGGACTTCATGCTCAAAAAGGTGTTTCAATCCACGAAGGCTGCTAATTCGGGGAAGTTAAGTCCAACATGGGAAGGGCCATACAAAATTCGGAGTGTGGCAGGCAAATGAGCGTATGAGTTAGAAACCATGGACGGTGAAACTCTTCCTTCACATTGGAATGCTGTACACCTGAAAAAATACTACTTTTAAGAAATTAAATACGTTCAAGTACTTTCATATAGAATTAATTTTTCTCTTTTATGATTTTACTAACGGTTTTAGATGCTAGGCATGAATCCTAACCCGTACCAAATGATGAGATACAACCTACATGGAAAAAAAGAATACTTATAAATTCTAAGCCTAAGGTTACAAAAATCTGATGGAAATACATACTGGTAGGCAGTTTACATCTAAAAGCCATATTTTCGAGTTCCTTGTATGTTTTGTTTTAGGGAAAGGGTCAACTTACGAGTAACAACCAAACTGCTCAAGGCCTTGTCTTTACAGCACATGCATACTTGGAGACAGCACATTATGGATAGCTTCACACAGAAAAGTAGATGTGGGATCATAAAAGACGCGGGATCGTAAAGACTTACGGGAGTTCAAAGGAAAACTAAAAGCTGCAATGGATACGGACATCTACGTTTTATCCTTACGGGAGTTCAAAGGAAAACTAAAAGCTGCAATAGCTAAGAATAGCCACATTTTAGTCTGCAACAAACATTTTTCAATGTTGAAGACTCTTTCCAAGTCCTTTTTATACATAGAGATAAGACTATGGTTACATGCTAAAACAGGTTGTAAAGAAAAACCTTGTGTATTTTTTATTAAAAAAAATCTGTTGCACAGGAAAACAGTTGCGAGGAAGTCATAGACGTACTATAACACATGTACCATTCAAAAAACTTTACCCCAAGTTCATGAATAAAAAGATTGGCAAAGTTATTTCATACAGAGAAAAAAAAAACATGTGTTTCCTATCTCTTCCATCATATAGCACCATTTTATGAAGTTGAGACGTCTTCTTCATTAAGTGCCAATATATAAAAGGGCCCTCTTTTATAATCCTAGTGTTGACAAGTCCACGAGTAGAAACATAAAGCATTTTCTAAAAAGATAAAAATGCAAGAATTATCCTATAAAGTCCTAAATACGCAGATAGGTACGAACAAAAGGAGGTACTAAGTAAACTCCTAAAACGAAACAGCAAATTTGATCATTCAAATTGCAATTATATTTAAACAAGTTTACCCCATTTTAGGAACTGGGGACTTCATTACAAAAAATCCTTTCAAGTATTAAAACCACCAGAGGAAAACATTAAAAAAAAAAAACAACTTGTCCATTAATTGGTCACTGAAGTGTCAGAGGATGTAGCAGGAGCAGGGATAACTTCAGGAACTCCGGGATCTTCAATAACAGCTTCACCATCCACATGAGTCTCTGCCTTAGAAGTCTCACATACGGGAGAAGGAATACTAATAGGCTGCTCGGGAGCCTTCAGGTTGGTTACTTTTCTCAATCACATCTACGATCTTGGCTATTTCAGATTGTAGATCAAAACCCTCTTGAGTAACCTCCAATAATACATTCCGGCGTGATGTAAGAAAGGCCTAGTTGATTTTGTAGTTAAAATTCTCTGCAAGAGAGGTATATTCCTTCTCCAAAGCCTCGTAATCCTTCTCCCGCGTAGCAAGAGAATTCCTCATTGTATCTTGCTCAGTTAGTTGGGATTCAAGGGACGTCTTGAGAGCAATGTTGGAATCTTCTAAGGCATGGATCTTTTCCGAGGAAGTCTTCAAATTGACCCAGGCTTGCCTCAAGCTCTGCTCCAACTCCTTAGCATAATCTTCCTTCCTCTTCATGAGTTCTTCGAGCCCTTTGATCTTTTCATTCGCCTTTAACAATGAGTTATTCAAGTCATCCTTGGCATTTCTAACTTGATTCAAGGCGGCTTGTTACAATCCCAGATCAGTTGTTAAAACACGATTCTCCCGCCCCAAACGGGCTTTCTCGTCTCGAAGCTCCTCCACATCCATCAGAGCACTTTCACATTGCTCCTTCCAATTCTGAGCTTCAAATTGAATCTCCTCAGAAGCCTTAGAAGATTCACGAGCTTTTCTCTCCAAGGAAGAGATCCTCCCCATAAGCTCCATGCTGATTAAGTTAGCCTGCAAATATAGAGGTATAAAAATAAATACCTACGTGGAAGGGGAAGTTAATATTCAAAAAGAAATTACCTTCAGAGTCGAATAAACTATATCGTTCATCAGTGATACGCAGCTATGGTCTTCCATCTTCCTTCTCTCCAAATCCCGTATCAAAGGCTCCAGCCACACATCTGAGCCACCGGTCTTCCTCAATAAGCTGTGAGTAGCAGGTACTTCGAGTGTGACCTTTCTCATAATCATACCACTGCTACTCGGGCCAGTTTCCAAGTGTACTAAAAGGGAAGATAGGGGAATAGAAGAAGGAGTGGAAGAAGAAGGAAGAATGGTAGAAGGTACGGGAGCTTGAATAGAAATAGGCTCGGGAGTTTGAATAGATACGGGAGCAGAAATACCCGTTGAAAGTGATGAAGAGGAACCCAATGTAAGGTCGAAAACACTTACGGGCAAAGAAGAATAAAACAAATTGGGAGAAATGGGAAGTGAGGAGGATAAAGGAACTTCATTTAAAACAAGGCCAGAATTGCTACCTTCAATAAGAAGACGGGGTGTAGGCTCACTAAGATCTATTGGAGTGGGTTCTTCCTCAACCAAAGCAGCCTCAGCTAAAGAGGTATGAGCGGGAGCACTCTCAGTCTCGTTTCCGCGTCTTCTTATTCTTGGCCTCTCCTCTACCCCCGGGCTAGCATTAGCTGCCGACAACTTTCTCTTTGCTGCTATCAAAGCTTTGGTCTTGTCTAAATCAAGAGCAGCATTGGCAGCAACTCGTATAGCCACAGCTACGTCGGGTTGCATTCCTTTGTTCCCAAACCCTAAAACAAAAGGATATAAAAAAATGATGAAGTCCACATTGTAGGAAACTAAATCTACTACACGTATGTGATCATAAAAATATACGTACCGTGTGTTTTCGCCTTCTAGTTGTTAAGAGAAGAAATAGACTTCCAAGTTCTTTCTTCTCTAGGAGCCACTTTTAAAATCGAATCTACCCAACCACAGAAGTTGGGAACATGTTCCACATCCCCCATGGTTGCTGCAAAATCCGCAAAAGAAATGAGGTCAAAGAGGAAATCAAAGTATCTAAAGACAAAAATAAGTGATAACCAGAAAACTTACGTGCAAAGTTCCAATTCTCTGGGAAGGAAATGTTTGTTTCACCTAACAAGTCCACCGTGCGAACAACAATATAACGAAGAAACCATCCACGGTCATTGACGTCGTCCAGGTTTACCAAAACCCTTTTACCCCTTGTAGTTAGGGTAAAGAAACCGTGACGCATCAGGTTCAGATGGTACAAGTGAAAGAGGTGAGCCAAGGTGAAATCAACTTTGGCCTTTGCAGAAAAAAACCTCAAACAGGCCACTGCCCTCCATACTAATGGGCTGACTTGACCTAAGCAAACATTGAAAAAACAGCAAAAATCGAGGATGACCGGATCTATAGCAGGTTTCAGTCCCCAAGTTAAAGGATAAGTGTAAACGAATGAATATCCGTTCCTAGAAGAAGAGATCCTTTTCTGGATAGTGGGAATGGACACTCAAAGATTTTCTCTCCAATTACATTCCTTCCTAATGGTTGGAATTGAGAGTTCGGTTATAAGAGAAACATAAGCATCAAGTTTATCCAAGTTTACCACTTGCTTCGAGAGTGACGTTTTATCGCTCGAGAAGGATAATCACTGGGGACAATGTCCTCAATTGTAGGTTCTGAAGAAGGGTGAAAAAGTTATTTACCTTTAGAGGGAGAAACTTTAGAAGAAGAACCTGAGACATTCGGGTTTGGAGAAGAAGGAGTATTACCAGATAACCCCTCGCGCGATGATCTTGAAGAACGAAGTCTTCCCTCTTTGTCCTTGGTAAGCATGAGTGAAGAAGGGGCATTAGGAAACTGAGCAAGGTTCGGGATCTTTCTGGGGTTAGATTTTGAAGATGCCATTGCCGATTAAAATTGATTCTTGGAAGAAGAGAAAAAGGGATTACTGGATGCGGAAGAAAGTTAAAGATTCAGAGTATGTTAAAGAGGCAACTAGTAAAACTAAAGAGGTATAAATGAAAAACTATATTAAGCAGAATTGTCACTTCTCGAAAAGAAAGGTTAAGAAAGCCTAGAAAAAAGGGTGTAGGGCTGCAGGGTCAAATCAGAAGGCAACACGTGTAAAGAGCATTAAATGGAGGAGACAATTGAAGCGCCAACACTAACACAACATTTATGATTTCAAAAATTCCCTTTTGTAAGAAACCACTTCCCATATATTTAAACGATAAATAAATGGAAAGTGAGGGGACTATGTGTATTGGGAAAAAACTTTTTATGACGTGGAAAGACACGTGGAATATCAAACAAGGAATTTTATTATTTTGAGGAGGAGATACGAAGAAATAAAATAGGCACGGGGTGAAATTTAATTAAGAAGGCCCGTACTTGATTAAGAAGTCCCGTACCTATTTAGAACAGGTAAGGACGGAGATGAAGAATATCAACGGAAAATAGACACGAGCTTCGTATCTATTCAAAACATCCAGAAGCAACGGGTCAAAAAGCATTTGAAGCATGGATGTGAAGGCAGAAATGAACCTAAATTCAATCATTAAATACCTTATACGTTAGAGGATCAACATTTATTGAAAATGATTGTGTAACAACCTATTTAATGTCATTTATTACTCATTAAAACTTACGTTTTATTCCTCCCTCTAGAGTCAGCTATAAGACGAGGAAGTTAAACCCATTGTAAGGGACATCATTCACTGAAATACAATCTTTCTTACTGTTTATTCTAATTATTGAAAGCCTATCACATTTTTTCGGTCTCTTGATTATCAGTAACCCGATTTTTTTATTATTTTCTAGTTTGAATCGAAGTTCAATATCTTGGTTAAGCGGTTTTATTTTTTAAAATTATTTTTATGCATAATTTTAAATAAATTTAATATTTAAACAATTGAGGGTATCTTAGAAAATTTATCATTTGCAATACAATACGATATAGTCAAACTAAACAACAAAATATTATTTAACAATAACAACAATACAATCTATCAAAACAGTATACTCATAAAAAGCTACAATACAATACGATACAGTATAATACAATATATTATAAAACGATAAGAAACAATGATCGAGAGCGTAAAAGATTGGCAACGATAGAATACATAAACAAAGAAAAAAGAAGATAGCGAATTGAATATATAGGTCATGCAACATTTCATCATTTCAAGTAAAATGTCATCAAAATTCTTCTTTATTTCTTATTATCTGTGAGGAATAAATATAAATCTTTTTGTTTCGCTGCAGCTAATCCATGTGTTTCAGTCATATCAAGATCTTCTGGATTAGTTCCATATGGGAGTTCCATATCAAAGTGATAGAGTAACTGAGCTATAGGAAGTCCAACATTAGCTAAACCAAATAGCATCCCTGGACACATCCTTCTTCCTGAACCAAATGGAATAAACTCATACTGATTTCCAGTAAAGTCGATAGAAGAGTTCTCAAACCTCTCTGGTATAAAACTTTCTGGATCATCCCAACTTTCTGGATCTCTAGCAAGTGCCCATGCATTGACCAATACTCTTGTCTTAAGAGGTATAGTGTATCCCTCAATATCTGTTTGCTCCCTACATTCTCTAGGTCCTATAAGAGGAGCTGGAGGATGTAACCTTAAGGTTTCCTTAATTACTAGCTTGAGGTATGTCAACTTATCAAGATCTTGTTCATCACAAATTTTCTTTCCCTTAAAAATTTGTCTGACCTCACTTTGGGCCTTAGCCATAACAGTTGGGTTCTTCATCATTTCTGATAATGCCCAAATAACAGCTGTAGATGAAGTTTCACTTCCACCTAAAAAGATATCCTACATAAACAAGCAAATAAAATATATGAAGTCAATAGATTTTAAGTAAAATAAAAGGCACCTCAATAAAATTTGTGTACCAAAATGGTTAAGGAGAGATCTTAAATGATCGCGAGCGATTGAGAATGCAGTAAAACTTTGTTTTAGCTACATACTTTTAATTAAAGATTTTCTTTGCATTTTTCTATGTTGAGCTTGCAAAAATAACCCAATTAACCTGTAAGAAATATTGGATTGTATATTCCTCCAACTCTTAGGTATTGTACGGCTTGTATAAATTTATCTAGAAATTATATAAATAGAGCAAAAATCACTACTGAGAGAGACCCTAATTAAGGAAACAACACAGAGAGAGTATGTATCTAAAGCAAATCCGCTCTTCTATATTAATTTCTTTGCTGCAATTAAGCCTTTTAATAAGACAAAGACAGCAACGAGAAAAACAATTGTACCTCTGGCCGGTCGCACCTAGATATACTAATTAGTGTGAGGGAGGCGTGTGTATGAATAAAATAAATCAATATAGACTTTTACATTGATCAACATTGATTTAAGATTTATATTAAAAATAATATTACTTGTAGTTTATTTGAAAAGGAACAGATTTATTTATAATTTTACTCCCTCCGTTCATTTTTACTTGACACTTTTTCACTTTTCATTCCTCTTAAAAAATAATAAATGAAGTGCATAATTTATCATAATATTTATAATAATTTATGCATATTTTATTCGATTTTAAAAAAAATAATTTGAAATGGGTAATGAATACTGTGGGTGTAACAGAACAAAAAAATATTTGTCCTCTCTTAAAGTGAATAAAATAATAAGTAAAAGTGAAAATCTATTTTTACTATACATGCCAAATAATAATAAACGGTGGAAGAATCATATTTCACATATTTTAAGAATAGACCTAACCACATATTAAGGAATATTTATTTCCCTTTCGCTTCTCTTTTCATTACATGGCAGCCTCCCCTTCTCTCTCCCCTTAATCCTAATTTCTTTCCGTCTTTCCTTTCTAGCATATAAGGGTGAGCGTTTGGACCGTTCAGATTACATATGAAATTTTGATTTGGATTTTTAGTTTTTAGATTGACGAAATGACAATCCAAATCCAATCCAATCCAAATAACTTCGGATTGGATCGGATTTTTTAAGTTCAGTTTCGGATTAATCGGTTTGAATATTTTGGATTTTCGATTTTGAACTTATACGTTGAGATGTTTCTTCTTTTTACAAAAAATGAATATCTATATGAAGTACTCATGTTAAATTGCCACATAAGTTCTTCATTCTCACCGCAATCATCCAATTGAAATATTAAAGTAATGAAATTATTAAATAAAAAATAAAAAAATACAATAGAGACATTAATACGACACATAAGAAGTGGAAATAGTAAAACCATGTCCAAATATAAGTATTCTAATAATAACTTGATAATTAATATTGAATATATATGATAATATCTAATGGGTAAGGTATTGAAGTTATTACTATTTACATATAGATAATGTATTAAATATAAAATATAAGAATTTCGAATTTTCGAATATCCAAAAATTCGAAATACCAAATTCAATATCAAATCCGAAATCCCAATATTTTAAAAATAAAATTCAAAATCCAATCCGTAATTCGAAAATTCAAACAAAAAATCCAAGAAATTCGAATTTCGGTTTGAATTTCCGGTTCGCCCTAAGCATTTCCACCCCTACTTGCAGCCACTTTCTATCTCCCTTCATCTTTTTCACTCCATTTTCGAAAATTCAATGCATATGTGAAGTGCCATCTAAATCCAAGATGGATTGATTTATACTTTGTACATCAAGTGCCACTTTATTTCAGGGTGTATTTTTTTATGTCTACGACCCTATGTTGCCTTTGCCTTTAACAAGTAAATTACTTAAAGAGATTAAATGTCATTAGATAGGAGTCCTATTAGTAAGTGTTAGGACCCGGTGGCACTAAACACTTCTTCACAGCGGGAAAAATAAATGATCAACGAAAATAAATGACACAAAGAATTTAACGTGGTTCACCTAAAACGTTTAGGCTACGTCCACAAACCCGGCACCAACTTCCACTAAAACTTTTAGTAGGCTTACAAAGAGAGACTTCTCCAATAGTTTGGAGGTACAACAATTTCCCGAGCTCTACCCAAAATAGTGGCGCACACAAAAGTGTTTCCGAAAATACCCGACTAGTATTTTACTCACTATTTTGTCACTCCCCCTTTAGAAAAAACTTCCTAAAGAAAAACAAACTCTCTCTTTCTCTCTAACTCTTATACTTGAGTTATTGAATGTTTTTGGTGTGTTTAAAACAATGAGATGAGGGGGTATTTATAGTTTTGAGATAGGGACCAAAAGTGCAAATCTCACCTATCAAGAAGGATCAATTTGCAATATTCCCATCTCACCTACCATTTATTGATGTCATTGCTTACATCAATAAGCAAATTGGAGGAAGCTTCTAACAATTCTCCCCCTTCCGACTATTTGGAGAGTTTCCTATCCCTGCAGCTTCTCTACAGAACTCAAATTTACCCTTTGGTACAGTTTTGGTCAACATGTCTGATCCGTTTTCATCTGTATGGATCTTTTCTAGCCGCAACATCTTCTTCTCTAACACATCCCCGATCCAATTATATCTAACATCAATATGCTTGGATCTGGAATGGAATGAGGCATTCTTCGCAAGGTGGATAGCACTTTGACTATCACAAAATAGCTGATAACCGTCTTGCGAAAATCCAAGTTCGGTTAAGAACTTCTTCATCCACAGCATTTCTTTGCAAGCCTCCGTTGTTGCAATAAATTCAGCTTCAGTAGTTGATAATGCAACACATTTTTGCAACTTTGATTGCCATGACACAGCTCCCCCGAAAAGTTAATCAAGTATCCTGAAGTTGATTTTCTAGAATCAACATCTCCAGCCATATCTGCATCAGTATAGCCAACCAACACAGGGTTGTCTTCTCCAAAACACAAGCATAGTTTGGAGGTTCCTCGAAGATACTTGAGAATCCACTTAACAGCATCCCAATGTTCCTTTCCTGGATTAGAAAGAAATCTACTTACCACTCCTACAGCGTGAGCGATATCTGGCCGTGTACAAACCATGGCATACATCAAACTTCCTACTGCTGAAGCATATGGAATCCGCTCCATCTTTTTTCTCTCATCATCTGTTGACGGGCTTTGCTTGGTGCTCAATCTAAAGTGGTTAGCAAGAGGACAGCTAACTGCTTTAGTTTTCTCCATGTTGAACCGTTGAAGTACCTTCTCGATGTACTTCTCCCGAGACAACCATAACTTCTTGGCTTCTCGGTCTCGCATAATCCTCATCCCAAGGATCTGTTTTGCTGGCCCCAAGTCTTTCATGGCGAAGAACTTGCTTAGCTGCTCTTTCAAGCTATTAATTCCGGAAACATTCCGGCCAACAATCAACATATCATCCACATAGAGCAATAGGATGATAAAATCATCGTCAGAAAACTTCTGAACGAACACACAATGGTCCGAAGTTGTCTTCTTGTAGCCGTGTTGCCCCATCACCGACTCGAACTTCTTGTACCACTGCCTTGGTGCCTGTTTTAAGCCATAGAGGCTTTTCCTCAATCTACAAACGCAGTCCTCTTTCCCCTTTTGCTGGAAACCGTCCGGTTGCTCCATGTATATCTCCTCTTCCAAATCACCGTATAGGAAGGCGGTTTTCACATCCATCTGCTCAACCTCCAGGTTGAGGCTTGCTACTAATCCCAGCACCGTGCGTATTGAGGTCATTTTCACAACTGGTGAGAATATTTCATCAAAGTCTATACCTTTCCTTTGATTGAAACCTTTGACGACCAATCTTGCTTTGAATCTCGGACATGAACTGTGTTCATCATGCTTGATCTTGAACACCCATTTATTCTTCAAAGCTCTCTTGCCTTTCGGCAACTTCACCAGCTCAAACGTCTTGTTCTCATGCAAGGATTTCATCTCGTCTTGCATGGCTTCTATCCACTTCTCCTTATGTTCATCATCAACAGCTTCTTCAAAACTGTCGGGTTCTCCCCCGTCAGTGAGTAACACATACTCATGTGGAGAATATCCGGTAGACTGTTGCACAACTCTTCCAGATCTTGTGTGATAAGGAGGGTTGTTGAGGATTGCTGGTTGAGGTTGATCATCCTCGTTTGCATCATCATCACCATTATCCTCGTTACCTTCAACATCTGCTGGTTCATCTTCATTTGGAAGATCAGGGGCTTCAGGTTGATTATCCTGAACATCGTCTCCAACTTGTCTCGGCACCATTGTTGGAGGCAACTCAAACTCAGCAGAATCATCGGTGGACTTCTCTACTTTGTCAATGTCTTCAATTGTTTGGTCCTCAACGAACACAACATCTCGACTCCTAACGAGCTTCTTCTGCACCGGATCATAGAACTTATAGCCAAGCATGTCTTGACCATAGCCGATGAATACACACTCCCTTGTCTTGACATCAAGTTTGCTCCTTTCATCCTTCGGAACATGGACATAGGCTTTGCAGCCAAATACCCGCAATTGATCATAAGAGATATCTCTTCCTGACCAAATCTTTTCTGGAGCCTCGTACTGAAGAGGGACACGGGGTGAATGGTTTAGCACATAGGCTGCTGTAACTAGTGCTTCACCCCAGAAAGCCTTTGGTAACTTTGAATGAGAGAGTAAACATCTGGTTCTCTCGATCAAGGTTCTGTTCATCCTCTCAGCCAAGCCATTCAACTGTGGAGTTTTAGGAGGTGTGAACCGATGTCGAATACCATGCTCTTTACAATAAGCATCAAATTGACCCTGGTATTCACCGCCATTGTCTATCCGGATGCACTTCAACTTCTTACCAGTCTCTCTTTCCACCAAGGTCAGAAATTGTTTGAAAACTTGAAACACTTGATCCTTGGTCTTCAGCGTGTATACCCATGTCTTTCGTGAATGATCATCAATAAAGGTCACGAAATATCGGGCACCACCGAGGGACTTCTTGAAAGGCCCGCATACATCTGAGTGTACCAGATCCAACACGTCTTGCTTTCTGGAAGGAGGGAATCTTTTGAATGAAACTCTGTTTTGTTTCCCAGCTAAACAGTCAGCACACTTCTTCAACTGGATCTGGTTTAGACCCGGTAAGGCGTTCTTCTTCACCAAACGCGCCATTGACTTTTCACTCATGTGGCCAAGACGTCTATGCCACAACTTGGTATTGCTATCATTCTCCGCAACATTTATAACTTGTTGGGAGATGCTTGCTTGGGTCACGTACAACTTTGACTGCTTCGTGCCCCGCGCCACCACCAATGAGCCTTTCGTGAGCTTCCATTGGCCATTATGAAAGGTATTGCAATAACCTTCCTCATCAAGCTTGCCTACGGAGATCAGATTCAGGCGCATATCTGGAACATGCCTGACATCTCTTAAAAGTAGCTTCATCCCATTCATGGTCTCTAGGCAAACATCTCCTTTGCCTACAACTGTTGAGAAATTGGCATTTCCCATCTTTACACGACCGAAGTCTCCAGGTGTGTAAGATGAGAAGAGTTCTCTCCGTGGCGTTGCATGAATGGTAGCTCCACTATCAATCACCCATGTCGTCTCTTGGGTTGTCAAATTGATAATGTCGTCATCGTAGACAATGTTAAACTCACCAAAGGAGTTCGCTTCATCATCATTGCTTTCTTCGGGTTTCTCCTTTTTGCCTTTGTTCTTCTTCTGGTCATTTTGGAACTGTCGGCAAAATCTTTTGATATGGCCCTTCTTTTTGCAGTAATGGCACTCAACATGTGCAAATTTGTTGGATTTACCTCTGCTCTTATCTTTGTTACTCTGGCCCTTATTTTGACTTCTCCCCCTGGTCGTAACAGCCAACACCTCTGATGAAGAAGATGATCCTTGTGATCGGCGTCTCATTTCTTCATTTAGAATGCCACTCTTGATTGTCTCCATGTTTACCACACCGTTGGGTGCAGAATTGGTGATTGAAACCTTCAAGGTTTCCCATGACTCTGGGAGTGTTGCCAGCACCATAAGAGCAAGTACCTCGTCATCGAACTTTATGCCCATTCCCGACAACTGGTCGACAATCCCTTGTATTTCATTAAGGTGATCTGCCACAGTTGTCCCTTCTACATATTTTACTTGCATTAATTTTGTCAAGTAAAATAATTTGTTGTTACCCGTTTTAGAGGCATACAACTCCTCGAGCTTGTTCCATAACGACCTTGCATGTGTCACACCAGAAATGTGGTTGTACACATTATCTTCAACAAATTGTCGTATGTAGCCGCACACTTGGTTGTGCTCAAATTCCCAGTCCTCGTCTGACTTGTCTTCAGGTTTCTGAGCACTGAACACCGGCAGGTGCATCTTCGTCACGAACAGGAGATCCTTCATCTTGTTTCTCCATAAGTGGTAATTTGTGCCGTTTAGGTTGACCATCTTGCTTGTCCTTGCCTCCATATTTCCGACGGTGAATAGTAACCGTAGGTATGAATAGTGCCCGTATGGATGAATAGTACCCGTACGTATGAATAGTACCGTACGTATGAGTAGTATTCTAACCAAAGCTCTGATACCACTTGTTAGGACCCAGTGGCACTAAACACTTCTTCACAGTGGGAAAAATAAATGATCAACGAAAAATAAATGACACAAAGAATTTAACGTGGTTCACCTAAAACGTTTAGGCTACGTCCACAAACCCGGCACCAACTTCCACTAAAACTTTTAGTAGGCTTACAAAGAGAGACTTCTCCAATAGTTTGGAGGTACAACAATTTCCCGAGCTCTACCCAAAATAGTGGCGCACACAAAAGTGTTTCCCGAAAATACCCGACTAGTATTTTACTCACTATTTTGTCACTCCCCCTTTAGAAAAAACTTCCTAAAGAAAAACAAACTCTCTCTTTCTCTCTAACTCTTATACTTGAGTTATTGAATGTTTTTGGTGTGTTTAAAACAATGAGATGAGGGGGTATTTATAGTTTTGAGATAGGGACCAAAAGTGCAAATCTCACCTATCAAGAAGGATCAATTTGCAATATTCCCATCTCACCTACCATTTATTGATGTCATTGCTTACATCAATAAGCAAATTGGAGGAAGCTTCTAACAATTCTCCCCCTTCCGACTATTTGGAGAGTTTCCTATCCCTGCAGCTTCTCTGCAGAACTCAAATTTACCCTTTGGTACAGTTTTGGTCAACATGTCTGATCCGTTTTCATCTGTATGGATCTTTTCTAGCCGCAACATCTTCTTCTCTAACACATCCCCGATCCAATTATATCTAACATCAATATGCTTGGATCTGGAATGGAATGAGGCATTCTTCGCAAGGTGGATAGCACTTTGACTATCACAAAATAGCTGATAACCGTCTTGCGAAAATCCAAGTTCAGTTAAGAACTTCTTCATCCACAGCAGTTCTTTGCAAGATTCCGTTGCTGCAATGAATTCAGCTTCAGTAGTTGATAGTGCAACACATTTTTGCAACTTTGATTGCCATGACACAGCTCCCCCTGAAAAGTTAATCAAGTATCCTGAAGTTGATTTTCTAGAATCAACATCTCCGGCCATATCTGCATCAGTATAGCCAACCAACACAGGGTTGTCTTCTCCAAAACACAAGCATAGTTTGGAGGTTCCTCGAAGATACCCGAGAATCCACTTAACAGCATCCCAATGTTCCTTTCCTGGATTAGAAAGTAAATCTACTTACCACTCCTACAGCGTGAGCGATATCTGGCCGTGTACAAACCATGGCATACATCAAACTTCCTACTGCTGAAGCATATGGAATTCGCTCCATCTTTCTTCTCTCATCATCTGTTGACGGGCTTTGCTTGGTGCTCAATCTAAAGTGGTTAGCAAGAGGACAGCTAACTGCTTTAGTTTTCTCCATGTTGAACCGTTGAAGTACCTTCTCGATGTACTTCTCCCGAGACAACCATAACTTCTTGGCTTCTCGGTCTCGCATAATCCTCATCCCAAGGATCTGTTTTGCTGGCCCCAAGTCTTTCATGGCGAAGAACTTGCTTAGCTGCTCTTTCAAGCTATTAATTCCGGAAACATTCCGGCCAACAATCAACATATCATCCACATAGAGCAATAGGATGATAAAATCATCGTCAGAAAACTTCTGAACGAACACACAATGGTCCGAAGTTGTCTTCTTGTAGCCGTGTTGCCCCATCACCGACTCGAACTTCTTGTACCACTGCCTTGGTGCCTGTTTTAAGCCATAGAGGCTTTTCCTCAATCTACAAACGCAGTCCTCTTTCCCCTTTTGCTGGAAACCGTCCGGTTGCTCCATGTATATCTCCTCTTCCAAATCACCGTATAGGAAGGCGGTTTTCACATCCATCTGCTCAACCTCCAGGTTGAGGCTTGCTACTAATCCCAGCACCGTGCGTATTGAGGTCATTTTCACAACTGGTGAGAATATTTCATCAAAGTCTATACCTTTCCTTTGATTGAAACCTTTGACGACCAATCTTGCTTTGAATCTCGGACAGGAACTATTTTCATCATGCTTGATCTTGAACACCCATTTATTCTTCAAAGCTCTCTTGCCTTTCGGCAACTTCACCAACTCAAACGTCTTGTTCTCATGCAAGGATTTCATCTCGTCTTGCATGGCTTCTATCCACTTCTCCTTATGTTCATCATCAACAGCTTCTTCAAAACTGTCGGGTTCTCCCCGTCAGTGAGTAACACATACTCATGTGGAGAATATCTGGTAGACTGTTGCACAACTCTTCCAGATCTTGTGTGATAAGGAGGGTTGTTGAGGATTGCTGGTTGAGGTTGATCATCCTCGTTTGCATCATCATCACCATTATCCTCGTTACCTTCAGCATCTGCTGGTTCATCTTCATTTGGAAGATCAGGGGCTTCAGGTTGATTATCCTGAACATCGTCTCCAACTTGTCTCGGCACCATTGTTGGAGGCAACTCAAACTCAGCAGAATCATCGGTGGACTTCTCTACTTTGTCAATGTCTTCAATTGTTTGGTCCTCAACGAACACAACATCTCGACTCCTAACGAGCTTCTTCTGCACCGGATCATAGAACTTATAGCCAAGCATGTCTTGACCATAGCCGATGAATACACACTCCCTTGTCTTGACATCAAGTTTGCTCCTTTCATCCTTCGGAACATGGACATAGGCTTTGCAGCCAAATACCCGCAATTGATCATAAGAGATATCTCTTCCTGACCAAATCTTTTCTGGAGCCTCGTACTGAAGAGGGACACGGGGTGAATGGTTTAGCACATAGGCTGCTGTAACTAGTGCTTCACCCCAGAAAGCCTTTGGTAACTTTGAATGAGAGAGTAAACATCCGGTTCTCTCGATCAAGGTTCTGTTCATCCTCTCAGCCAAGCCATTCAACTGTGGAGTTTTAGGAGGTGTGAACCGATGTCGAATACCATGCTCTTTACAATAAGCATCAAATTGACCCTGGTATTCACCGCCATTGTCTGTCCGGATGCACTTCAACTTCTTACCGGTCTCTCTTTCCACCAAGGTCAGAAATTGTTTGAAAACTTGAAACACTTGATCCTTGGTCTTCAGCGTGTATACCCATGTCTTTCGTGAATGATCATCAATAAAGGTCACGAAATATTGGGCACCACCGAGGGACTTCTTGAAAGGCCCGCATACATCTGAGTGTACCAGATCCAACACGTCTTGCTTTCTGGAAAGAGGGAATCTTTTGAATGAAACTCTGTTTTGTTTCCCGGCTAAACAATCAGCACACTTCTTCAACTGGATCTGGTTTAGACCTGGTAAGGCGTTCTTCTTCACCAAACGCGCCATTGACTTTTCACTCATGTGGCCAAGACGTCTATGCCACAACTTGGTATTGCTATCATTCTCCGCAACATTTATAACTTGTTGGGAGATGCTTGCCTGGGTCACGTATAACTTTGACTGCTTCGTACCCCGCGCCACCACCAATGAGCCTTTCGTGAGCTTCCATTGGCCATTATGAAAGGTATTGCAATAACCTTCCTCATCAAGCTTGCCTACGGAGATCAGATTCAGGCGCATATCTGGAACATGCCTGACATCTCTTAAAAGTAGCTTCATCCCATTCATGGTCTCTAGGAAAACATCTCCTTTGCCTACAACTGTTGAGAAATTGGCATTTCCCATCTTTACACGACCGAAGTCTCCAGGTGTGTAGGATGAGAAGAGTTCTCTCCGTGGCATTGCATGAATGGTAGCTCCACTATCAATCACCCATGTCGTCTCTTGGGTTGTCAAATTGATAATGTCGTCATCGTAGACAATGTTAAACTCACCAAAGGAGTTCGCTTCATCATCACTGCTTTCTTCGGGTTTCTCCTTTTTGCCTTTGTTCTTCTTCTGGTCATTTTGGAACTGTCGGCAAAATCTTTTGATATGGCCCTTCTTTTTGCAGTAATGGCACTCAACATGTGCAAATTTGTTGGATCTACCTCTGCTCTTATCTCTGTTACTCTGGCCTTTGTTTTGACTTCTCCCCCTGGTCGTAACAGCCAACACCTCTGATGAAGAAGATGATCCTTGTGATCGGCGTCTCATTTCTTCATTTAGAATGCCACTCTTGATTGTCTCCATGTTTACCACACCGTTGGGTGCAGAATTGGTGATTGAAACCTTCAAGGTTTCCCATGACTCTGGGAGTGTTGCCAGCACCATAAGAGCAAGTACCTCGTTATCGAACTTTATGCCCATTCCCGACAACTGGTCGACAATCCCTTGTATTTCATTAAGGTGATCTGCCACAGTTGTCCCTTCTACATATTTTACTTGCATTAATTTTGTCAAGTAAAATAATTTGTTGTTACCCGTTTTAGAGGCATACAACTCCTCGAGCTTGTTCCATAACGACCTTGCATGTGTCATACCAGAAATGTGGTTGTACACATTATCTTCAACAAATTGTCGTATGTAGCCGCACACTTGGTTGTGCTCAAATTCCCAGTCCTCGTCTGACTTGTCTTCAGGTTTCTGAGCACTGAACACCGGCAGGTGCATCTTCGTCACGAACAGGAGATCCTTCATCTTGTTTCTCCATAAGTGGTAATTTGTGCCGTTTAGGTTGACCATCTTGCTTGTCCTTGCCTCCATATTTCCGGCGGTGAATAGTAACCGTAGGTATGAATAGTGCCCGTATGGATGAATAGTACCCGTACGTATGAATAGTACCGTACGTATGAGTAGTATTCTAACCAAAGCTCTGATACCACTTGTTAGGACCCGGTGGCACTAAACACTTCTTCACAGCGGGAAAAATAAATGATCAACGAAAATAAATGACACAAAGAATTTAACGTGGTTCACCTAAAACGTTTAGGCTACGTCCACAAACCCGGCACCAACTTCCACTAAAACTTTTAGTAGGCTTACAAAGAGAGACTTCTCCAATAGTTTGGAGGTACAACAATTTCCCGAGCTCTACCCAAAATAGTGGCGCACACAAAAGTGTTTCCCGAAAATACCCGACTAGTATTTTACTCACTATTTTGTCACTCCCCTTTAGAAAAACTTCCTAAAGAAAAACAAACTCTCTCTTTCTCTCTAACTCTTATACTTGAGTTATTGAATGTTTTTGGTGTGTTTAAAACAATGAGATGAGGGGGTATTTATAGTTTTGAGATAGGGACCAAAAGTGCAAATCTCACATATCAAGACGGATCAATTTGCAATATTCCCATCTCACCTACCATTTATTGATGTCATTGCTTACATCAATAAGCAAATTGGAGGAAGCTTCTAACAGTAAGGACTATTTAAAGAAAATGAAAGTCAGGCGAGCAAAGATTATGAGAAGGGAGCAAACTTACAAAAATCACAGCTTTAATGTGGTCATTTGTTATTGGAAATTGGAGTTCGCCGTTCTCCTTAATCCTTAGCAAAACATCAACCAAATCTTCATCTCCAAACCTGCCATTTCCCTTTCTCCCAGCTGCATTATTTTCAATATGCTCATTGATGATTTCCTCCATAACTGCATCAAGCTTCTTATGCGCATTCACCATTCTAGTTTTCTCACCTCTTATGTTGTGAAGCAACTTCCAAGAAGGGAACAAATCAGCCACAAAAAAACCTGCTGCTAATAAGAGTACTTCATTCAAAATTGTCGCAAACTCGTCTCGATTTTTACATATTTTCCCAAAGGCTGATCTACAAGTGACAGAGTTCGAAAACCGAAAAATCATTTCTGACATGTTTATTGAAGTACCCGTCCTGGAACGAATCGATGAAATGAGACTTGAAAGCTCATCTTGTCGAATTGCACTAAACGATTTGACCATCTTCGCACTAAGAAGTTCTAGAGCACATATTTTACGCATTTGTTGCCAGTAGCCACCATATTGGGAAAATGCAATGTCTTTATTACTGTAAAATATGATGCTTGAGGATGTAAGTTGTGGCCTATTAGCAAAAGCGAGGTCGTGAGTTTTTAGAATTTTTTTTGCAATACTAGGTGATGATACGACGACAGTAGGAACTTGACCAAGTTGCAAGTACATAAGAGGTCCATATTTTTGTGCTAAACTTGTGAGAATGTGATGTGGAAGTCCTCCTCCCATTAAGTGATGCAGACTTCCAATAATAGGAAGTCTCCACGGACCTGGTGGCAACCTTTGTGTTTTGTTTCGACTCCATCGTCTAACTAGAATGACGAGAGAGGAGAAGAAGAGAAGTAACGAAACTAAGTTAAAAAGAGAAGAATACATCTCCATTGAAACAGTAATAGGAAAGAAACGGAAGCTTTTTGATGGATGTTGCTACGTACAGTTAACATTATCTGCTTTTATAATGGTTCAATACCCAAGTGTGTGATCCCTAATTAAAGAAGCCAAATCCAAAATGTGGTTTACTACGTACGGTGGCCAATGGCCACCAGAGGTACAGAAGTATCTTATACTTATTTTGTGAGTTCACCAGCATGTAATATTGAATAGGGATGCTCCATTCATGCATAGGATACATACAGAGTGTTGCTATAAAGAAAATCCTTCACTGTACAAGGTTACTTACCATAACCATCCATTGCCTATTATTATTATTACAGAATAATGAGGATAAATAAAAGCATTAGTGATAGAGAATTATCAGTAAAGGATAAATCAAAGCATTAGTGATAGAGAATTATCAGTAAAGGATAAATCAAAGCATTATTGTGGTGTGATCATCTTCATCTATGTATTGGAGTTCCAGCTAAACCATATTTTTATGCTTCCATATTCTTTGACATTTGAGAAAACATCACTCCTTAGACCAAATACTTAGCTTCCTAGCTACTTGCTGAATCTCCCCAGTCACATTTTCTTGAATTTTTCTATCCCGTGCTGGCTGCACTACCTCATAGAAATTAGGTTATTCAAACCAAAAATTTAAGAAATTTAAAATCTATGATGAAACAAAGGCGAATTTAAGATTTGAAATTTATGAATTTCGGATTCTTAGCCATTTTGAGTTATTGAGTTCTGAATTAATAATTTATACGTGTTAAATAATTTTTTTAAGATAAATACAAATCGTTTGGACTAAAGTTAATGAGTTCAGCCAAACTTATACCTTCTACTCTTCTATTCTACCTCCAACTCCGTGATAAACCATATCAGTGATTGCTAAGTGTTCTACTTCAATAATAGGACTAAAGCAGTCCATCCATTATTTGGCAATACTCCAATAAGTCTTTTCCATATTATGTTCCCATTGCCCCTATCATTCCGTTTTTTGTCCATTTTATGACGTCCGTTATTTTTCTATATGCAACATCAATAATAGCATCAAAATCATCAGAAATGCACTATGGTCCAATGCATATGTGATCAAATAAAGTCCAAACTTTTCTTCATCACATGACACCCGAAACCTTTCCACCAGTATCAGTAACAATAGCACTTATAACATCTCCATAAATAGTTCCATAATGGGTCCACTAGATAAGATTCCCGACTTGGACACGTCTTTTGGAAACGCTAAGATCGAGGCACCTAAAGTGGAAAGTTAGAAAAACGTGTCTAGAACCTAAATGTGGTTCTTTTTTATTCAAAATAATTTTAAGTGTTAAAAAAGATAAGTATTAAATTTTTATATATAATGCGATATGTAACGGGAAAAGGGTTAAAATTATACTCATACTATTGACAACTAGTCACGTTAGTATCCCGTTCTACTTTACGCTAAAATTGTCCCTACCATTAACAAAGTATGCAAAATTGTCCATACCATTACTAAAGTAGATAAATTTATACCTAAATCTGACAGATTTGGGAGAAAGGCCAAAAAAGTACCCCTACTATTGAAATTTATCCACGTTAATACCCCGTTTTACTTTCGGGCTAAAACAATACATGCCATTATTAAAGTAGGAGAAATAGTACCTAAATCTAACGGAGCTCCTACGTAGCAACCGGGTCCCTCTTAATAATGTGCCAACTAGACTATTACAACCCGCCCCATTTGATAACCCCTCCACCTAAAAACAATCTCAGTCGAATAAACCTAGGGTTCAAGCTCAAATTCCTCATCTTTGCCTCTTTCTTTCTCCTTTGCTCGACTCTATTTCTCTCATCTTCATCAATATCGCAGAATAGTACTTCTTCTCAGAGAAGAACCAAGTGGACTGATATTCCCCATTGGTCTTTAAAATCTTCCTCATATGTACTCCATCCAGCCCACAATAAGTACTATTTATATTCCCCATGTCCCTATTTTTTGCACCAATTTGCCTCTATGTTCCTTACACAATATCTATGGTGTGCCTCAGGAAGAAGTGAAGAACCAACTGGATTGAATCAATCAAATCCTTAAAATGGAAAAGTAGTAAAGAAATGCATCAAAAACTAAACATCTCCAATAATGCATCAGTGGAACAAACCAATTAAATGCAGTAATGAAACTGTAATTAAATGCAACAGTAATGAAACTAATGAGATGATATAAAACAGTAACGAAATGCAACACAAAACAGTAATGAGATGCTACAGTTATGAACTAATGAGATGCAAGAAAACAGTAATGAGATGCAACAGTGAAGAATAGAGGTAAAAGTTTACTAAATAAAACAGTAAAGTCATACCTTTTGCATATCTGAAATAAATATAATCCCTTCTCCACTTTTGGGGTCCAATGAATGTTGTAGCAGCCTTAAGAACCAACTCCATGTCACTTTGGTCTCTTTATCAACAACAGCCCAAGCTAAGGGATAAAAATATCTTATGGAGTCTTGGCCAACAACTACTAACAATTGACCCTTGCATTTTCCTTTAAGAAAGGTTCCATCCAAGCCAATGAATGGTCTCAACCCACTCTTGAACCCCATTTTTATTGCATGAAAGCAAATGTACATTCTTAGGAATCTTCTTTTACGTATTAACGTGGATAAATTTTAATAGTAGGGGTACTTTTTTGGCCCTTTAGGTACAAATTTATCTACTTTAGTAACGGTAGGGATAATTTTGCATACTTTGTTAATGGTAGAGATAATTTTAGCCGTAAAGTAGAACGGGGTACTAACGTGGCTAATTTTCGATAGTAGGGGTATAATTTTGGCCTTTTTCCCATATGTAACCTCGATTTATATAAAATGTAGTTATATATCGCGATTTATAAAATTGCAGTTATATACAACAATTTATATAAAACTTGGTTATATACCGCGATTTATAGGAGCTGAAAGAGGTATATAAAACGCAGTCCATTACAGTATTTTCTATAAAATGCAGTAATGGATCGCCTTTTATGCACAAAAATAGTATATCCTTTCCCTTTCCCTACTGTTTCTGCCCAGTCTTCTTCTTCAATTTAAAAAAAAAAGGTGCCCCCTCCATTAACAACAAAAATAAACCTCGAGTGGATCCCAACCGTCCCATAAAAATTAAAGATTCTCGATCCTATATCCTAGCCATGACAATATCTCATTGTGGGTTGCTCGTTCCAACTTCAAATCACCAAATTTTCAACTTTCCAAAAACCTTAAATAGTGATATTCCAACTGAGTTTTTGTTAAAACTCATATAAAAATGCATATTAATTGTTATTAATGTGTTGTATGTTGTCTTGCGTTTTTTTTGCGATTAAATTAGTATAGGAGTATTATTTTTATTCGAAATAAGATATTAATATTTTAGAAACATCTAATATAATTGTGAAATCATTATTTTTTGTTAATCAAAATGTTAATAAATTGCTATTACTGTTTTATATGTATTTTTGTGATTACAATATATTTGTTGTGTTTTGATTGGTTTAAAATATTTTTTTTTGATTAAAGACTAGTAATATAGTGCCTTTTAGGTAGTAAAATGTATGTCTTTCAACGTAGTAAAATGTAGTGTCTTTTAACGTAGTATAATGCAGTGCCTTTTAGTGTGTAAAATGTAGTGCCTTTTAGCGTAGTTTTCCTCTAATTTAAGTATCTCTTATACTTTAAAATATACCAAATAACTAATAGATCAAACACAAACTTTGTACACTTACACTCAACATATATTTGGCATTACAGGATCGTATATATCGAGACTGAAACCCATATGAAGCTTTAATAATTAAATATTGGATAATTGTAAAAATTAATGATTTAATTTACAAAGTAATAATGATTTAATTTACAAAGTAACATATAAAATTATAATAAAATTAAAAAATTAATGCTAATGGGCCGCAAATTTCGAGCGTAGAACTCATATCTAAATATTTTATTAAAAAAATTAATTATTTAATTTACAAACTAACATATAAAAATATAATAAAACTAGCACATTGAAGAATTGGTGCTATTAGGCAGCAAATATAGAGCCTAAAGACCATATGTCAGTATTTAATTATAAAATTTAATTATTTAATTAATAAATAATGATAGTCTATAATTACGTATTTTAATCGCTTATTACACTCGAGTTTACTACACTTTAATTGAGTTTGAGCTTTAATCGCTAGTGTTTTACACTAATTGTGTATTTTGTGCCTTGTAGGTGTGATTCCGATCTATATAGATGTTATATAATGAATTTAAGTGATTTGGAGCTTTGAAGTATGAGTAAAAGCTCAAGGAATTAAGTCAGGATCGTGTTCGGGGGTCAAATTTGATAGTTGAGAACAAACGAAGACTCTGTGAGGCATATTGTGCACTGTCTAGTAAATTTGACATAACTCTCTTTTCAGAACTCCATTGTGGCTCTATAATATATGGTTGGAAAGCTAACGCAAAGGGCTACAATATTCATATTTTGCGTTTTTCCAAATTAGAAACGTAACAGGGTGAAATACCGCGGTTTCACCGCGATCGTGATAGAACCGCGACAGAAAATTAGAGACCATGTTTGGCCGCGGTCGCGCCGCTCCAGGCGTCAAAAATAGTATTAGTCTGGGACAAGTTTATTTCGGCCCTACACTATTCCAACTTGTATAAAAGGCATTCTAAACCTATTTGGGAGCAGGGGGGACATATATTAGATACAAATTCAACCGAAGGAGGCAAGAACACATTGGGAGCAAGGCGGAGAATTCTTGTACAAGTTTTTCCTTTCTCTTCCTATTTTTTATTGTTGGTTATGACTTTTAGTATTGTAGTTTTACATACTATTATGAATAGCTAATTTGTTATCTAGAGTTTTGGTAGAACATTTTGTAGGATAAATTCTTGTTATATTTTTCTATAATTGAGCCATAACTTTTCTCTATTTGTTCAACTACGTTTATATTCTGGTTAATTGAAGAGCTCTCAATTAGCTATGTCTATTTAGTATGCATAACTCGAGAGAGAGTGCATATTTAGGTAATTGTTGAACAACACCACTCCCAAAGTATATGAGGGATCAATAACTGACGGATTAAAGGCGGGATTATGGATAACGAAGCCTTGGGTGCAATCTGAAGGGAGTTGTATTAAAAGCCAGCTAGCGTAGCTCGGGACAGTGCATCTAGTAAATTGTCATAATTACTCGGGAGAGATTTATGGTAATAAGAGTGCTCATGATTGGTAGAGAATACTTAGGCAAAATTATAGAAGACATAGCGGGAAGGATTCCGACAATTGGGGAAATCATAACTCTAGACCTCCTTAATCATGTCACTAACCCTTACTATGTTTAGTTGTTAATTTAGTAGTTTAATTTATTAGTTAATTAGTTAAACACAAGAATCTTAATATCTATAAGTTAGGAATTGTTCAACTTATCTTCTTGGTGATAGTGAACAGCAGTAGCTAAACCTTAGTTCTCTATGGGATTCGACTCCGGACTTATAAACCGGATTATATTTGCACCGACCGCATTGTCCTTTTTATAAGGCATAGTTGGGCATGATCAAATTTTGGCGCCTTTGCCGGGGAACTAACGGTGTAGTTGTAGGTATACATATTGCTATGTTTCAAGTTTGAACTTTTATTTTATTATTTGATTTATTTTAATTTTTTATTTTAGTTTTATTTGTTTATTTGAGAAACATGACATCATGGAATTATGAGAATTTTGTTATTGGTAATTATTCTTTTGATCCTCCTTATGCATATTGTGAAGGAAACCACCCAGGGCAAATTTATCAAAATATTCCCGAGAGCGAGTTTTGTGCACCAACTCAATCTTATGTGTGGAATGTATGTGATATGTGTGGTGGTCAAGATGGTCACTTTCACGGTTGTGCTTATATTTCTTACCTTCCCCCCAACCCCTTACTTTGATGGTTCTTCTTTTTTCGGTGAAGTTAATAGGAACAAAGAACCTAGGGAAGCTGACATAAAGAAGCTCGAAGATATGTTAAAGTGCATTTTGGAATAACAGAATAAATTACTTTTGCGAATAGAGAGGCAAGAGAAAACTATTCACAACTTGAAATTCACATGAGTCAACTGGTTAAGGTTTTTAACGCTCAACAAGCCAATATTGTGAATAGTACCCAAGAAGAGCGTGAATTAGATATAAAAATTGATGAGCTAGAGGAGAAGGCTAGAGTAGAACACCAACAATCAATCGCAATAGATTTAGAGGATGTCGATGTTGTAGAAGAGACACTAGAGTCAACCAAGGATATTGAGGATACATATTTTGTTGACTCTATTGTCATTAGTGTTGAGAATGTTGACTGTCCCAATGTTCATGTAGTTGAGGGCATTGGTCCTCACTCCAAGCATTTTTTCACATTGTGTTTAGATGATGATATGGAAATAAAGTCGTTTGAGCCATTTGAGGAGTCAAGGAATAAGGAACAAAGTGCTTACATTCTGGAATTCTTCTTGCCAGAAAGTCAGGATTACACACCTCATCTAAAGGCCAAGAAGTGCAGAATACTATATTATTTTATTGGGCCAGCAAGATTCATTCCACCACCCAAGGAGCATGATCATAGGCAGAATCAAAACATGGGGTCCAATTCACGTCGTGCCGCGACGTTAAATCAAGCGCTTGTTGGGAGGCAACCGAACTTTATTACTTTTTTTTTTATATATTTTTAATTATATTATTTTTGTAGTGTCATTTTTTTCGAGGAGCATGGAAAGCAAATATATTGGAAGGATGCACCAACAAATGCAATGGTTGGAACTACATGTGAGGTACCCGCACGAAGGACCAAGCTGGGAGAAGTCTGAGTACCCCATGAACTGCTAGTGCTTCGGCCTTTGGCCTATCGGGGAGTT
This sequence comes from Nicotiana noctiflora, assembly GCA_032618575.1. Classification (NCBI taxonomy): domain Eukaryota; kingdom Viridiplantae; phylum Streptophyta; class Magnoliopsida; order Solanales; family Solanaceae; genus Nicotiana; species Nicotiana noctiflora. The sequence goes on from JASVEL010004351.1 coordinate 455,439, forward strand.
TCTTTTAACCTCTTGTATGTATGTGTCACGACCCTAGTTCACCAATCGTGTCATGATGGCACCTAGTCTCCGCGACTAGGTAAGCCTAACACATTGCGGAATATACAAGTTTATGAACTTTAAACAAGAATAGCGAAAAAACGATATAAATAGGAATGTAATCCGTGCAGCTTGGCACATACACTCGTCAAACACACTGTATAACATACCACCAAGACCCGGAATCCCACCGGTAACACAAACTAAAAGAGAAATACAATTATGGCTCTATATGTAAAGAGTATCTAAAACAACGAAATGAGGGAAAAATATCTACTAATACTATCGGAATAGAAGGAGGGCCTCTAGATCCGTGGACGTAGCAGATCATACCTCGAGGTCTCCAAATGTGCTACTGAATTACCTAGTATGGGCCTGTCTTGATGTAACTGGATCTGCAGAACAAAAGTGTACAGAGGAGTAGCATGAGTACACCGCGGCGGTACTTAGTAAGTGCCAAGCCTAACCTCGATGGAGTAGTGACGAGGAAGGTCAAGGCCCTACTGAGAGAACAATAACATAATGATAATAAAAATAATAAGCAGTCTAAATAATAATGAATCTGAAATAACAACAATAAGGTAATTACTGCAACCGTCTACAATTAAGCTAACAATAAGTAACCAACTCAACAAAACTCAATCAGCAAATCCAGGACCTGTGGGAATTGAACCCACAGTCCCACTCTATAATCAACAATCCAGGAGCTACGGGAATTTAACCCGCAGTCCCAATAACTGTATCTCTAGGGTCTCCGGGAATCGAACCCGCAACCCATGTCTCAATACCTCGGGATGTGTCTCAATGGTCTCAGGATCTCCAGGAATCGAACCCGCAGTCCATATCTCAATAATATATCAATAAACTCTGGGTCTCCGGGAATCGAACCCGCAGCCCTTGGATCCCCGGGAATCTAACCCGCAGCCCTTGGATCTTCGGGAATCAAACCCGCAGTCCACAAACAATACCACTCCAGGTCTCTGGGAATCGAACCCACAGCCCTGGGATCTCCGGGAATCGAACCCGCAGTCCACCAACACAACAAATAAAGAAACACACAGAGAAAAGTATAATATGCTTAACTGCAACTTCACCGAAACTAGTGCCAACAATTATCAAGAAGTTCAAGTAAGACAATTAGGCAATTAGACAGTTAAATCCTATCTAATCATGCTTTTCTAATGAATACCGGGTAAATATAACAATTTAATCGTCTAAAAATAGGAATATAACTAATCGGACAATTCAAGTAAAGTGTGTTACAACAACCAGCACATGTACACGCCTGTCACCTCGCGTACAAGGCATTTAAACTATTACATAATATCCTAGGGGTGAAAGTTCCCCCACACGAGGTTAGACAAGCCACTTACCTCGACTCCAGTACAAAAATCGCTATGAGACAACTCTCTTGCCGCGAATGTCGGCCTCCACAGGTGTAGTATCCGATAAAAATCAATAGAATCACATCAAAATAGGCTAATTGGGCATTACCAAGTCAAAACAATTCAAAATACACCAAAACCCACAAGTTGCCAAAACCCGACTTTTGGTACACTTCTCGAAAAATTATGAAAGTTATATATTCGGGTTCCTTATCTCAATACGAGTCCGTGCATATAATATTTATCAAAATCGGACTCCGTTTTCCCATTCAAATCAAAGATTTTCTAAAATTTAGGCCTAGGGCTAAAACCCTCCATTAATCCTCCATTAAAAGTGAAATAATCACGGATTTCATGATAAACTAATGAATTAAGGCCAAGAAACTTACCCCCGATGATTTCCCGATGATATCCCAGCGATTCCCCGTCAATTTCCTCTCTTGGAGCTCAAAAATGGTGTTTTTGTGTATGAATGTCGCGGGTGTTATGTTCTGAACTTAAACTCACTGCCAGCTACGCGTTCGCGTTCCAACCCACGCATCCACGATGCATTGCCAAACAAACCCTTTGCGAACGCGACGCTCTTCACGCGTTCGCGATGAACAAAATCCCAAAGCCGCCCACATTACTCTTCGCGAACGCGACCCACCTGGACGCGAACGCGATACGTCCCAGGCCACAACTATGCGAACGCGATCTCACCTACGCAAACGCGATGACCAACTTGGCCAGGGCTACGCGAATGCGACACGTGCCTCGCAAACGCGTAGATCAAATTCCTGCTGCACTGCTGCTGCATTTTCTGAAGATTTTTCCAAGTTCCAAATGCCCGGTTGATGGTCCGAATTCATCCCGAGGCCCCCGGGACCCCAACGAAAACCACCAACATACTCCAAAACACGATACGAACTTGTTCTAATCATAAAAACACCATCCTAAACATAAAAATCACCATTTTTACACGGATTCAACCCTAAGTTTTCTTTAAAACTTCCGAAATCAACATTCAATAAAAAACCCGACCAAACGACGTCCGAATGACCTGAAATTTTGCGGACATATCCAAAATCGCATAACGAAGCTACAAAAATTTTCAGAATTCCATTCCGACCCCCGGATCAAAATCTCACCTATCGTTCGGATTCGCCAAAATTTGAAACTTCGGCATTTCAAGCCTAATTGAGCTACAGACCTCGAAAATACATTCCGGATGCGCTCCCAACCCCGAAATCACCTAACGAAGCTAATGGAACCATCGGATTTCCGTTCTGATGTCATCTTAACACTGTTCCGACTACGAGCCATTTTCCAACTATAAAGCTCCCATTTAAGGACTAAGTGTCCCAAAACACTCCAAATTCCAGAACCGACCCTCCCGGCAAACCACAATAGCAGAAATGAACTTAGAGGAACAGTTAAATTGGGGATCAAGGCCTAAATTTATGAAACGACCAGCCGGGTCGTTACAGTATAGATGTGGATTGGGATAATGCACAACTTTAAGTGTGGGGTGAGGAGATTGTCTGGATGACTTTTCATGCTACTTTAGTTGTGTTTGTTTTTTTTATAAAAAGAAATGATCTTTTCCTGATGACGCATCTTCTAGACCGTTTTCTTGAGGGAAGTAAGTCTAAAGAAAATAACAAAAAGAATTTTTTGTTTTGTTAGGTAGTGTAGCAATTATCCCTTAGTTTTTCTTTAAACCACGGTTCTTTTCTAAGGGTTTTATTTGAACCTGGTGTAGTTAGTTTTTTTTTGGGAAGTAGGAGCCATTGTGTTGTGTTATAAATTGAAGCGATATCTCTTGACTTTGTTATGCTTTGAGAATAGTGAGTACTTTGGTTATGACACTTAGGCTTAGTTTTTGACTCTTGTAGAGGTATCTTAAATTGTATTATCATAACTTTGCTTAACTGCTTTGACTAGAGTGTCTATGAATCCAATTCTGAGCGAGTTATGTGCCATTTGTATGTATAGTTTTGCATTATTGAGTGCATTGCATTTGATGCCTAGAACTTGCCCAGTGTGTTTGCCAAGCGAAATAGTAGTTTTGTTCTGTCTTGGAAGTGATATAGGAATTTCTTATTGAGCCATATATACATATTTTACCCACCTAATTATTATGTATCGTAGTTAACCTTTTTGAGCCTGTAATCCTATTTATTTGGCAACCACATTACAAGCTTTACCCATTTGTTTGAATTAACCATCTATTTGAACATTTTCACCTCTCATGAGCACTTGAATGTTATGAACTTTGTAAGATATAAAGTGTGGGGTGGTTGGTTTGGATTCTGAGTGGAATAAATTGAATAAGGAGAAATGTGCACTGTTTTGAAAAAAAAAAGGAAGAGCCACTTGAATTGAAAAAAAAATATAGTTGGATTGTTGTGGAAAAAAATAATTCTTTGATAAGTGGTGGCTCTTGACGTAAGTGTGCTTAAAGAAGAATGGGATAATTTATATTGATGTGAAGGTAAAATTTTGGTTTGACATAAGTATGGGGTTTGAATGTTAAAGTATATGTATTAAAGTGCTAGGGAGGTGTAGTCACTCTTATATCTAAATGTATCCTACCCGTCCCACAGCCTACATTAGAACCAAATAAAGTCCTAATTGATCCAAGATTGAATGAGATCGATTAGTAGAGTAGTACACTACGGGAAAGCTTATGGTGCATCTTTTGTGGCATATGAATGTTATTTCTGAGTGTGAGTGAATTCTTTCTATCTTGAGTTCCTAAGTGTTCTTAAATTTTATTGTGTGGAACTACTCTCTTGTGTTGTGAGGGCACTTGATTCATGAAGGAAAGGTAATGTCAGTGACCTCTATGTTAGAGTAAGTAAGTGAGTTGTGAATAATGTGTAGTACTTGTGAGTCAAATCTTAAGGTGAAGATGTTACGCTATTGTACTTAGTCTATTTTAACTACTCTTGGTGTGATGAGTTAGGAGAATTGTTAAAAAGGTCGTGTCTATGAAAAAGAAGTGTAGTTCGATTACTCGAGGGCGAGCAATGATTTAAGTGTGGGTTGTTGATGATATGCTATAATTACGTATTTTAGTCGCTTATTACACTCGAGTTTCCTACAGTTTAATTGAGTTTGAGCTTTAATCGCTAGTGTTTTGCACTAATTGTTTGTTTTGTGCCTTGTAGGTGTGATTCTGATCTATATAGATGTTATAGAATGAATTTAAGTGATTTGGAGCTTTGAAGTTTGAGTAAAAGCTCAAGGAAATAAGTCAGGATCGTGTTCAGAGGTCAAATTTGATAGTTGAAAACAAAGAAAGACTCTTTGAGGCATATTGCGCACTGTATAGTACATTTGACATAACGTTTTGCTCAGAATTCTGTTTTGGCTCCATAATATATGGTTGGCAAGCTAACGCAAAGGGCTACAACGTTGATGTTTTGAGTTTTCCAAATTCCAAAGGAATCAGTGTGAAATAACACGGTTTCACTGCAACCGCGGTAGAACCACGGCAGAAAATTAGAGACCATGTTTGGCCACGGTTCTACCGCGTTTTGGCCGCGGTCGTGCCGCTTCAGGCATCAAAAATAGCCCTATTTAGTCTGGGAAAAGTTTATTTTGGACCTACACTATTCAAACTTTTATAAAAGGCGTTCTAAACCTATTTGGGAGCAGGGGGACATATTTTGTACACAAATACAACCTAAGGAGGCAAGAACACATTGGGAGCAGGGCGGAGAATTCTTTTACAAGTTTTTTCTTCCTCTTCCTATTTTTCAATGTTGGTTATGACTTTTAGTATTGTATTTTTACATACTATTATAAATAGATAATTTGTTATCTAGAGTTTTGATAGAACTTTATGTAGGATAAATTCTTGTTATGTTTTTATATAATTGAGCCATAGCTTTTCTCTATTTGTTCAACTATGTTTATATTCAGGTTGATTGAAGAGCTCTCAATTAGCTATGTCTATTTAGTATGCATAACTCGGGAGAGAGTGAATATTTAGCTAATTGTTGAACAACACCACTCCCAAAGTATATGAGGGATCAATAACCGAGGGTTTAAGGGCATGATTAGGGATAACGAAGCCTTGGGTGCAATCTGAACTGAGTTGTATTAAAAGCCAGCTAGCGTAGCTTGGGACAGTGCGTCTAGTAAATTATCGTAATTGATTGGGAGAGATTTACGGTAATAAGAGTGCTCATGATTGGTCGAGAATACTTACGCGAAATTATAGAAGACATAGCGGGAAAGATTTCGACAATTGGGGAAATCATAACTCTAGACCTCCTTAATCATGTATCTAACCCTTACTATATTTAGTTGTTAATTTAGTATTTTAATTTATTAGTTAATTAGTTAAACACAAGAATCATAATATCTATAAGTTAGGAATTGTTCAACTTATCTTATTGGTGATAGTGAATAGCTGTAGCTAAACCTTAGTTCTCTATGGGATTCGACTCCGGACTTATAAACCAGATTATATTTGCAACGACCGCATTGTCATTTTTATAAGGCATAGTTGGGCGTGATCAAATTTTGGCGCTGTTGCCGGGGAACTAACGGTGTAGTTGTAGGTGTACATATTGCTAGGTTTCTAGTTTGAACTTTTATTTTGTTATTTGATTTTTTTTATTATTTTCCTATTTTAGTTTTATTTGTTTTTTTGAGAAACATGACATCATGGAATTATAAGAATTTTATTATTGGTAATTCTTCTTTTGATCCTCCTTATGCATATTGTGAAGAAAACCACCCAGGGCAAATTTATCAAAATATTCCCGAGAGCGAGTTTTGTGCACCAACTCAATCTTATATGTGGAATGTGTGTGATATGTGTGGTGGTCAAGATGGTCACTTTCACGGTTGTGCTTATATTTCTTACTGTAACGACCCGGCCCGTCGTTACGGGAATTACCACCCCGTTATGTTGAAATTGTATGTTTTATGCTTTATTATCAATATTAAAGTCTATCGGGTGAGTTAGGAGTGAATTGGATTGAAAATGAGGCATATAGCCTTTGGGAAGGAAACTCGAATAAGGAAAGTCAACCCGGAGTTGACTATTTGGTTAGAGGGCTCGGAATCGGATTCCGATGATTCGGTTAGTTCCGGAAGGTGATTTGTGACTTAGGGGAGCGATCGGAATTGAATTTGGAGACCCGGTGTAGAAATAGGCTTGAATTGGCTAAGGTTGAATTTTGACGAAATCCGGATGGTAGGTGATATTTTGATCCGGGGGTCGGAATGGAATTCCGACAATTTCTGTAGCTCCGCTAGGTGATTTTGGATATGCCTGCAAAATTTCAGGTCATTCGGACATCGTTTGGTCGGGTTTTTGATCGAATGTGTAATTCGGAAAGTTTTAAGAAATTTAGGCTTGAATCCGTGTGTAATTGGTGATTTTGATGTTTAGGGTGGTGTTTTTATGATTGGAACAAGTTCGTATCGTGTTTTGGAGTATGTTGGTGGTTTTCGTTGGGGTCCCGGGGGCCTCGGGATGAATTCGGGGGTCCAAACGGACCAATTTGTGCCAAAAGGCACTGCTGTTCTGCTGCAATAATCGCAGAAAAATTTTGTTCTCCGCGATCGCGGAGATGGCCATGCGATCGCGTAAGGGAGAAATCCTGAGCTCTGCGATCGCGAAGCAAAGCCTGCGATCGCGTAAGTCTGAAGGTTGGAGCATTGCGATCGCGTGAGGTTTTATGCGATCGCGTAGGGTATTTGGTCGGAAGCAGTGCGATCGCGTGTCGTGTGTCGCGATCGCGTAGGTTAATCTGGGAGCCGGCCGAGTTTGTTCACTGCGATCGCGTTAATTCGTTTGCGATCGCGTAGGGTCACTGAATTGTTCACTGCGATCGCGTCCAGGATCACGCGATCGCGTAGAGGAAAATTAGGCCGCCCAAAATTTGTGCATCGCGATCGCGTGCCAAAGGCTGCGATCGCGTAGAGCAAATTGCTCTGGCAGTGAATTTATATCACAGAACAGAGGGCTCACGGGTTTCACACCCCAAAACATAATTTTGAGCCCTAGAGAGAAGAAATCACGGGAGATTGCTGGGATTTCATCGGAGATTCGTCGGAGGTAAGCTTTGTGGCTTAATTACATCATTTTAACATGAAATCCTTGGTTAAATTTCTGTAAATGGAAGATTAAATGTGGGTTTGAGCCCTAAGCCTAAATTGAAGAAAAACACCGATTTGAGTGGGCAAACGGAGTCCGATTTTGGTAAATTTTATATGTATGGACTCGTGGCGAGACGAGGGTTCCAGAAATGTGAATTTCGTAAATTTTCGGAATGTGGGCCCGGGGCTCGGGTTTTGACAACTTTGGGAATTTTGATGTAAATTGAGTTGTATTGATTGGGTGTCGTCCCATTGGCCTAATTTGTTGTGTTTCTACTGTATTTGATCAGATTCTACGCGTACGGAGCTTGATTCTCGTGGCAAGGGCATTGCGGAATAGTCGTCGCGCTGTATTGAGGTGAGTAATAGATGTGGGTGATGACCAGCGGGTTCGAAACCCCGGTATACCACTTTGTGACGCTGTATAGCGGCGAGACACGCACACTCTCGAGAGTGCGGGGTCGATCATGAATTGGAGACTATATATTAGTCCAACCTGTTGATACTGTATTATTGGCTATTCTAGAGCCGTCGAACCTCCTTCTCGGATGTATATGTATATATATATTGTGATAATGGCCACTCTTGAGCCGAGGAACCCCCTTCTTGGGCGGTTGATTATACATGTGGGCCGTGAGCCGGTTATTGGATCCCGCGAGGATCGTTATCATTGTCTTATCACATAGACATGCTAGTTTACTACTAGTCCGCAGCTATTTTTGTTATTGTGCAAATTCCAATCTCTGGAACTTAATATTACTGTTTTCCAACTGAAAAATGATAAAAGAGTTTTCAAAAACTACTTTTGAGCCTGCGAGGCCTGTATCTGCATATTAGCTGACTAGTAGTGGATCGGGCTGCACGCCGCAGCAAGATATATGTTGGATCGGACTGCACGCCGCGGTGATATCTCTATGAGATGTGCTTGGGCTGTAGGAGCCCCTCCGGAGTCTGAACCCCCACAGTGAGCACGGGTACCCAAAAAATTGGAGTCGGGCTACACGCCGTAGCGGTCATATCATGCATTGCATTGCATTTAGCTACATCTGCTAGCTGTTATGATATATATTGGTATTTGTTGGAACAGGTACAGTGAAGATTGATTCTATGACAGGGTAGCTGACTATAGCTTTACATAGTGCTTTATTGCGGATTTCTTATCTGCGCTGTCTTACCCTTGTTTATTACCACTGAGTCTGGCAGTACTCATTTTACTCCCTGCACCTTGTGTGCAGATCCAGGTACCTCTCAGCAGTGATCCAGTAGCTGTGCGAGGCGACGTTTGTGGATATTCGAGGTAGCTGCAGAGTCCGCAGGACCCGACATCCCTTCCTACTGTCTTTGGATTTTGTATTGACATTTCTTTCCGCACTTGGTATTTTGTAAACCCTTATACACTCATGTTCAGTAGAGGCTCATGACTCTCGACCCTTGGTCTATGGGAGTTGATGTATTATGGGACTTGGTTCCCTGTTTTCGTTATTTGTATCGCTATTGCTTCGTGATTTAATATGCTTAAATGGGCTAAAGAGAGCGTCTAGCTCCGTTGTTTATATTGATTGGTCAGGCTGGCTTAGCAATGTGCTGGGCGCCATCACGACCGGATTTGGGGTCGTGACAAGTTGGTATCAAAGCCTAGGTTTACTAGGCCTCGTGAGTCTTGAGCCGGTTAGTAGAGTCTTGTGGATCGGTACGGGGACGCCTGTACTTATCCTCGGGAGGCTGCGAACCTTTAGGAAACACTTCACATTTCTTGGAATTCTTATCGTGCGCACTTGATTCAGCTTGAGAGATAATTTTTGAAATTCCTTCCACACGTCTGTGTACGCATCGAGCGCTCGGTAATGTAATTGCCTTATGGCTTGTGATTTCCCCGAGTGAGGGGCGAGATATAATCTCTGTGAGTTCATGTTGGGCCGGTCGGGATGACTTGAGGCTGGACCTTGTTTATGACTTGAGCATTGAGGTGCTGATTTTGTGAGTGGTGGCAATAGATAATGTACTGAGGGTTTGAAACCCTGTATTTGCATTATACAGTGCTATACTCTGAGATGGAATACGCGTCATGTGACGAGCGTGGTGGTATTGTGACTGGGGATTTGGACTTGATCCTTCCCAATTGATAAATTACTGTGTAAAGTGACTAAGACTGGGCTTATATCTATGTACTCGGTCTAGTAGCCATGTTTGGGGCCTTGTGCCGATCTGTAGAGTATTATGGAAGGTTTACTAATGGATGAGTTGTTAATTGTTCGACTCTTATCTAAACTATTGTGTAGCCCCGAGCTATGGGCGTGGTGAATATTTATCATATCTCGTAATTGGATGGTAAAATGCCTTATTTGTAGTGGAACAAGTTTAAACTCAGGAAGACTAAAGTGATTTTGCTATGTGTATCCTGGTGGAAGGTATTGTGATGAAATGCTAAATTGAGAAAGAGGTATGTGGATTGATTCTCATGTGTAATTGAAATGTAGTTGATATGTGTTATGATTCGAGCAGGTACAACGCATGTTCGTGTACCAATTATGATAATATGAATTGTGTAGTATTGAGATTTAATGTTGTTGAAATACATTGTGATGTCTTGTTGAGCTGTGAATGTATTGCTAGGATGGTTTTGGTGATTCTCTGGCAGGTGGATAGGCCAATTTACAAAGGGAACTCTGCCGAAATTTTTGGAAAAATTCGGGACTTAGAAAAGATTTTGTCACCTAAAGAGGGGGCGTAACTGTTGTGTGTGAATGAATGCAAGAATTGCAAAAGAGTTAATATTTCTGATGATTCGAATCTCCGTCGAAGCTTGTAAATGACTTGAGTTTAATATCATACTAACATTTCGGCATCACTTGAGTAATACTGATATGAGTAGTTGAAAGTGCTTTGATGAATGGCTTCGAGCTAAGTTGGGGAGGTTGCTATTGATTAACCGATTGCACTATTGTGTGCTATGTTGATTCTGTCTCTAAGTATGTTGGAAAATTCTGATAAAGGTTATGGTGCTTCGTAGATGTGAAGAAATACTAGGGTATTTTGAACTGAGGTTGGTAAGGAATGCTTGGTGTATAGAAAAGAGTGATAGCTAATAGTATCCGTATGTAATCATGATCTGCAGTGTCAGAGTTCTAATAAGGCACAAGTGGTTCTGTTCAATAAGACAGTTGAATTACAGCTGAATAAGGATGACTAACGCCCGAGAATTATTTACGGTGTTCAAGATTTTACTTGTAACAACCAGGTGTCTCAAAATTGTACATGTGGCTAAAGATGGTGGTTTCGTTAGAAGAGATCGGTACTTGTGTTATATTATGTGAATGAAGGGATTCTATGTAATCCGTATTGGAAGGTAATGATAACGAATTCAAATCGCAAGAGGTTCTTCAAATAAAGTATTGTAGGATGTGATCCTTCTGGAAATATTGAGAGAGTATTCAGTGGCCTATATGTCTCAGACCGTGTGGTCTTATGTACGAGTCTCGTGTGGAATGAGTTCATGTGTTATGGTGCTACGGTAGTGGCTAATATTAAATCAAAGATGAATCAGAAAGGAAACTGGGTAAATGGAACAACTTGTTAATAAACCGAAGTGGTATGATAAAGAATACGACTAATTCCTGGTATGTGGTTGAAGTAAGGAGTCTTGCAGATATTGTGCAATAAAGCTTTTGAGTGTTGGCAGTCGTGTAACCCGATATGGGTATAATATGTGTATAAGGACTCAGTCCTGGCAGTTTAACTTATGCAATGTGATTGGGAGAAAGAGTTTATGATGTGTTTTAATGTGGTTTGAAAAATAAGTGTATTTCCTGTTGGTATGCAAAGCTTGGAATGTGTAATGAGTTTTCTCTATATGAGATCATAAAAGTCCTTGACTAGTTGATTGCGTCGATGTTTGCGGCGTAGGAAAGGGATGAGAATTTCCATGTTATCTTAGTATGGTATACGCGATGTGTTATGGAAAGTTGATAATGGTATATTCTAGGTTTTGAGAACAGTTCATAATATATGGGAAGTCAATAAAATTATTGAGCAGCGCGAACAACTGCAGATGAATTAAGAATCGATCTTTCTGATGATTTAAGAAAACGGTACTGCTATTCTAGTAATTTGGCAGGGTATATGGTGCAAAGGGACAAGGTAATGTAAACTGATAATATCCATGGTAGAGTGGTATTCTCTTGTTGGATCGACTAAAATAATTGAGTTGTTGATGGCATAATGAAATTTCTGAATGGCTGTCGTGGTATGAATGGACGCTTGATGTGCGTTATGTATATGTACGGTGAAATACGGAATCGGGCATAGTGATTCATATGTTATATATGTGTAGGAGACTTGAAATTCTCGTTAATCCGCCTATGCAGTGGTTGTATATCGTGTGCATCGACACCGTTTTGTGATTATTGGAAATCGGAAGCCTTAGAGGCTCTCTCTTGACTTGATAAAACGAATTCGAATTATGATACTTGATTGCTGACTGGTTGTCATGGGTCAGATTGTCTAGACTAATGTGATATGGACTATGTCGAAAAATGGCACAAATTGCATAGAAGAGAGCATCAGAGTATGCTCCAACAGAACAGTGGTACCCAGGACCAGCGGACGGCTGGTAGGCATTGCTTTGTCAGTTGGACCTTAGTGGCGGATGTTAGTGTAGAGGTATCTACCATTGATTTAGTTCCAGTATTGAGAAACGTTGTCAGATGCGTTTCATGTGGCCGAGCTTGAGGCTATATATATATATATGTTTGTTGTAATGAGAAAATTCGACTCGATATGCATTTCCTTTTTGCGAGATTTATGCATGGATCGGGTGGCACGCCGCCACGGTATGGTATCTAGATCGGGTGGAAAAAAAAAAAAGAGTTAGTTATATGTTACCTGGTAAATAATACCTCCTGGCTTCTGAGGAAAAGTCTGTATTGAGTATCGCTCGGTGAATGGCACATTGGTTGTGTCCTTTCAGGATTTGATAGCATATGTTAATTGTTTCACCGTGGGTGAGATTGATTGCTTGGATTCAGACCTAAATATGTGTGTGGCTGACCGTTTTGAGCTTGGTAAATTGAGGTGCTTCATGAGTAATAGTGTTTGGATATAATCACGAATCGTGGTAAGGCCACGTGATGTTATGACCTCTCGAGGAGGATTCAGGTACTCTTTCTATAATGCGAGACGCGATCTCAGTTCTATGTTATGATGGCACAGAGGAATTGAATTGCAGCTCTATTTGCTGGAGACAGTTGTCATGATTTGAGTTGTCATGATTCGAGTGTGTGCAGACGTTTCTATTGGAGCCTATGTTGTGCTCGTCGTGGCTTAGGCCGGTGTTAAGGTGTTTATCACCAGTGTGGTGTGTTATAATCGAAATGACCGTTGGAGTCATTATTGAATACGAGCATATTGGGTCTTAGCTTGTTAGAAAGGTAGAAACCGAGGTTTGGCTCCGAAACCTATCGTGGTATGAATTTTAAAAAGGGAAATAGATTCACGAATGGTTAACCCGAGAGATGGGTTCGGTATATCACGTGCTTCAGCTGCCGTGGGCAGGATATGGAGGTGTTGGAATAAGACTCTATCTAATGAAAGAGGTTTTCAGCTAGTATTTGGTGATTGTGGCCAATTGTTGTGATTAGAGACTATCGTCTCGAGTGATTGGGTTGTTTGATACATCATATGATCTCACCCGGAGTGGTGAGTATGGCTTATTGCAGTGGATTCTAGTGTATCCTGAGTACAGGAATGGGATTAGCAATTGGTATATGATTTCAGAAAGTACAATGTGGTTTATGGTTAAGATGGTCCGTGAGATTTCAGCTATATGGTGTTTCAGGCTTATGAGAGATAGGGCGACGTGTGATCGCCCGAATATATGCTGGGTAAGGTCATTCAGCTATTGAGTTGCTTCTAGTACCACTCCGGTACGCTCGAGGACGAGCGTTTGTTTAAGTTGGGGAGAATGTAACGACCCGGCCCGTCGTTACGGGAATTACCACCCCGTTATGTTGAAATTGTATGTTTTATGCTTTATTATCAATATTAAAGTCTATCGGGTGAGTTAGGAGTGAATTGGATTGAAAATGAGGCATATAGCCTTTGGGAAGGAAACTCGAATAAGGAAAGTCAACCCGGAGTTGACTATTTGGTTAGAGGGCTCGGAATCGGATTCCGATGATTCGGTTAGTTCCGGAAGGTGATTTGTGACTTAGGGGAGCGATCGGAATTGAATTTGGAGACCCGGTGTAGAAATAGGCTTGAATTGGCTAAGGTTGAATTTTGACGAAATCCGGATGGTAGGTGATATTTTGATCCGGGGGTCGGAATGGAATTCCGACAATTTCTGTAGCTCCGCTAGGTGATTTTGGATATGCCTGCAAAATTTCAGGTCATTCGGACATCGTTTGGTCGGGTTTTTGATCGAATGTGTAATTCGGAAAGTTTTAAGAAATTTAGGCTTGAATCCGTGTGTAATTGGTGATTTTGATGTTTAGGGTGGTGTTTTTATGATTGGAACAAGTTCGTATCGTGTTTTGGAGTATGTTGGTGGTTTTCGTTGGGGTCCCGGGGGCCTCGGGATGAATTCGGGGTCCAAACGGACCAATTTGTGCCAAAAGGCACTGCTGTTCTGCTGCAATAATCGCAGAAAAATTTTGTTCTCCGCGATCGCGGAGATGGCCATGCGATCGCGTAAGGGAGAAATCCTGGGCTCTGCGATCGCGAAGTTAAGCCTGCGATCGCGTAAGTCTGAAGGTTGGAGCATTGCGATCGCGTGAGGTTTTATGCGATCGCGTAGGGTATTTGGTCGGAAGCAGTGCGATCGCGTGTCGTGTGTCGCGATCGCGTAGGTTAATCTGGGAGCCGGCCGAGTTTGTTCACTGCGATCGCGTTAATTCGTTTGCGATCGCGTAGGGTCACTGAATTGTTCACTGCGATCGCGTCCAGGATCACGCGATCGCGTAGAGGAAAATTAGGCCGCCCAAAATTTGTGCATCGCGATCGCGTGCCAAAGGCTGCGATCGCGTAGAGCAAATTGCTCTGGCAGTGAATTTATATCACAGAACAGAGGGCTCACGGGTTTCACACCCCAAAACATAATTTTGAGCCCTAGAGAGAAGAAATCATGGGAGATTGCTGGGATTTCATCGGAGATTCGTCGGAGGTAAGCTTTGTGGCTTAATTACATCATTTTAACATGAAATCCTTGGTTAAATTTCTGTAAATGGAAGATTAAATATGGGTTTGAGCCCTAAGCCTAAATTGAAGAAAAACACCGATTTGAGTGGGCAAACGGAGTCCGATTTTGGTAAATTTTATGTGTATGGACTCGTGGCGAGACGAGGGTTCCGGAAATGTGAATTTCGTAAATTTTCGGAATGTGGGCCCGGGGCTCGGGTTTTGACAACTTTGGGAATTTTGATGTAAATTGAGTTGTATTGATTGGGTGTCGTCCCATTGGCCTAATTTGTTGTGTTTCTACTGTATTTGATCAGATTCTACGCGTACGGAGCTTGATTCTCGTGGCAAGGGCATTGCGGAATAGTCGTCGCGCTGTATTGAGGTGAGTAATAGATGTGGGTGATGACCAGCGGGTTCGAAACCCCGGTATACCACTTTGTGACGCTGTATAGCGGCGAGACACGCACACTCTCGAGAGTGCGGGGTCGATCATGAATTGGAGACTATATATTAGTCCAACCTGTTGATACTGTATTATTGGCTATTCTAGAGCCGTCGAACCTCCTTCTCGGATGGATATGTATATATATATTGTGATAATGGCCACTCTTGAGCCGAGGAACCCCCTTCTTGGGCGGTTGATTATACATGTGGGCCGTGAGCCGGTTATTGGATCCCGCGAGGATCGTTATCATTGTCTTATCACATAGACATGCTAGTTTACTACTAGTCCGCAGCTATTTTTGTTATTATGCTAATTCCAATCTCTGGAACTTGATATTACTGTTTTCCAATTGAAAAATGATAAAAGAGTTTTCACAAACTACTTTTGAGCCTGCGAGGGCTGTATCTGCATATTAGCTGACTAGTAGTGGATCGGGCTGCACGCCGCAGCAAGATATATGTTGGATCGGACTGCACGCCGCAGTGATATCTCTATGAGATGTGCTTGGGCTGTAGGAGCCCCTCCGGAGTCTGAACCCCCACAGTGAGCACGGGTACCCAAAAATTGGAGTCGGGCTACACGCCGTAGCGGTCATATCATGCATTGCATTGCATTTAGCTACATCTGCTAGTTGTTATGATATTTATTGGTAATTGTTGGTACAGGTACAGTGAATATTGATTCTATGACAGGGTAGCTGATTATAGTTTTACATAGTGCTTTATTGCGGATTTCTTATCTGCGCTGTCTTACCCTTGTTTATTACCACTGAGTCTGGCGGTACTCATTTTACTCCCTGCACCTTGTGTGCAGATCCAGGTACCTCTCAGCAGTGATCCAGTAGCTGTGCGAGGCGACGTTTGTGGATATTCGAGGTAGCTGCAGAGTCCGCAGGACCCGATATTCCTTCCTACTGTCTTTGGATTTTGTATTGACATTTCTTTCCGCTCTTGGTATTTTGTAAACCCTTATACACTCATGTTCAGTAGAGGCTCATGACTCTTGACCCTTGGTCCTATGGGAGTTGATGTATTATGGGACTTGGTTCCCTGTTTTCGTTATTTGTATCGCTATTGCTTCGTGATTTAATATGCTTAAATGGGCTAAAGAGAGCGTCTAGCTCCGTTGTTTATATTGATTGGTCAGGCTGGCTTAGCAATGTGCTGGGCGCCATCACGACCGGATTTGGGGTCGTGACAAGTTGGTATCAAAGCCTAGGTTTACTAGGCCTCGTGAGTCTTGAGCCGGTTAGTAGAGTCTTGTGGATCGGTACGGGGACGCCTGTACTTATCCTCGGGAGGCTGCGAACCTTTAGGAAACACTTCACATTTCTTGGAATTCTTATCGTGCGTACTTTATTCAGCTTGAGATATAATTTTGAAATTCCTTCCGCACGTCTGTGTATGCATCGAGCGCTCAGTAATATAATTGACTTATGGCTTGCGATTCCCTGGTCGAGGGGCGAGATATAATCTCGGTGAGTTCATGTTGGGCCAGTCAGGATGACTTGAGGCTGGACCTTGTTTATGACTTGAGCATTGAGGTGCTGATTTTGTGAGTGGTGGCAATAGATAATGTATTGAGGGTTTGAAACCCCGTATTTGCACTATAAAGTGATGTGTTGAGATGGAATACGCGTCATGTGACGAGCGTGGTGGTATTGTGACTGGGGATTTGGACTTGATCCTTCCCAATTGATAAATTACTGTGTAAAGTGACTAAGACTGGGCTTATATCTATGTACTCGGTCTAGTAGCCATGTTTGGGGCCTTGTGCCGATCTGTAGAGTATTATGGAAGGTTTACTAATGGATGAGTTGTTAATTGTTCGACTCTTATCTAAACTATTGTGTAGCCCCGAGCTATGGGCGTGGTGAATATTTATCATATCTCGTAATTGGATGGTAAAATGCCTTATTTGTAGTGGAACAAGTTTAAACTCAGGAAGACTAAAGTGATTTTGCTATGTGTATCCTGGTGGAAGGTATTGTGATGAAATGCTAAATTGAGAAAGAGGTATGTGGATTGATTCTCATGTGTAATTGAAATGTAGTTGATATGTGTTATGATTCGAGCAGGTACAACGCATGTTCGTGTACCAATTATGATAATATGAATTGTGTAGTATTGAGATTTAATGTTGTTGAAATACATTGTGATGTCTTGTTGAGCTGTGAATGTATTGCTAGGATGGTTTTGGTGATTCTCTGGCAGGTGGATAGGCCAATTTACAAAGGGAACTCTGCCGAAATTTTTGGAAAAATTCGGGACTTAGAAAAGATTTTGTCACCTAAAGAGGGGGCGTAACTGTTGTGTGTGAATGAATGCAAGAATTGCAAAAGAGTTAATATTTCCGATGATTCGAATCTCCGCCGAAGCTTGTAAATGACTTGAGTTTAATATCATACTAACATTTCGGCATCACTTGAGTAATACTGATATGAGTAGTTGAAAGTGCTTTGATGAATGGCTTCGAGCTAAGTTGGGGAGGTTGCTATTGATTAACTGATTGCACTATTGTGTGCTATGTTGATTCTGTCTCTAAGTATGTTGGGAAAATTCTGATAAAGGTTATGGTGCTTCGTAGATGTGAAGAAATACTAGGGTATTTTGAACCGAGGTTGGTAAGGAATGCTTGGTGTATAGAAAAGAGTGATAGCTAATAGTATCTGTATGTAATCATGATCTGCAGTGTCAAAATTCTAATAAGGCACGAGTGGTTCTGTTCAATAAGACAGTTGAATTACAGCTGAATAAGGATGACTAACGCCCGAGAATTATTTACGGTGTTCAAGATTTTACTTGTAACAACCAGGTGTCTCAAAATTGTACATGTGGCTAAAGATGGTGGTTTCGTTAGAAGAGATCGGTACTTGTGTTATATTATGTGAATGAAGGGATTCTATGTAATCCGTATTGGAAGGTAATGATAACGAATTCAAATCGCAAGAGGTTCTTCAAATAAAGTATTGTAGGATGTGATCCTTCTGGAAATATTGAGAGAGTATTCAGTGGCCTATATGTCTCGGACCGTGTGGTCTTATGTACGAGTCTCGTGTGGAATGAGTTCATGTGTTATGGTGCTACAGTAGTGGCTAATATTAAATCAAAGATGAATCGGAAAGGAAACTGGGTAAATGGAACAACTTGTTAATAAACCGAAGTGGTATGATAAAGAATACGACTAATTCCTGGTATGTGGTTGAAGTAAGGAGTCTTGCAGATATTGTGCAATAAAGCTTTTGAGTGTTGGCAGTCGTGTAACCCGATATGGGTATAATATGTGTATAAGGACTCAGTCCTGGCAGTTTAACTTATGCAATGTGATTGGGAGAAAGAGTTTATGATGTGTTTTAATGTGGTTTGAAAAATAAGTGTATTTCCTGTTGGTATGCAAAGCTTGGAATGTGTAATGAGTTTTCTCTATATGAGATCATAAAAGTCCTTGACTAGTTGATTGCGTCGATGTTTGCGGCGTAGGAAAGGGATGAGAATTTCCATGTTATCTTAGTATGGTATACGCGATGTGTTATGGAAAGTTGATAATGGTATATTCTAGGTTTTGAGAACAGTTCATAATATATGGGAAGTCAATAAAATTATTGAGCAGCGCGAACAACTGCAGATGAATTAAAAATCGATCTTTCTGATGATTTAAGAAAACGGTACTGCTATTCTATTAACTTGGCAGGGAATATGATCCAAAAAGGACAAGGTAATGTAAACTGATGATATCCAGTGGTATGGTGGTATTCTCTTGTGGGATCGACTGTAATAATTGAGTTGTTGATGGCATAGTAAAATTTCTGAATGGCTGTCGTGGTATGAATGGACGCTTGATGTGCGTTATGTATATGTACGGTGAAATACGGAATCAGGCATAGTAATTCATATGTTATATATGTGAAGGAGACTTGAAATTCTCGTTATCCGCCTATGCAGTGGTTGTATATCGTGTGCATCGACACCGTTTTGTGATTATTGGAAATCGGAAGCCTTAGAGGCTCTCTCTTGACTTGATAAAACGAATTCGAATTATGATACTTGATTGCTGACTGGTTGTCATGGGTCAGATTGTCTAGACTAATGTGATATGGACTATGTCGAAAAATGGCACAAATTGCATAGAAGAGAGCATCAGAGTATGCTCCAACAGAGTAGTTGTACCCAGGACCAGCGGACGGCCTGGTAGGCATTGCTTTGTCAGTTGGACCTTAGTGGCGGATGTTAGTGTAGAGGTATCTACCATTGATTTAGTTCCAGTATTGAGAAACGTTGTCAGATGCGTTTCATGTGGCCGAGCTTGAGGCTATATATATATATATGTTTGCTGTAATGAGAAAATTCGACTCGATATGCATTTCCTTTTTGCGAGATTTATGCATGGATCGGGTGGCACGCCGCCACAGGTATGGTATCTAGATCGGGTGGAAAAAAAAAAAAGAGTTAGTTATATGTTACCTGGTAAATAATACCTCCCGGCTTCTGAGGAAAAGTCCGTATTGAGTATCGCTCGGCGAATGGCACATTGGTTGTGTCCTTTCAGGATTTGATAGCATATGTTAATTGTTTCACCGTGGGTGAGATTGATTGCTTGGATTCAGACCTAAATATGTGTGTGGCTGACCGTTTTGAGCTTGGTAAATTGAGGTGCTTCATGAGTAATAGTGTTTGGATATAATCACGAATCGTGGTAAGGCCACGTGATGTTATGACCTCTCGAGGAGGATTCAGGTACTCTATTTCTATAATGCGAGACGCGATCTCAGTTCTATGTTATGATGGCACAGAGGAATTGAATTGCAGCTCTATTTGCTGGAGACAGTTGTCATGATTTGAGCTGTCATGATTCGAGTGTGTGCAGACGTTTCTATTGGAGCCTATGTTGTGCTCGTCGTGGCTTAGGCCGGTGTTAAGGTGTTTATCACCAGTGTGGTGTGTTATAATCGAAATGACCGTTGGAGTCATTATTGAATACGAGCATATTGGGTCTTAGCTTGTTAGAAAGGTAGAAACCGAGGTTTGGCTCCGAAACCTATCGTGGTATGAATTTTAAAAAGGGAAATAGATTCACGAATGGTTAACCCGAGAGATGGGTTCGGTATATCACGTGCTTCAGCTGCCGTGGGCAGGATATGGAGGTGTTGGAATAAGACTCTATCTAATGAAAGAGGTTTTCAGCTAGTATTTGGTGATTGTGGCCAATTGTTGTGATTAGAGACTATCGTCTCGAGTGATTGGGTTGTTTGATACATCATATGATCTCACCCGGAGTGGTGAGTATGGCTTATTGCAGTGGATTCTAGTGTATCCCGAGTACAGGAATGGGATTAGCAATTGGTATATGATTTCAGAAAGTACAATGTGGTTTATGGTTAAGATGGTCCGTGAGATTTCAGCTATATGGTGTTTCAGGCTTATGAGAGATAGGGCGACGTGTGATCGCCCGAATATATGCTGGGTAAGGTCATTCAGCTATTGAGTTGCTTCTAGTACCACTCCGGTACGCTCGAGGACGAGCGTTTGTTTAAGTTGGGGAGAATGTAACGACCCGGCCCGTCGTTACGGGAATTACCACCCCGTTATGTTGAAATTGTATGTTTTATGCTTTATTATCAATATTAAAGTCTATCGGGTGAGTTAGGAGTGAATTGGATTGAAAATGAGGCATATAGCCTTTGGGAAGGAAACTCGAATAAGGAAAGTCAACCCGGAGTTGACTATTTGGTTAGAGGGCTCGGAATCGGATTCCGATGATTCGGTTAGTTCCGGAAGGTGATTTGTGACTTAGGGGAGCGATCGGAATTGAATTTGGAGACCCGGTGTAGAAATAGGCTTGAATTGGCTAAGGTTGAATTTTGACGAAATCCGGATGGTAGGTGATATTTTGATCCGGGGGTCGGAATGGAATTCCGACAATTTCTGTAGCTCCGCTAGGTGATTTTGGATATGCCTGCAAAATTTCAGGTCATTCGGACATCGTTTGGTCGGGTTTTTGATCGAATGTGTAATTCGGAAAGTTTTAAGAAATTTAGGCTTGAATCCGTGTGTAATTGGTGATTTTGATGTTTAGGGTGGTGTTTTTATGATTGGAACAAGTTCGTATCGTGTTTTGGAGTATGTTGGTGGTTTTCGTTGGGGTCCCGGGGCCCTCGGGATGGATTCGGGGGTCCAAACGGACCAATTTGTGCCAAAAGGCATTGCTGTTCTGCTGCAATAATCGCAGAAAAATTTTGTTCTCCGCGATCGCGGAGATGGCCATGCGATCGCGTAAGGGAGAAATCCCGAGCTCTGCGATCGCGAAGCAAAGCCTGCGATCGCGTAAGTCTGAAGGTTGGAGCATTGCGATCGCGTGAGGTTTTACGCGATCGCGTAGGGTATTTGGTCGGAAGCAGTGCGATCGCGTGTCGTGTGTCGCGATCGCGTAGGTTAATCTGGGAGCCGGCCGAGTTTGTTCACCGCGATCGCGTTAATTCGTTTGCGATCGCGTAGGGTCACTGAATTGTTCACTGCGATCGCGTCCAGGATCACGCGATCGCGTAGAGGAAAATTAGGCCGCCCAAAATTTGTGCATCGCGAACGCGTGAGAGCTCACGCGAACGCGTAGAGCAAATTGCTCTGGCAGTGAATTTATATCACAGAACAGAAGGCTCACGGGTTTCACACCCCAAAACATAATTTTGAGCCCTAGAGAGAAGAAATCACGGGAGATTGCTGGGATTTCATCGGAGATTCGTCGGAGGTAAGCTTTGTGGCTTAATTACATCATTTTAACATGAAATCCTTGGTTAAATTTCTGTAAATGGAAGATTAAATATGGGTTTGAGCCCTAAGCCTAAATTGAAGAAAAACACCGATTTGAGTGGGCAAACGGAGTCCGATTTTGGTAAATTTTATGTGTATGGACTCGTGGCGAGACGAGGGTTCCAGAAATGTGAATTTCGTAAATTTTCGGAATGTGGGCCCAGGGCTCGGGTTTTGACAACTTTGGGAATTTTGATGTAAATTGAGTTGTATTGATTGGGTGTCGTCCCATTGGCCTAATTTGTTGTGTTTCTACTGTATTTGATCGGATTCTACGCGTACGGAGCTTGATTCTCGTGGCAAGGGCATTGCGGAATAGTCGTCGCGCTCGTATTGAGGTGAGTAATAGATGTGGGTGATGACCAGCGGGTTCGAAACCCCGGTATACCACTTTGTGACGCTGTATAGCGGCGAGACACGCACACTCTCGAGAGTGCGGGGTCGATCATGAATTGGAGACTATATATTAGTCCAACCTGTTGATACTGTATTATTGGCTATTCTAGAGCCGTCGAACCTCCTTCTCGGAGGGTTGCATATATATATTGTGATAATGGCTACTCTTGAGCCGAGGGACCCCCTTCTTGGGGCGGTTGATTATACATGTGGGCCGTGAGCCAGTTATTGGATCCCGCGAGGATCGTTATCATTGTCTTATCACATAGACATGCTAGTTTACTACTAGTCCGCAGCTATTTTTGTTATTATGCAAATTCCAATCTCTGGAACTTGATATTACCGTTTTCCAACTGAAAAATGATAAAAGAGTTTTCAAAAACTACTTTTGAGCCTGCGAGGCTGTATCTGCATATTAGCTGACTAGTAGTGGATCGGGCTGCACGCCGCAGCAAGATATATGTTGGATCGGACCTGCACGCCGCAGTGATATCTCTATGAGATGTGCTTGGGCTGTAGGAGCCCCTCCGGAGTCTGAACCCCCACAGTGAGCACGGGTACCCAAAAATTGGAGTCGGGCTACACGCCGTAGCGGTCATATCATGCATTGCATTGCATTTAGCTACATCTGCTAGTTGTTATGCTATTTATTGGTAATTGTTGGAAACAGGTACAGTGAAGATTGATTCTATGACAGGGTAGCCGACTATAGCTTTACATAGTGCTTTATTGCGGATTTCTTATCTGCGCTGTCTTACCCTTGTTTATTACCACTGAGTCTGGCAGTACTCATTTTACTCCCTGCACCTTGTGTGCGGATCCAGGTACCTCTCAGCAGTGATCCAGTAGCTGTGCGAGGCGACGTTTGTGGATATTCGAGGTAGCCGCAGAGTCCGCAGGACCCGACATCCCTTCCTACTGTCTTTGGATTTTGTATTGACATTTCTTTCCGCACTTGGTATTTTGTAAACCCTTTATACACTTATGTTCTTTAGAGGCTCATGACTCTTGACCCTTGGTCTATGGGAGTTGATGTATTATGGGACTTGGTTCCCCGTTTTCGTTATTTGTATCGCTATTGCTTCGTGATTTAATATGCTTAAATGGGCTAAAAGAGAGCGTCTAGCTCCGTTGTTTATATTGATTGGTCAGGCTGGCTTAGCAATGTGCTGGGCGCCATCACGACCGGATTTGGGGTCGTGACACTTACCTTCCCCTAACCTCTTACTTTGATGGTTCTTCTTTTTCAAGTGAAGTTAATAGGAACAAAGAACCTAGGGAAGCTGACATAAAGAAGCTCGAAGATATGCTAAAGTGCATTTTGGAACAACAGAATAAATTACTATTGCGGATAGAGAGGCAAGAGGAAACTATTCACAACTTGAAAGTTCACATGAGTCAACTGGCTGAAGTTTTTAATGCTCAACAAGCCAATATTGTGAATAGTATCCAAGAACTGCGCGAATTAGATATAAAAATTGATGAGCTAGAGGAGAAGGCTAGAGTAGAATACCAACAATCAATCGCAATAGATTTAGAGGATGTCGATGTTGTAGAAGAGATACTAGAGTGAACCAAGGATATTGAGGATACATATTTTGTTGACTCTATTGTCATTAGTGTTGAGAATGTAGATTGTCCCAATGTTAATGTAGTTGAGGGCATTGGTCCTCACTCCAAGCATTTCTCCACATTGTGTTTAGATGATGATATGGAAATAAAGTCGTTTGAGCCATTTGAGGAGTCAAGGAATGATGAACAAAGTGCTTTTTGGAATTCTTCTTGCCAGAAAGTCAGGATTACACACCTCATCTAAAGGCCAAGAAGTGCAGAATACTATATTATTTTATTGGGCCAGCCAGATTCATTCCACCACCCCAGGAGCATGATCATAGAGCAAAATCAAAACTTGGGGTCCGATTCATAAGTTCAAAGTGGAGGCAGAAAGTGATTCACGTTGTGCCGTAACGGTAAATCAAGCGCTTGTTGGGAGGCAACCCAACTTTATTACTTTCTTTTATTTATTTATTTAGATTTTTAATTATATTATTTTTTTAGTGTCAATTTGTTTCTAGGAGCATGGAAAGCAAATGTATTGGAAGGATGCACCAATAAATGCAATGGTTGGAACTACATGTGAGGTACCTGCACGAAGGATCAAGCTGGGAGAAGTCTGAGTACCCCATGAACTGCTAGTGCTTCGGCCTTTGGCCTATCAGGGAGTTTATTTTACCCTCTTGTATGTATGGATGTGCATTGGGATAATGCACAACTTTAAGTGTGGGGTGAGGAGATTGTCTAGGTGACTATTCCTGCTACTTTAGTTGTGTTTGTTTTTTTATAAAAAGAAATGAAGTTTTGCTGATGACGGATCTTCTAGACAGTTTTCTTGAGGGAAGTAAGTCTAAAGATAATAACAAAAAGATTTTTTTTGTTAGGTAGTGTAGCAATTATCCCTTGGTTTTTCTTTAAACCATGATTCTTTTCCAAGGGTTTTATTTGAACCGGGTGTAGTTAGTATTTTTTTTTGGGAAGTAGGAGCCATTGTGTTGTGTTACAAATTGAAGCGATATCTCTTGACTTTGTTAAGCTTTGAGAATAGTGAGTACTTTGGTTGTGACGCTTAGGCTCAATTTTTGACTCTTGTAGAAGTATCTTAAATTGTATTATCTTAACTTTGCTTAACTGCTTTGACTAGAGTGTCTATGAATCCAATTCTGAGTGAGTTATGTGCCATGTGTGTGTAAGGTTATGCATTATTTAGTGCATTGCATTTGATGCCTAGAACTTGCCCCGTGTATTTGCAAAGCGAAATAGTAGTTTTGTTCAGTCTTGGAAGTGATATAAGCATTTCTTATTGAGCCATATATACATATTTTACCCACCTAATTATTATGTATCATATTTAACCCCTTTGAGCCTGTAATCCTATTTATTTGGCAACCACATTACAAGCCTTACCTTTTTGCTTGAATTAATCAAGTATTTGAACATTTTCACCTATCATAAGAACTTGAATGTTATGAACTTTGTAAGAGATAAAGTGTGGGGTGGTTGGTTTGGCTTTTGAGTGGAATAAATTGAATAAGGAGAAATGTGCACCGTTTTGAAAAAAAAAAGGAAGAGCCACTTGAATTGAAAAAAAAAATAGTTTGTGAAAAAAAGAATTCTTTGATATGTGGTGGCTCTTGATGTGAGTGTCCTTAAAGAAGAACGGAGTAATTTATATTGATGTGAAGGTAATATTTTGGTTTGACATAAGTATGAGGTTTGAATGTTAAAGTATATGTATTAAAGTGCTTAGGGAGGTGTAGTCACTCTTATATCTAAATGTATCGTACCCGTCGCGCAGCCTACATTACAACCAAATAAAGTCCTAATTGATCCAAGATTGAATGAGATCGATTAGTAGAGTAGTACACTACGGGCAAGCTTATGGTGCATATTTTGTGGCATATGAATGTTATTTCTTAGAGTGAGTGAATTCTTTCTATCTTGAGTTCCTAAGTGTTCTTAAATTTTATTGTGTGGAACTACTCTCTTGTGTTGTGAGGGTACTTGATTCATGAAGGAAAGGAAATGTCAGTGACCTCTATGTTAGAGTAAGTAAGTGAGTTGTGAATAATGCGTGGTACTTGTGAGTCAAATCTTGAGGTGAAGATGTTACGCTATTGTGCTTAGGCTATTTTAAATACTCTTGGTGTGATGAGTTAGGAGAATTGTTTAAAAAGGTCGTGTCTATAAAAAAGAAGTGTAGTTCGATTACTCGAGGACGAGCAATGATTTAAGTGTGGGTTGTTGATGATAGACTATAATTACGTATTTTAGTCGCTTATTACACTCGAGTTTACTACACTTTAATTGAGTTTGAGCTTTAATCGCTAGTGTTTTGCACTAATTGTGTGTTTTGTACTTTGTAGGTGTGATTCCGAGCTATATAGATGTTATATAATGAATTTAAGTGATTTGGAGTTTTGAAGTATGAGTAAAAGCTCAAGGAATTAAGTCATCATCGTGTCCGGGGGTCAAATTTGATTGTTGAGAACAAACGAAGACTCTATGAGGCATATTGCGCACTGTCTAGTAAATTGGACATAACCTTTTCGTCAGAACTCCGTTTTGGCTCTATAAAATATGGTTGGAAAGGTAACTCAAAGGGCTACAACTTTACGCTTTTTAGATTTTCCAAATTAAAAATGGACCAGGATGAAATAATGCGGTTTCACCGCGATCGCGGTAGAACCACAGCAGAAAATCAGAGACCATATTTGGCCGCGGTTCTACCGCGTTTTGGCCGCGGTCGTGCCGCTCCCGGTGTCAAAAATAGTCCTATTTAGTTTGGGACAAGTTTATTTCGGACCTACACTATTCCAAGTTGTATAAAAGGCGTTCTAAACATATTTGGAAGCAGGGGGCATATTTTGGACACAAATTCAACCTAAGGAGGAAAGAATACATTGGGAGCAAGGCGGAGAATTCTTCTACAAGTTTTTCCTTCCTCTTCCTATTTTTCATTGTTGGTTATGACTTTTAGAATTGTAGTTTTACATACTATTATGAATAGCTAATTTGTTATCTAGAGTTTTGATAGAACCTTTTGTAGGATAAATACTTGTTATGTTTTTCTATAATTCAGCCATAGCTTTTCTCTATTTGTTCAACAACGTGTATATTCTGGTTGATTGAAGAGCTCTCAATTAGCTATGCCTATTTAGTATGCATAACTAGGGAGAGAGTGCATATTTAGGTAATAGTTGAACAACACCACTCCCAAAGTATATGAGGCATTAATAACCAAGGGTTTAAATGCGGGATTAGAGATAACGAAGCCTTGGGTGCAATCTGAAGTGAGTTGTATTAAAAGTCAGCTAGCGTAGCTCGGGACAGTGCGTCTAGTAAATTATCGTAATTACTCGGGAGAAATTTACGGTAGTAAGAGTGCTCATGATTGGTAGGGAATAATTTGGCGAAATTATAGAAGACATAGAGGGAAGGATTCCGACAATTAGGGAAATCATAACTCAGACCTCCTTAATCATGTCTCTTACCCTTACTATATTTAGTTGTTAATTTAGTAGTTTAATTTATTATTTAATTAGTTAAACACAAGAATCTTAATATCTATAAGTTAGGAATTGTTCAACTTTTCTTCTTGGTGATAGTGAATAGCTGTAGCTAAACCTTAGTTCTCTATGGGATTCGACTCCGGACTTATAAACCAGATTATATTTGCAGCGACCGCATTATCCTTTTTATAAGGCATAGTTGGGTGTGATCAATAAACAAACATATAAAATTATAATAAAACTAACATAATGAAGAATTGGTGCTACTGGGCTCCAAATATTGAGCCTAGAACCCTTATGTCAATATTTAATTTTAAAAATTAATTATTTAATCAAAAAACAAATATATAAAATTTTAATAAATCAAACACATCGAAGAATTGTTGCTACTAAGCTCCAAATATGGAGCTTGGAACCCATGTCTCAATATTTAATTATCAATATTGATAATTCAATCGAAAAATAAATATATAAAATTATAATAAAATTAACTCATCGAAGAATTGGTGCTATTGGGCTCCAAATATGGGGCCTGGAACCCATATATCAATATTTAATTATAAAATTATAATTATTTAATCTAAAAACAAATATATAAAAATATAATAAAACTAACACATCGCAGAATTGGTGCTACTTCGCTCCAATTATGGAGCTTGAAACCCATATGTCAATATTTAATTATTTAATTAAAAAATAAACATATAAAATTATAAATCTAACATGTAATTAATATTGTTTATTTTACAGTGGACGGCATGGAGGCGCCTCCTATTCATCCCGGACCTTTTAGCGATCATCAACTCTTGTTACAAGGCAACCATATGTTAGCCCACTTATGGGAGGGTGAGTTACTGACCTAGACTCCCCGCGGCAGGAAAGTGGACGACATGTGAGACTTTCTGCATGGTAGAGTTCTCCACATGTGACGACCGGGCCCGTCGTCACGTGATTTACCGCTCTGTTTTCCCCATATTATATTTCTCTATGCTTCAATATCAGTATTTAAGGTGATCGGGTAGAATTGGATTGGTTTTAGATGGAAATGAGACATTTAGTCTCTTAAAAGGAAGCTTGATTTGGATAAGTCAATCAGAAGTTTACTATTTAGTTAGAGGACTCGGATAGAAAGTCCGATGATTTGATTATCTTCGGGGGATGATTTGTGACTTAGGAGCGCGATAAGAATTAAATTTGGAGGTTCGGTGTGAAATTAGGATTGAATTGGCGAAGTTAGCATTTTGGTGAATTTCGGTTGATAGGTGAGATTTTAATCCGGGGATCAAAATAGAATTCTGAGAGTTGCAGTAGCTACGCTAGGTGATTTTGTATGTGCGGGTAAAAGTTTTAGGTCATTTGAAGGTGTTTTGATTGGATTTTTGGTCAAATGTGTGTTTCAGAAGTTTTAAAGAAACTTAGGCTTGAATTCAATGTGAATTGATGATTTTAGTGTTGTTTGATGTGTTTTAATGATTGGAACAAGTTTGTATGATGTTTTGGGGTATGTTGGTACTTCTGGTTGTGGTCCCGGGGATGCGGGGTGATATCAGATGGCTAACGAAGAGTAATTGGATTTGGTGTATTACAGAAATGCAGCAACGGTTGCAGACCACTTTTGGCCTTCACGTTCGCATAGTTGTAGTTTCTGGGCCATCGCTTTTATGATAGTGGCCTCACGTTTGCATATAAGGTCCTGGGGGCCCAGCCTAATTTGTTCATCACGTTCGCGATGGGGAAGTCGCGTTCGCGTAATGGATGTCCTTGTGCATCGCGTTCATGTTTGGAGCTCCACGTTCGCGTAGTGTTAGAAGCTGAAGCAATGCGTTCGTATCATTTGGTACGCATTTGCAAAGAGTTAATTGGTCAGTGAGATTTTTGTTCATCACGAACGCGAGAGGGCCCTCGCGTTCGCATAGAAGAAAAGCTGGGCGACAAAAGGGTTTATTAATGATATTTCATCTGCGACCCATTTATCATTTTTTTCCTCTATTTTTTAACCACCTCAAGAGTTTTTTGGTAGAAATTGAAGAGGGTTTTGGCGGGAATTTGTAACGACCCGACTCGTCGTTATGGGAGTTATCGTCCCGTTTTATTCATTTAACACTTCAATATACTTATTTATATGTGTTTGGAAAGTTAGAAGCAAATCAGAATCAAATTCGGAGGTTCGGTGTAGTTTTAGGCTTGAATTGGCTAAGGTTGAATTTTGGCGAAAACCGGACGGTAGGTGATATTTTGATCCGGAGGTCAGAATGGAATTCCGACAGCTTTTGTAGCTTCGTTATGTGATTTTGGATATGTCTGCAAATTTTCAGGTCATTCGGACGTCGTTTGATCGGGTTTTGGATTGAATGTTAGTTTCGGAAGTTTTGAAGAAACTTAGGCTTGAATCCGTGTGAAAATGGTGATTTTGATGTTTACGATGGTGTTTTTATGTTATGAGCAAGTTTGAATGAGGTAATGTGATATATTGGTGGCTTTGGTTGAGTGTCCCGGGGATCTCGGATCATTTCAGATGGCCAACGGGCAAGTTTTGATCAAAAGTTGCAGCAGAAAAATTGCAGTCAATGATTGCTCTATGCGATCGCATAGAGTCATTGCGATCACATAGAAGAGCCTGGAGGGTGTGAGAGAATGTGCTATGCGATCGCATAGCAAGGGGTGCGATCGCATAGGCTTATCAGACTGCACATTGCGATCGCATACCTAGTGTTGCAATCGCAGAGAAGAAAAGATGAGGCTTAGAAGATTGTGCTATGCGATCGCGGAGATGCATTGCGATCGCATAGAAGGGGAAATTGGCAGGAAAATTTAACACTATGCGATCGCATAGGGCCATTGCAATCGCATAGAAGGGACGTCTGTGCAGAAACAGATTAATTAAAAACCAATCGCGGCCCTAATCATTATTTCACAAATTTCACTTCGTGAAGAGAGGGTTTTGGATGCTGTGAAGAGAGGAATCAACTGGGTAACATCGGAGGTAAGTTTCTTGACTCAAACACACAATTATATGGTAGAATTAACATCAATCTTCATGAATTTGGGTAGAAATTGTGAAGAATTATGGCCTAGGTTTTGAAAACGAGAGTTTGACTTTTGAAAGGCCATTCGAACTCCGATTTTGATAAATTTTATATGCACGGACTCGTTGCGAGACGAGGAACATGTTGGTATAAATTTTGGAATATTTAGAGTAGTGTACCAAAAGTCGAGTATTACCAACTTGGTGTATTATCGCGTATTTCGTATAAATTGAATTGGGTTATGTTTCTTTGACCTGTAATTGATATAATTGTTGTTGTTTGACTAGATTCTACACACGAGGCAGCAAATTCAAAAGGAAAAGGCATCACAGACGAGTCTTCGACCGGCTAGAGGTGAGTAGTTTGTGTATATGGTAGCCTGAGGGTTCGAAACCCCGGCTTAGCACATTATGACGCTAGTAGGGCGTGGCAGGCAACCCGTGGCAGGTGCGGGATTGATTGTGACTGGGGATTGAGACTTAGTCCATCCCGAATGAATATGATATGATAACTGTGGTTGAAAAACACCTTGTTTGATATAATTGTGGGCTGTAAGCCGTATTTGAGGCCTTGTGCCGACCTGTAGTATCCCTAGGGGATAGTTATATATGTGATAGCTATACTTGCTTAATCACTGATCTCAGTCCTGGTTTGGAAATCATCGTATTGAATTGCTACGTCACATGTTTTGGAAAAATTAAATAAAAGTTAATGTATTTTCATAATTTATGAACTGGAACCTGGAAATAATAATAATTGAGCTATTGTGTGACTTATATGATTGTTGTGGACTGAGGATGGATCAGGCTGCATGCCGCAACAGTTGTTATGATATGAGGATCGGGCTGCACGCCGCAGCGGTATTTGCGCTTGGGCTGTAGGAGCCCCTCCGGTGTCTGTACATACCCCCAGTGAGCGGCATCGACGTTAAATGGATCGGGCTACATGCCGTAGCGGTTATGTGCTTTGCATTGCATCTTTGTCTGTGAATTATCTTTGATAGTGGTAATGTACTGTTGTTGCTATTTCGTAGGAGGAATCGGACTGTAGTTTAGCTTTATTATCTGGTATTCTCTGGATTTCTTACTTCCAGCTACTTGTATATATTTATTACTCACTGAGTACTTAGTACTCACCCCTACTCCCTGCACCTTTGTGTGCAGATTCAGGTACACATGAGGGATATATGAGCACTCCAACTTTTATCAATATTTATACGAGTTGCTGAGGTAGCTGCTGGCATTCGCAGGACCTGTCATCTCTTCTTATTGCAGTTTTCCTTTGTATACACATTATTCATACTTGAGTATTTGGTAATTTAGATATTGTATCTGATCATGTCAGAGGCTCTAGACTCGTGACCCTAGATCTTTGGGGTGACTATTCAGTTTAGCTTTATTGGTGATAATAATATTCAGGTAATTGATTTGAGCTTCATGCTCGGGATGAGAGTGTAAATGGTCCGGCTTACCTAGCAGGTGTGTTGGGCGCCATCACAACCGGGATTGGGGTCGTGACAAAGTTGATATCAGAGCCTAGGTTACTAGGCCCATGAGTCTTGAGCCGGTTGGTAGAGTCTCGTGGATTGGTATGGGGATGCATGTACTTATCCTCGGGAGGCTGCAAACCTTTAGGAAACACTTCACATTTCTTGGAATTCTTATCGTGCGTACTTGATTCAGATTGAGATATACCATTTTGAAACTCCTTTCGCACGTCTGAGTAAGCTTCGAGCGCTCAGTAATATAATTAACTTATGGCTTGTGATTCCCCGGTCGAGGGGTGAGATATAATCTCTGTGAATTCATGCTGGGCCAGTCGGGAGGACTCGAGGCCAGATCCTTGTCTATGATTTGAGCACCCTGGTGCTGATTTTACAAACTAGTATTATGAAATTTCGTGTGATCGATATTGTTCCTAACCGTGGAAATGGCAGCTTAATAATGTACGAGTTGTCAGGTGTTAGACCCTTATTGTAATCTATTGTTGTTGTCACGACCCCAAATCCGGTCGTGATGGCGCCCAGCACACTACTAGGCCAGCCCGACCAATCAACAACAATCATAGAGCTATGAGCTCGCCTTATCCCATTTAAGCATATCAATTGTAAAGTAACAATGGGGGATATATCGAAACAGGGGAACCAAGTCCCAACGCATACCAACTCCCATAGACCGAAGGGTCAAGAGTCATGAGCCTCTACAGAGTATACAAAGTGTAAATAGTGAATATAACTGTGCACAAGTGTGGGATGATCGGAACAAAAATACAGACAAACTGGAGAATCAGGTCCTGCGAACACTGGCAGCTACCTCGACTGTCCAAAAGCACTCCCGAGCCGCAATAGAATCAGCTCTACTGTGATGTACCTGGATCTGCACACAAGGGGCAGGGAGTCGGGTGTGAGTACTTCCAACTCAGTAGTAATAAAAGTAAATAATGCTGAAGGGAAGAAAACCTCGCAAGGCACTATCTCATGCTACACAATACAGAACTATCTTTATTCCTTACCAGTATATGTGAGTAGATTATTAGAAATCTCAATTTTTAGCTTCTTTCTTTCATGAAACATACCAATACCTGGAACAATCTCAAACAGTGCAAGTCCGCACTCAAATCAGCCCCTCCGGCTCAGCACTCCTTATCAATTTGCACCAGGAGATCTGGTCAATAAGGCAACTAATGCATGTGTGCCATTAATGTATGAGTGCAAAATGTTATGCCACGTAGTACACGTAAACCAATGTATGTATTCAATGCAATGCATATGACCGCTACGGCGCGTAGCCCGATCCAATTTGGGTACCCGTGCCCTCAGCCACAATCAGTCTAACAAATAATCAAGAAAACCCTACAGGCAACAATATCATATTAGCTCACAGCTAAAAATGTTATTAAGACCTTTTTCAAGTTTTTCCTAACCTTACAAAAATACTGATTAGCAAAAATACCATTTTTAACCTTAAATTTAGAATAAAATATGCACGGTGTTATCAAAACAGTGATACCAATCCCCTGAAGGATTCAAATAATTGGCACGAAGCCCAAACATGATAATTAGTCCAATTCATTTCAACAATTAGGTGTTATTATTTATTACGCGGGACGGACCAAGTCACGATCCCCAATGGTGATCTACCCCACACCCGTTATCCGGCGTGCAAGTCACCTCAACACAGCACTAAGATGTACAAGTCCGGGGTTTACTAACCCTCAGGACATCATTTACAAGTATTATGAACCGATGAAAACTCATGCCCGCGATTCCTTAGCTACTTGAACCGGCATCCACGCACGTCAAAACTAGCTAAAATCAATACAAATATATCAACATAGGCTAATGGAACATAACCCAATCGAAAGAACCCGAAAAATATCAAAAATCACGAAATTTGCAAAACCCGAGCCCCGAGCCCACATCTCAAAAAATTTCGGAACTCATATTTCTAGAATCCTCGTCTTGCCACGAGTCCATACATATAAAATTTACCAAAATCGGAGTTCGACTGGCCTTTCAAAACCCAAATTTTCGTTTTCAATAACTAGGCCACAGTCCTTCACAACTTCTACCCAAATTCATGAAGATTGAATGTTAATTCTACCATAAAATGATGTTTTCGAGTCAAGAAACTTACCTCCGATGAATACCCAATGATATCTCAGTGTTTTCCCATGAGTTCTTCTCTCTAGGGCTCAAAATTGTGTTTTTGCGGTATAAACCCGCGACTACACTGTCTCTGCAATTAAACTCACTGCCTGAACATTTAACTCTACGCGTTCGCAATGTCCCTCACGCGAACGCGATGGCCTGCTCGATTACTTCATCGCGAACGCGACGCCCTATCACGCGTCCGCAAAGTTCATTTCCCCCAGCCACCAGATTTCTTCTACGCGAATGCGTCTCCCTTTCACGCGATCGCGATGGTCTCCATCTTTCTCCTACGCGAACGTGTAGGTCCCCACGCGAACGCGAGGCTTCGCCTGTTTCACCTTCGCGAATGCAGCCTTCTCCCACACGAATGCGATGCAGTGCCCTGCCTGGCCTTCGCGAACGCGGGCCTTGCCCTCGCGAACGCGAAGGCTAAAATCCTGCCCAGAGATCTGCAATTTACAACAGACTTTTCTTTGCTTCAAAATGCCGGATGATGGTCCGGATTCACCCCGAGGCGCCCGGGACCCCAACGAAAACCACCAACATACTCCAAAACACGATACGAACTTGTTCCAATCATAAAAACACCATCCTAAACATCAAAATCACCAATTACACATGAATTCAAGCCTAAGTTTCTTCAAAATTTCCGAATTGCTCATTCAATCAAAAACCCGGCCAAACGACGTCCGAATGACCTGAAAATTTGCAGGCATATCCAAAATCACCTAACGGAGCTACTGCAACTGTAGAAATTCCATTCCGACTCCCGAATCAAAATCTCACCTACCGTTTGGATTTCACCAAAATTCAACTTTAGCCAATTCAAGCCTATCGGGTCTCCAAATTCAATTCCAATTGCTCTCCTAAGTCACAAATCATCCCCCGAAACTAGTCGAATTATCAGAATCTGATTCCGAGCACTCTAACTCGATAGTCAACTCTAGGTTGACTTTCCATATTCAAACTCCCTTCAAACATGCTATTTGCTTCATTTTCGATTCAATTCACTCCTAACTCACCCGATAGGTTCTAACACTGATATATATTAAGGCAAAAGATATGTAAATGCAAGGTAACGGGGTGGAAATTCCCGTAACGACGGGCCGAGTCGTTACATTCTCCCCAACTTAAACAAACGCTCGTCCTCGAGTGGACTCAGAGTTGTACTAGAAGCAACCCAATAGCTGAATGACCTTACCAAGCATATATTCGGGCGATCATACGTCACCCTATCTCACATAAGTCCGAAAACACCATATAGTCAAAATTTCACAGACCATCTGAACCATAAATCACATTGCACTTTCCGAAATCATATGCCAAATGCAAATCCCATGCCTATACTCGGGATACACTCGAATCCACTGCAATAACCCATATTCACTACTCCGGGTGAGATCATATGATGTATCGACAACCCAATCACTCGAGACGATAGTCTTTAATCACAACAACTGGCCACAATAACCAAATACTAGATGAAAACCTCTTTCATTAGATAGAGTCTTATTCTAACACCTCCATATCTTGCTCACGGCAGCTGAAGCACGCGATATACCGAACCTATCTCTCATGTTAACCATTCGTGAATCTGTTTCCCCTTTAAAACCTGATACCACAATATGTTTCAGAGCCAAGCCTCGATTTTACCATTCTAACCAACTGAAATCACATATGCTCGCTCTCCATAAAGACTCCAACAATCATTTCGATCATAACACACCGCACTGGTGACATGACACCTCAAACACCGTTCTAAGCAGCGACGAGCACAACATAGGCTCCAATAGAAACGTCTGAACACACTAGAATCATGACAGCTCAAATAATGACAACTGTCTCCAGCAAAAGAGCTGCAATTCAATTCTTCTGTGCCATCATAACATAGAACTGAGATCGCGTCTCGCATTATAGGAATAGAGTACTTGAATCCTCCTCGAAAGGTCATAACATCACGTGGCCTTGCCACGATTCGTGATTCTATCCAAACGCTATTACTCATGAAGAACCTCAAGCTACCAAGCTCAAAACAGTTAGCCACGCACAGATCTAGGTCTTGAACCCAAGTAATCAACCTCACCCACGGTGAGACAATTAACGTATGCTATCAAATCCTGAGAGAACACAACCGATGTGCCATTCGCCAAGCGATACTCAATACGGACTTTTCCTCAGAAGCGAGGAAGTATTGTATACTAGGTAGCATATAACTAACTATATTTTCACAATATTCTGTTGCGGCGTGCAACCCGCTCCAATGACATACCCGTGGCGGCATGCCACCCGATCTAGATACCATACCTGTGGCGGCGTGCCACCCGATCCAAATAAAACGTGGCAGCGTGCCACCCGATCCACGCATAAATCTCACAAATGCATATCGAGTCGAATTTTCTCATTACAGCAAACATATATATATAGCCTCAAGTTCGGCCACATGAAACGCATCTGACAACGTTTCTCAATACTGGAACTGAATCAATGGTAGATACCTCTACAGTGACATCCACCACTAAGGTCCAACTGACAAAGCAATGCCTACCAGCCGTCCGCTGGTCCTAGGTACAACTACTCTGTTGGAGCATACTCTGATGCTCTCTGCTACGCAATTTGTGCCATTTTCCGACATAGTCCATATCACATTAGTCTAGACAACCTGACTTATGTCAACCAGTCTGAAATAAGGTATCATAACCCAAATTCATCATATCAAGCTAAGAGAGAGCCACTAGGGCTTCCGATTTCCAATAATCATAAAACGGTGCCGATACACGCGATATACAACCACTGCATAGGCGGATTACGAGAAATTCTAGTCTCCAACACATATATAACACATGAAGTGCTATACCTGGTTCCACACTCCACCGTACGAATACATAATGCACATCAAGCACCCAGTCGTTCCACGAAAGCCATCCAAGAATTTCACTATGCCATCAACGACTCAATTATTATAGTGGATCCAACAAGAGAATACCACCATGCCATTAGGTATTATCAGTTTACATTACCTTATCCTTTTTGGATCATATTCCCTGCCAAGTTAATAGAATAGCCGTACCATTTTTTTAAATCATCAGAAAGATCGATTCTTAATTCACCTGCAGCTGTCCGCGCTGCTCAATAATATTATTGACTTCCCATATATTGTGAACTGATCTCAAAACCTAGAATATACCATTATCAACTTTCCATAACACATCGTGTATACCATATCACACTAAGACAACATGGAAATTCATATCCCTTTCCTCCGCCTCAACATCGGCGCACTCAACTAGTCAAGGACTTTTGTGATCCCATATAAAAGAAAACTCATTACACATTCCACGCTTCGCATACTGGCAGGAATATACTCATATTCAAACCATGATAGAACACATCACAAACTATTTCTTCCCATTCGCTGCATACGTTTAACTGCCAGGATTGAGTCCTTATACCCATATCAAGTTACACAACTGCCAGCACTCAAGAGCTTTGCTGCAATGTCTGCAAGACTCATTACTTCAACCACATACCAGGAATCAATTGTATTCCTTTTTATACCATTCTGGTTTATTAACAAGTTGTTCCATTTACCAAGTTTCCTTTCTGATTCATCTCTAATTTCATATCAGTCTTTACTGTAGTATGACAATGCCTCAACCCTTTTTACCACACAAGACTCGTACGCAAGACCACACGGTCTAAGATCTGTAGGCCATTTAATACTCTCTCAATGTTTCCCAAAAGTACCACATTCTACCACACTTTATTTTGATGAACTTCCCGCGATTTTTAAATTGTTATCATTACTTCCCAATACGGATACCTAGAATCCCATCATTCACATGATATAACACAAGCCTTGATCTTCTCTAACGAAACCACCATCTTTAGCCACATACACAAATCTTAAGGCACCTGATTGTTACAAGCAAAATCTTTAACACTACAAAACCATTCTCGGGCATCATTCACCCTTATTCAGCTATAATTCAACTGTCCTATTGAGTAGAACCACTTGCGTTTTGTTAGAACTCTGACATCGCAGAACGTGATTACTTACAAATACAATCAGCTATCTTTCTTTTCTATACGGTGAATATTCGTTACCAACAGCAGTTCAAAATACCCTAGTACTTCATCAAATCTACGAAGCACCATAACCTTTACCAGAATTTCCCAACATACTTAGAGACAGAATCAACATAGCACACAATAGTGCAATCAGTTAATCAATAGCAACCTCCCAACTTAGCTTGAAGCCATTCATCAAAGCACTTTCAACCACTCATATTATTATTACTCAAGTGATGCCGAAATGTTACAATGAGATTAAACTCAAGTCATTTACAAGCCTCGACAGAGACTCGAATCATCAGAGACCTTAGCTCTTCTGCAATTCTTGCAGATATACACGCACCACCAATAAGCCCACTCTCTTTAGGTGACAGAAATCTTTCTAAGTCCCAAATTTTTCAGAAATTTTGGCAGAGTTTCCTTTGTAATTTGGCCTATCCACCTGCCAGAGAATCACCAAACCATTCTAACAATACATCCATAACTCAACAAGACATCGCAATGTATATCAACAACATTAATCTCAACACTATACAAGTTATATTGTCAAAATTGGTACATGGACATGTGATGCACCTGCTCGAATCATAACATATGTCAAATACCTTTCACAGCAATACTCATAGCACAACCAATTCAATTTTCTTGAGTCTAAACTCATACTACCACACATAGTGCACTTTACATTTCCGCTAAGAGGCAATGAACATATTTCTCACGCCCGTAACTAGGGCTACATATCAAATCACAACAAGAACTGAATACCTTACATCTCTCCCATTATCAAATTGCCATTTGCACAATAAAGATCAATACCGATCGTATGAACTTCATAATACCGGCTCGCTAAATTAGTAACTTGGTGCTCAAGCCATAGACAAAGATCTGGCCTCAAGTCCTCCCGACTGGCCCAACATGAATTCATAGAGATTACATCTCGCCCTTCGACCAGGGAATCGCAAGCCATAAGTCAATTATATTATTGAGTACTCGAAGCGTACACAGACGTGCGGAAGGAGTTTCAAAAAGGTATATCTCAAGCTGAATCACGTACGCACGATAAGAATTCTAAGAAATGTGAAGTGTTTCCTAAAGGTTCGCAGCCTCCCGAGGATAAGTACAGGCGTCCCCGTACTGATCCACAAGACTCTACTAACCAACTCAAGACTCTTGAGGCCTAGTAAACCTAGGCTCTGATACCAACTTGTCACGACCCCAAATCCGGTCGTGATGGTGCCCAGCACACTGTTAGGCCAGCCCGACCAATCAACAACAATCATAGAACTATGAGCTCGCCTTATCCCATTTAAGCATATGAATTGTAAAATAACAGTGATGAATATATCGAAACAGGGGAACCAAGTCCCAACGCATACCAACTCCCATAGACCGAAAGGTCAAGAGTCATGAGCCTCTACAGAGTATACACAGTGTAAATAGTGAATATAACTGTGCACAAGTGTGGGATGATCAGAACAAAAATACAGACAAACCGGAGAATCAGGTCCTGCGAACGCTGGCAGCTACCTCGACTGTCCAAAAGCACTCCCGAGCCACCTGGATCTGCACACAAGGTGCAGGGAGTCGGGTGTGAGTACTTCCAACTCAGCAGTAATAAAAGTAAATAATGTTGAAGGGAAGAAAACCTCGCAAGGCACTATCTCATGCTACACAATACAGAACTATCTTTATTCCTTACCAGCATATGTGAGTAGATTATTAGAAATCTCAATTTTTAGCTTCTTTCTTTCATGAAACATGCCAATACCTGGAACAATCTCAAACAGTGCAATTCTGCACTCAAATCAGCCCCTCGGACTCAGCACTCTTTATCAATTTGCACCAGGAGATCTGGTCCATAAGGCAACTAATGCATGTGTGCCATTAATGTATGAGTGCTAAATGTTATGCTACGTAGTAAACGTAAACCAATGTATGTATGCCATGCAATGCATATGACCGCTACGGCGCGTAGCCTGATCCAATTTGGGTACCCGTGCCCACTGTGGGGGTTCAGACTCCGGAGGGGCTCCTACAGCCCAAGCACAATATTAATATCACACCTGCTGTGGCGTGCAACCCGATCCGTATACCACTGCGGCGTGCAGTCCGATCCATGCATGTGTATGCATATGCTAAGATAAATTGTCACGCCCTAACATATGGCCCTCGGCCCCAATCAGTCTAACAAATAATCAA
Organism: Nicotiana noctiflora; assembly: GCA_032618575.1. Lineage (NCBI taxonomy): Eukaryota > Viridiplantae > Streptophyta > Magnoliopsida > Solanales > Solanaceae > Nicotiana > Nicotiana noctiflora. The sequence goes on from JASVEL010004351.1 coordinate 495,802, forward strand.
GAAAACCCTACAGGCAACAATATCATATTAGCTCAAAGCTAAAAATGTTATTAAGACCTTGTTCAAGTTTTTCATAACCTTATAAAAATGCTTAATAGCAAAATACCATTTTAAACCTTAAATTTAGAATAAAATATGCACAGTGTTATGAAGACAGTGATACCAATCCCTGAAGGATTCAAATAATTGGCACGAAGCCCAAACATGATAATTAGTCCAAGTCATTTCAACAATTAGGTGTTATTATTTATTACGCGGGACGGACCAAGTCACGATCCCCAATGGTTCTCTACCCCACCCCCATTATCCAGCGTGCAAGTCACCTCAACACAACACTAAGATGTACAAGTCCGGGGTTTACTAACCTTCAGGACATCATTTACAAGTATTACCCACCTCGAATCGACGAAAACTCATGCCCGCGACGCCTTAGCTCCTTGAACCGGCATCCACGCACGTCAAAACTAGCCAAAATCAATACAAATATATCAACATAGGCTAATGGAACATACCCAATCGAAAGAACTCGAAAAATATCAAAAATCACGAAATTTGCAAAACCCGAGCCCCGGGCCCACATCTCGAAAAATTTCAAAACTCATATTTCCAGAATCCTCGTCTCGCCACGAGTCCATACATATAAAATTTACCAAAATCGGAGTTCGATTGGCCTTTCAAAACCCAAATTTTTGTTTTCAATAACTAGGCCACAATCCTTCACAATTTCCACCCAAATTCATGAAGATTGAATGTTAATTCTACCATAAAATGATGTTTTTTAGACAAGAAACTTACCTCCGATGAATACCCATTGAAATCTTAGTGTTTTCCCGTGAGTTCTTCTCTCTAGGGCTAAAAATTATGTTTTTGGGGTATAAACCCGCGACTACACTGTCTCTGCAATTAAACTCACTGCCTGGACATTTAACTCTACGCGTTCGCAATGTCCCTCACGCGAACGCGATGGCCTGCTCGATTACTTCATCGCGAACGCGATGCCCTATCACGCGTCCGCGAAGTTCATTTCCCCTAGCCGCCGGATTTCTTCTACGCGAACGCGTCTCCCTTTCACGCGATCGCGATGGTCTCCATCTTTCTCCTACGCGAACGCGTAGGTCCCCACGCAAATGCGAGGCTTCGCCTGTTTCACCTTCGTGAACGCGATGCATTGCCTTGCCTGGACTTCGCGAACGCGGGCCTTGCCCTCGCGAACGCGAAGGCTAAAATCCTGCCCAGAGATCTGCAATTTACAGTAGACTTTTCTTTGCTTCAAAATGCCGGATGATGGTCCGAATTCACCCCGAGACCCCCAGGACCCCAACGAAAACCACCAACATACTCCAAAACACGATACGAACTTGTTCCAATCATAAAAACACCATCATAAACATCAAAATCACCAATTACACACGGATTCAAGCCTAAGTTTCTTCCAAATTTCCGAATTGCTCATTCAATCAAAAACCCGACCAAACGACGTCCGAATGACCTGAAAATTTGCAGGAATATCCAAAATCACCTAACGGAACTACTGCAACTGTTGAAATTCCATTCCGACTCCCGGATCTAAATCTCACCTACCGTTCGGATTTCACCAAAATTCAACTTTAGCCAATTCATGCCTAAAACTGCATCGGGCCTCCAAATTCAATTCCGATTGCTCTCCTAAGTCATAAATGATCCCCCGAAACTAGTCGAATCATCATAATCTGATTCTGAGCACTCTAACTCGATAGTCAACTCTAGGTTGACTTTTCATATTAAAACTTCCTTCAAACATGCTATTTGCTTCATTTTCAATTCAATTCACTCCTAACTCACCCGATAGGTTCTAACACTGATATATATAAAAGCAAAAGATATGTAAATGCAAGGTAACAGGGTGGAAATTCCCGTAATGGCGGGCCGGGTCGTTACAGTGGTGTAGTCCCAAACTATAGGCTTGGTGAATATTTATCATATCTCTTAGTTGGAAGGTAAAGTGCTTTACGTGTAGTAAAACGAGTTTAGACTCAGGAAGACTAAAGTGATTATGCTATGTATATCCCGGTGGGAGGTGTTGTACTGAAATACTAGATTGATGCAAAGTAGGTGGGTGGATTCAGATGTGTAATTGAAGGGTGTTTGATATGTGTTATGATGCGAGCATGTGTAGCGCAGGTTCAGGTATAAATTGTGATACTATGATTCGTATAGTATTGAGATTTAATGTTGTTAAAATACATTGTTATGTCTAGTTGAGTTATGGATGTATTGTTAGAATGGTTTGATGATTCTCTGGCCGGTGGATATGCCAATTTACCAAGGAAACTCTGCCAAAATTTTTGAAAAATTTGGGACTTAGAAATGATTTCTGTCACCTAAAGAGAGTAGGCTTAACTGTGGCGTGTGTATAAATGCAAGAATTGCAGAAGGGTTAAGGTGTCTGATGATTCGAGTCTCTGTCAAGGCTTGTAAATGACTTGAGTAACATTGTGGTGTCATTTGAGTAAAGAATGCTATGAGCGGCTAAAAGTGCTTTGATGTGTGGCTCTGAGCCAAGTTGGGGAGGTTGTTATTGATTAACTGATTACATTGTTGTGTGCTATGTTGGTTATGTCTCTAAGTATATTGGGAAATTCTTATAAAGGTTATGGTGCTTCCTATATATGAAGAAATAATAGGATGGTTTGAACTGCTGCTGGTAAAAAATGTTCGGTGTATAGGAAAGAAAGATAGCTAAATGCATTTGTATGTAATCATGTTCTGCGGTGCCAGAGTTTTAACAGGGCACGAGTGGTCCTGTCCAATAAGACAGTTGAATTATAATTGAATAAGCGTGAATGACACCCGAGAATGGCCTTGCGGTGTTTAAGACTTTGCTTGTAACGGCAAGGTATCTTAAGATTGTGTATATGGCTAAAGACGGTGGTTTCGTTAGAAGGAATCAAGACTTGTGTATGTTATGTGAATGAGGGGATTCTATGCATCTGTGTTAGGGAGTAATGATAACGAATTTAAAATCGCAGGAAGTTCTTCAAAACAAAGTATTGTAGAATGTAGTACTTCTGGGAAACATTGAGAGAGTATTCAACGGCCTGTGAGCCTTAGACCGTGTAGTCTTGTGTATGAGGCTCGTGTGGTAACATGAGTTGAGATAATGTAGTGCTACAGTAAATGCTAGTACTAAATTAAAGATGTATCAGAAAGGAAATTAGGTAAATGGAACAACTTGTTGATAAATTGAAACGGTGTGATAAGGATACGATTAATTCCTGGTAGGTGTTCGAAGTAATGAGTCTTGAAGATATTGTGCAACAAAACTCTTGAGTAATGGCAGTTGCGTAGCTCGATGTGGGTACAAGGACTCAGTCCTGACAGTTAAACTTATGCAATGGATTGGGAGAAAGAGTTTGTGATGTGTTCTACCGTGGTTTGAAAGTGAGTATATTCCTGTCGGTATGCGAGGCATGAAATGTGCAATGATTTTTCTTCTATATGGGATCATAATGGTCCCTGACTAGTAGAGTGCGTCGATGTTTGCGGCGTAGGAAAAGGATAGAAGTTTCCATGTTATCTCAGTGTGGTATGGTATATGCGATGTGTTATGGAAAGTTGATAATGGCATGTTCAAGGATTTGAGATCAGTTCATAATATACGGGAAGTCAAAAAAAAAGAATTATTAAGCAGCGCGGGCAGTTGTAGGTTATCTAAAAATCGATCTTTCTGGTGATTAAGGAAAAAATAATACTGCTATTCTAGTGATATGGCAGCGTATATGGTCAAAAGGACAAGGTAATGTAAACTGATAATATCTAGTGGTATGGGGGTATTCTTTTGTGGATCGACTATGATGATTGAGTTGTTGACGGCATAGGGAAATTCCAAATGACTTTCGTAGTATGAATGGATGCTTGATGTGTGTTATGTATTCGTACAGTGGAGTGTGGAATCATGCTTGGCGATTCATGTGTTATACAGGTGATGGAGACTAGAAGTCCTCGTAATCTGCCTATGCAATGGTTGTATATCGTGTGTATTGGCACCGTTTAGCTATCATTGGAAATTGGAAACCCTAGTGTCTCTCTTTTAGCTTGATATGATGAATTTGGGGTATGATACTTGATTGCAGACTGGTTGTCATAAGTCACGTTTCCTAGACGAATGTGATATGGACTATGTCGAAAATGGCACAAATTGCTTAGCAGAGTGCATCAGAGTATGCTCCAGCAGGGTAGTTGTACCCAGGACCAGCGGGCGGCTGGTAGTTATTACTTCGTCAGTTGGGCCTTCGTGGCGGATATCAGTGCAGAGGTTTCTACCATTGATTCAGTTCCGGTATTGGGGAACTTTATCGGATGCGTTTCTTGTGGCCGAGGTTGAGGCTATATATATATGTTTATTGTAATGAGCAAATTGACTCGATATGCATTTCCTTTTGCGAGATTTATGCGTGGATCGGGTGGCATGCTGCCACGGGTTATTTGGATCGGGTGGCACGCCGCCACAAGTATGGTATCTGGATCGGGTGGAACGCCGCCACGGGTATATTATTTCGAGTAGGTTGCACGCCGCAACCGTGTGATATGGAGGATAGGTTTTCTATACGTTACCTTGTGTACAATACTTCCTAGTCTCTGAGGAAAAATCAGTGTTGGGTGTCGCTCGGCGAATGGCGCATCGGTTGTGTCTTTATAAGATTTGATGGCGTATATTCATTGTTTCACCGTGGGTGAGATTGATCGTTTGAGTTCGGACCTAAATATGTGAGTGGCTGACTGTTTTGAGCATGATGACTTGAGGTGCTTCATGAATAATGGTGTTTGGATGGAATTATAAGTTGTGGCAAGGACATATGATGTTACGACATTTCGAGATGAATTCAGGTACTCTATTTCTATAATGCGAGACTAGGTCTCAGTTCTATGTTATGATGGTACGGAGGAATTGAATTACAGCTCTTTCGTTTGAGTTAGTTGTCATGATTTGAGTATGTTCAGACGTTTCTTATTGGAGCCTGTGTTGTGCTCATCGTGGCTTAGGCCGGTGTTGAGGTGTCATATCACCAGTGCGGTGTGTTATAATCGAAATGATCTTTGGAGCCATTAATGAATGCGGGCGTATGTGGTTTCAGCTGGTTAGGAAGGTGATATCGAGGTTTGGCTCCGAAATCTATTGTGGTATCAGTTAAAAAGGGAAATGGATTCATGAATGGATGACCTGAGATATGGATTTGAAATATCGCGTGTTCGGTTGCCGTGGGCAATTTATGAAGGTGTTAGAATAAGACTTTAGCTAATGGAAAAGGGTTTTTCAGTTAGTGCTTGGTTACCTTGGGCAATTGTTATGATTAGGAGGCATCGTCTCGAGTGAATGGGTCGTTTGATATATTATGTGATCTCACCGAAGTGGCGAGTATGGGCTATTACAGTTAGATCATGTGTATCCTGAGTATACACGTGGGATTCAGAATTGGTATATGATTTCGGAAAGTGCAATGTGGTCTATGGTCCAGATGGACTGTGGAAGTTTAGCTATATTGTGTTATCAGACTTATGATAGAGAGGGTGACGTGGTACCACCCACATACATTCTTGGTAAGGTCATGCAGCTATTGAATTGCTTTCGGTACAACTCCGGGTACGCTCGAGGACGAGCATTTGTTAAAGTTGGGGAGAATATAACGACCCGACTCGTCATTACGGGAGTTATCGTCCCGTTTTCTTCATTTAACACTTCAATATACTTATTTATATGTGTTTGGAAAGTTAGAAGCAAATCGCAATCGAATTCGGAGGTCCGGTGTAGTTTTAGGCTTGAATTGGCTAAGGTTGAATTTTGGCGAAAACGGACGGTAGGTGAGATTTTGATCCGGATGTCGGAATGGAATTTTGACAGTTTCTGTAGCTTCGTTATGTGGTTTTGGATATGTCTGCAAATTTTCAGGTCATTCGGACGTTGTTTGATCGGGTTTTGGATTGAATGTTAGTTTCGGAAGTTTTGAAGAAACTTCGGCTTGAATCTGTGTGAAAATGGTGATTTTGATGTTTACGATGGTGTTTTTATGTTATGAGAAAGTTTGAATGAGGTAATGTGATATATTGGTGGCTTTGTTTGAGGTCCCGGGGGTCTCGGGATCATTTCGAATGGCCAACGGGCAAGTTTTGATCAAAAGTTGCAGAAGAAAAATTGCAGTCAGTGATTGCTCTATGCGATCGCATAGAGTCATTACAATCGCATAGAAGAGCCTGGAGGGTGTGAGAGAATGTGCTATGCGATCGCATAGAAAGGGGTGCGATCGCATAGGCTTATCAGACTGCACATTGCGATCGCATACCTAGTGTTGCAATCGCAGAGAAGAAAAGATGAGGCTTAGAAGATTGTGCTATGCGATCGCGGAGATGCATTGCGATCGCATAGAAGGGGAAATTGGCAGGAAAATTTAACACTATGCGATCGCATAGGGCCATTGCAATCGCATAGAAGGGACGTCTGTGCAGAAACAGATTAATTAAAAACCAATCGCGGCCCTAATCATTATTTCACAAATTTCACTTCGTGAAGAGAGGGTTTTGGATGCTGTGAACAGAGGAATCGACTGGGTAACATCGGAGGTAAGTTTCTTGACTCAAACACACAATTATATGGTAGAATTAACATCAATCTTCATGAATTTGGGTAGAAATTATGAAGAATTATGGCCTAGGTTTTGAAAACGAGATTTTGATTTTTGAAAGGCCATTCGAACTCCAATTTCGATAAATTTTATATGCACGTACTCGTTGCGAGACGAGGAACATGTTGGTATAAATTTTGGAATTTTTAGAGCAGCGTACCAAAAGTCGAGTTTTACCAACTTGGTGTATTATCGTGTATTTCGTATAAATTAAATTGGGTTATGTTTCTTTGACCCGTAATTGATATAATTGTTGTGGTTTGACTAGATTCTACACACGAGGCGGCAAATTTAAAAGGAAAAGGCATCGCAGACGAGTCTTCGACCGGCTAGAGGTGAGTAGTTTGTGTATATGGTAGCCTGAGGGTTCGAAACCCCGGCTTAGCACATTATGACGCTAGTAGGGCGTGGCTGGCACCCCGTGGCAGGTGCGGGACTGATTGTGACTGGGGATTGAGACTTAGTCCATCCCGAATGAGTATGATATGATAATTGTGGTTGAAAAAAACCGTGTTTGATATAATTGTGGGCTGTAAGCCGTATTTGGGGCCTTGTGCCGACCTATAGTATCCCTACGGGATAGTTATATATGTGATAGCTATACTTGCTTAATCACTGATCTCAGTCCTGGTTTGGAAATCACCGTATTGAATTGCTAAGTCACATGTTTTGGAAAAATTAAATAAAAGTTTCAGTATTTTCATAATTTATGAACTGGAACCTGGAAATAATAATAATTGAGCTGTTGTGTGATTTATATGATTGTTGTGGACTGAGGATGGATCGGGCTGCACGCCGCGGCGGTTGATATGATATGAGGATCGGGCTGCACGCTGTAGCGGTATTGCGCTTGGGCTGTAGGAGCCCCTCCGGAGTCTGTACACACCCCCAGTGAGCGCCGTCGACGTTAAATAGATCGGGCTACACGCCATAGCGGTTATGTGCTTTGCATTGCATCTTTGTCTGTGAATTATCTTTGATAGTGTTAATGTACTGTTGTTGTTGCTAGTTCGTAGGAGGAATCAGACTGTAGTTTAGCTTCATTATGTGGTATTCTGTGGATTTCTTACTTCCAGCTACTTGTATATATTTATTACTCACTGAGTACTTAGTACTCAACCCTACTCCCTGCACCTTTGTGTGTAGATTCAGGTACACATGAGGGATATATGAGCACTCCAGCTTTTATCAGTATTTATACGAGTTGCTGAGGTAGCTGCTGGCGTTCGCAGGACCTGACATCTCTTCTTATTCCAGTTTTCCTTTGAATACACATTATTCATATTTGACTATTTGGTTTAGATATTGTATTCGATCATGTTAGAGGCTCTAGACTCGTGACCCTAGATCGTTAGGGTGACTATTCAGTTTAGCTTTATTGTTGATAATAATATTCAGGTAATTGATTTGAGCTTCATGCTCGGGATGAGAGTGTAAATGGTCCGGTTTGCCTAGCAGGTGTGTTGGGCGCCATCACAACCGGGATTGGGGTCGTGACAGAATTGATTGGAGGTAAGTCTCATGACCAAGAAACACTATTTTATTGAAGAATGCACCTTTAATTCTTGGAAAATTAGGTGAAAAATAGAAGAACTAGGTCATGGATTTTGGAATGAAAATTTGGGATTTGAAAGGGAATTTGAACTCCGATTTTGGTAAATTTTATGTGTACAGACTTGTGGCGAGACGAGGAATCCGGTGATGTGAATTTCATATTTTTTTCGAGAAGTGAGCTCGGGGCTCGGGTTTTGCTAACTTCGTGATTTTTGGTATTTTTCGAGTTCTTTCGATTGGGTTATGTTACATTAGCCTATTGTAACGTATTCCTTGTGGTTTTCATCGGATTCGGCGCGCACGGAGGTTGATTCAAGAGGAAAAAGAATAGAGGACTAGACTTGTGGCCGGTCTAAGGTGTGTAATAGATGTAGATGATGACCTGAGGGTTTGCAACCCCGGTATATCACACTGTGACACTGTATTGAGGCGAGACACGTACTCTATGACGAGTGTGGGGTCATTTTTGATTGGGGACTATGTCTTAGGCTGTCATGACCCGGATTTATCCCACCATCGGGCGTCATGATGGTGCTTACTAACGGAGCTAGGGCACCCAAATATTTCACATTCTCTATCAACATCACCAATAAAATATACTATCAGCAATTAAATAAGTGTGGAAGACTTGTAAGTTTAACAAAATAATATAAAATGCAGAATTTTGAAACACATCACTACCCAAAACCTGGTGTCACTAGCTCAGGGACTACTATATAATACTACAACCAAGTCTGAATGAAGAAAAATACATAAGACTACTCATAACAATGAAAACAAACTAAAGTAAAGGAAAGGGACTTCGACCTGCGAACGCCGGCTAGGCTACCTCAAAAAGTCCCCGGACAGATGATAGCTCCTGGAATAAATATCGTACTACTGCAATCCAAAATCTGCTCCCGGATCTGTGCACAAATATTACACAGAGTGTAGCATCAGCACAACCGACCCCATGTGCTGGTAAGTGCCTGGCCTAATCTTGGCGAAGTGGTGACGAGGCTAGACCGGACTACCAAATCACCCTGTACAATTCTATATACATATATGCACTAAAAACAATTGAAATACTGAAATTACACAATTAAAAAGGGGAAAACAATTGTGGGGAGTACAATTGAATATATAGTTCACCAACATAATTAGAAACAAGGCACAACAATATTTATCACAGAATCAGTTATTTAATAGTTGCACGACATCAACCTTCATGCTTTTACTCTCATTCTCACCCAAAGCAAGCGAATCAAAATACACGGCATTCCTTTGTGCTTTCCCTCACATAACTGTCATTTCATGGCACGGAATCACCCTTCGTGCAAATATAATCAAATCAGAGCATGAAATGTACCTTCGTGCGTAAATAGTCAAAACATGGCACGGAATGACCTTTCGTGCAATTATAATTAGAAGTAGCACGGAATGACCCTTCGTGCAATATTACTCTTCCTCAAAATAGCAGTCATAACCAAATGGGCAAGAAGAATAAATATATCGTAAGCACTATCCTGGAAAGGGAGTAACACAAATAATAACCGAGTCTTGGAAAGGGAACAATAACAATCTTTCACAACCCGGCAAGGGTAATTCTCAATATATTCAACCATCCCGGCTAGGGATTAATCACAACTCCTTTCAGTACTTTCTTCTTTTACTCAATAGTATTTATCATTCGAGCCAACACTCTAAAATATTAATATTTCACAATTTATCCTTAAACTCTTTACTTCTGTTGTAAATTATAATTTATTTTAGGAGGGTTCCAAATTATTTCAAAAACAAGTACAAACAAAGACCCACGGTCATGCTAGACTCCGGTGTATAGACACTCGTCATCACTCCTATACACCGCACTCGATCATTTAGCATTTATAATACTCTAATTCTATTCTCTCAAGCCAAATTTAGATCAAACACTTACCTCGAAGGTTTACGGCCAACTCAATCCTTAAGCAATGCCTTCCCTTTTGAATTTAGCTCCAATTCAATCGTATCTATAAAGAATTGATTTAATATCACCAATAATACTAAACAATCCAACCCAAGTGCCTAAATATAATCTTCCCAACATTCTGCCCAAAATTTGCAAAACCGACCCCGGGTATGCTTGGTTAAAACCTAAGGTTCGAACCATAGTAAATTTACCCATACCCCCACGAGTTCAAATATATAATTTGTTTTAAGACTCGTCCCCAAATTGGGGTTGAATCACACAAAATTCTCAAAAACCTAACTCTACCCAAAAGCCCTAATTTCTACCTTGATTTCATGTTTTTAGGCCTAGAATTTAGTGATTAGTTGATAAAATAATGAGGAAATGATGTTAGGATTACTTACCAAACGAGTTGTGGAGGAAAGGGAACTTGAATTTCGTCTATGGAGGGTTTGAGAGAGAGGTTCATGTGAAGAAGATGGTAAAATCCCGTAATAGCTACTGTTTTAGGCTTTTAAAATCATTGGGAGAAATTGCCCTTCGCATTCGCATACACAGTGTCACATTCGCGAAGGGTTGGACAGAATGGGCATCGCGTTCTCGTGGATCAAGTCGCAAACGCATAGAAGAAAAATTTGGGGGCTTCACAGTTGGCCTACGCGAACGCGTGAGGCCTTAGGCCAGGCTCCGTGAACACGGGAGTCTTCATGCGAACACGTAGAGGAATATACTAGGGTCCAGGATTTGTTGTACACGAACGCGATGTGAGGATGGTGAACATGAAGAAGGGGGAAAAGAGGGCATCGCGAACGCGACCAGAGGGACGTGAATGCGATGAAGAAATGTCTGCTGCAGATTTTCTGCAATTTTTCTACGTTTAAAACCACCCCGATACCTTGTTGAAACTCACCCGAGCCCTCGGGACTCCCAACCAAACACACACACTAACTCAATATCATCCTACGAACTTGTTCGAGCGATAAAATCTCTAAAATAACATGAAGATCAAATAATCAGCCCCCAAAACTCATATTTCATTTCAAAGTTCATAACTTCCAAATTTCCCATTTTTATTCCGAAACACGTCAAACGACATCCGTTTTCTACCAAACTTTACAGATAGTGGTTAACACATATTTAAGACTTGTATCGGGTGTTAAAACCAAAATATGAGACCGATACCTATATTTTTTAACTGATTTTCATTTTTATTTTTCCTTAATAATTTAAGAAAACAATTTAATAGAAATTTTTTTTAATGGGGTTCTGGACCTCAGATTTCGACTCTGAGCACATGCACGAATCCCACATTTTTCTACCGTCTCTCGGGACCGTCACATCACGGGTCCGGCTCCGTTTACTAAAAATGTTGACCAAAGTCAACTATATCAATATTAATACCAAAATTCTTCACTTTTTTCACAGAATTTATATATTTTAACATAAAAAAATTTCGGCTTCGCGTCCAGACTGCGCATGCAAATCGAGGCAATCAAAAATGAGGTTTCCAAGGCCTCGGAAGCATAGAGAAAGGGATAAATACGGTGATGACCCTTTGGGTCGTCACATTCTCCACCTCCAAAACAATTGTTCATCCTCGAAGGGACAAAAGAAAGAAGTACCTGAGTTAGGAAATAGGTGAGGGTAACAGGTCTGCATATCAGACCCGGAGTCCCAGGTTGATGCCTTAGGAGGCTGACCTCTCCACTGAACATGCACTGAAGGAAAGCTCTTCAACCTCAACTGTCGAACATGTCGATCTAGAATAGCTACCGGCTCCTCCTCGTATGAAAGACATTGTCCAACTAGACAGTGCTGAAATCCAACATGTGGGTAGGATCACCTTGATACCTCCGAAGAATAGTCATGTGAAACACTTGATGCACGATTGACAAGCTAGGTGGCAAGGCACGTCTATAATCCACCTCTCCCACTCGATCAAGTATCTCAAATGGACTAATGTATCTAGGTCTAAGCTTTCCCTTCTTCCCAAATCTCATCATGCCCTTCATAGGCGATACACAAAGCAACACTCACTCACCAACCATGAAAGCCATGTCTCGAACCTTGCGATCCACATAACTCTATTGTCGCGACTGAGCCAAACGATATCTGTCCTAAATGATCCTGAACTTATCCAAGGCCTCCTGGACTAAATTTGTGCCCAACAGCCGCGCCTCTCCCGGCTCAAACCATCCAATTTGGGACCGACATCACCTACCATACAACGCCTCATAAGGAGCCATATGAATGTTAGATTGGTTGTTGTTATTGTAGATGAACTCTACTAACGGTAGAAACTGGTCTCAAGAGCCTCCAAAATCTATTACACTGGCTTGGAGCATATCCTCCAATATCTGAATAGTCCTCTCAGACTGACCATCTTTCTGAGGATGGAATGTTGTACTCAACTGAACCTGGTTTCCTAACTCCTGCTGAACTGCTCTCTAAAAGCGCGAGGTATACTGCGTACCCCGATCTGAAATGATAGACGTCGGCACACCATGAAGGTGAACAATCTCTTGGATGTAGATCTCAACTAATCTCTCTAATGAATAGGTAGTGGCAACAAGTATGGAATATGCTGACTTTGTCAGATGACCTTGGCATCAAACTTCTTCCGGGTCACCGAAAGTCTAGTAAAGAAGTCCATAGTAATCCGCTCCCATTTCCACTCGGGAAGCTCAATCCTCTTAAACACACCACCAGTCCTCTGATGCTCATATTTGACATGTTGTCAATTCAAACACCGAGCCACATATGCAACAACGTTCTTCTTCATCCTATGCCACCAGAGATGATACATCTTCGCGGCGCCCGCCTGAATAGAATACCGAGAACTATGGGCCTACGCTAAGATCAACTCTCAAATACCATCAACATTGGGCACACATACTCGCCCCTGCATCCTCAGAACTCTATCCGCATCTACAGCCACCTTTGTGGCACCTCCTTGCTGCACAATGTCTCTTAGGACACACAAATGAGCATCATCAAACTGCCAGTCATGGATACGCTCCAATAATGAGGAGAGAGCGGCCGTGAAAGCTAAAACTTGGCTAGTCTCAGAAATGTCCAACCTGACAAACAATTTGTCTAAGGCTTGAATATCTAAGGCAAGCGGTCTTCAGCTGACCGGAATATAGGAAAGACTACCCATGCTGGCTTACTTCCTGCTCAATGCATCCGCCACCACATTAGCTCTCCCCGGGTGGCACAAAATTGTAATGTCACAATCCTTTAGTAGCTCCAACAATCTCCGCCGCCTCAAGTTCAACTCTTTCTGCTTGAACAAGTGTTCTAGACTCTTGTGATCAGTGTATACCTCATACATCACACCATATAAGTAATGCCTCCAAATCTTCAAGGCATGAATAATGGCTACCAACTCTAGGTAATGGACTAGGTAGTTCTTCTCGTGGATCTTCAACTACCTCAAAGCATAAGCAATGACCCTGCCATCCTGCAACAATACTGCACCGAGCCCAACATGAGAAGCATCAAAATAAACTGTATAAGACCCTGAACCTGTGGGAAAAACCAATATCGGTGCCATAGTCAGAGCTGTCTTGAACTTTTGAAAGATCTCCTTACACTCGTCTCACAAACTGAACTGGGCACCTTTCTGGGTCAACCTGGTCATCGGGGCTACTATAGATGAAAATCCCTCCATGAATTGACAATAATAACCGACTAACCCCAAGAAACTTCGAATATCAGTAGCTGAAGCTGGTCGAGGCCAATTCTTGACTGCCTCAATCTTATTCCGGTCTACCTGAATGACCGCTGCTGATACAACATGACCCATAAATGCAACTAAACTCAACCAAAACTTGCACTTTGAGAACTTGGCATAAAACTAGTTATCCTTCAGAGTCTGAAGAACCACTCTATGGTGCTGCTCGTGCTCCTTCTTACTGCGGGAGTACACAAGAATATCATCAATGAAAACTATCACAAACTACTCCTAATAAGGCTTGAACACTCGGTTCATCAACTTCATAATGCTCGTACCGAGTGCGAATGCTATCTTAAGGACATCAGACGCCCTAATCATCAGCTGGTGACAACTCGATCTCAAATCTATCTTTGGAAATGCATTCGCACCCTGCAACTAATTGAACAAATCATCAATCCTCCGCAGTGGGTACTTGTTCTTTATTGTTACCTTGTTCAACTGCTGGTATTCAATGCACATTCTCATCGATTCATCCTTTTTCTTCAAAAATACAACTGGCGCACCCCAAGGAGAAATACTAGGCTTGGTGAAGCCTTTCTCGAGCAAGTCTTGCAACTAATCCTTTAGCTCTTTTAGCTTTGGCGGGGCCATACGATACGATAGGATAGAAATGGGCTGTGTGCCTGGGGCAAGATCAATACAAAAATCAATATCCCTGTCAGGCGGCGTACCCGTCAGATCTGATGGAAAAACCTCTGGAAACTCCTGAACAATAGGAACTAAGTTGATAGATGGAACCTCCGTGTTAGATTTACGAACATATGCCAAATCAGCTAAGCACCCCTTCTCGACCATGTGTCAAGCCTTAACATAAGAAATAACACTACGAGTGGCATGTCCTAGGTTCTCTCTCCACTCCAATCGGGATAAGTCCTGTAAAGCCAAGTTCTCGGTCTTGGTGTGACAATCCAAGATCGCATGGTACGGGGACAACCAGTCCATCCCTATTATGACATCAAAATCAACCATGTCTAGAAGTAATAGATCAACAAGGGTCTCAACACCCTTAAACACCACTACAAAAGAATAGTGAGCTCTGTTGACCACAATAGAATCACCCACTAGCGTGGATACGTATACAGGAATACCCAAGGCATCATGAGGCATAGCCCTGTGGGGGGAAAAATAAGACGACACATATGAATACGTGGACCCAGGGTCAAATAACACTGAAGCATCCCTGTCACAGACCATAATTGTCCCTGTAATAACAGCATCAAAAGACTCAGCCTCTGGCCTGGCTGGCAAAGCATAAAGTTGGGGCTAGGCCCTACCTCTCTGAACTTCATCTCTAGGACAATCAACCACTGGCGCTCATCTACCTCTACCGGTCCGAGCTCTACCTCTACAATCCCTACCTCCACCTGTATGATCCCTATCTCCGCCTCTAGCTAACTGGGTAAGCTATGGATAACCTGCTCTTTGTATCATGGGGCGAGGACCCTGCTGCTGAGAGCTGCCCAATGCTCGTGGGAAAACCTGACAATGTGACCGGTGTCACCACAACCATAACAAGATCTCGGCTGCTACGACTGCTGCCTCTGTCGACCAGAATATCCTCCCCTGAAGCTCTAAAGTGGGGGTGCACCGATAGGCTGCTTATTTGAGTAATGCTGCTGAGAACCACCGCTACATGGATTACCATGAGAAACCTCAAGCGCAGACTGAAAGGGCCTCGGTGCCTGATCCCTGCCATAGGGATCCCTACCTCCGGATGAGGTACCACTAAATCTGCCAAAATGATGAGGCCTCTTGTCCGACATCTGACCACCTCCCCGAGTGAGGGCCATCTCAACTCTACGGGCCCCGTTGGCTGCCTCCTAAAAGAAAATGTCACTACCAACTCCCATGGCCATCTAAAGATAGATCGGATGAATTAATCCATAAATGAATCTCTGTACCCTCTCCCGCTTTGAAGGGAGTATCACAATTTCATAGTGTACCAAATCCACCAATCTAGTCTCGTACTCAGTAACGGTCATGGAGCCCTGCTAGAGGCGCTCAAACTGCCTACGATGTGCCTCCCGCTAAGTGACGAGGAGAAACTTCTCCAAGAACAACTATGCAAACTGATCCCATGTCAAAGCTGGGGATCTTGCTGGTCTAGATAGGCAGAAATCTCTCCACCAAGTCTTGGCAGACCCTGCAAGCCCGAAGGTGCAAAAACCGACCCTGTTGGTCTCCACTATACCCATGGTCCTGAGAATCTCATGACAACTGGGATCCTCCGATGAAGAACCACTGAAGGTGGTGGTAAAAAGCTTGGAGAACCGATCAAGTCTCCACAAAGCATCCAAATACATGGCCGCTCCATCTCCGGCCTGAGCTGTAATGCCTATCTGAGCTGCCATTGCAGGCTGGACCACTAGGACCTGAGTCTGGGGAGCTACCTGCTCTAGAGTATGCGTAGCAGTAGTCTAACCCCCTTCAGCCTGAGAAGTGGCTGGTGCTACTGGCAGCAAACCTGCTCTAGTGACACTGTCCATGAAGCCTGCCAGTTAGACTAGAGCGTCCTGAAGATCCGGGGTGAACATAACCCCTCCTGGGACCTGAGCTGCGTCCACTAGAGTTACTTGGGCTGGAACCTCCTAATCATAATCAATATGAGGCTGCACCTTTGGAACAGCTGCCTGGGGCTGAGTTGTGCCACTACCACGGCCTCTGGCATGGCCTCGGCCTCTGCCCTCTCGCGGGAGCTATTACTGGAGGCTTGGGCTGCTGCGCAGTAGAAGAAGACACACGTGTTCTCGCCATCTGCGAAAGAACAGAGTAGAAGGATAATCAGTATTTTAGAAATAGATTCGCATGACAAAAAAGAAGAAAAGTGAAACATTTCCGAACTTCCTAGCCTTTGGGGATAAATACAGACGTCTCCGTACAGATCCCTCAGACTCTACTAAGTTTGTCTATGAGTAGCGAGACCTATACAACCTAGACCTCTGATAACAACTTGTCACGACCCGAATTTATTCCACCATCGGGCGTCGTGATTGCACCTACTAACGGAGCTGGGCCAGCCAAACATTTCACATTCTCTATCAACATCACCAATAAAATATACTATCAACAATTAAATAAGTGCTGAAGACTTTTAAGTTTAACAAAATAATATAAAATTACGAAAGTTTGAAACACATCACTACCTAAAACCTGGTGTCACTAGCTCACGGACTATTATAAAATACTACGACCAAGTCTGAATGAAAAAAAATACATAAGTATGTTTTGGAACAATTAAAACAAACTGAAGTAAATGAAAGGGTCTTCGGCCTGCGAACGCCAACTAGGCTACCTCGAAAAGTCTCCGGACTAATAATAGCTCCTGAAATAAATATCCTACTGCTCCTCTCCAAAAGCTGCACCTGGATCTGTGGGCAAACAAATACACAGAGTGTAGCATTAGCACAACCGCCCCCATGTGCTGGTAAGTGCCTGGCCTAACCCCAGCGAAGTAGTGACGAGGCTAGACCTGACTACCAAATCAACATTTACCATTCTATATACATATATGCACTAAATACAACAAAAATACTAAAATTAAATAATTAAAAAGGGGGAAATATGCTGTGGGGAGTACAATTGAATATATAGTTTACCCATATAATTAGAAACATGGCACAACAATATTTATAATAGAATAAGAAATTCAAAATTTGCACGACATTAACCTTCGTGCTTTTACTCTCATTCTCACCCAAAGCAAGCGAATAAAATGCACGGCATCACCCTTCGTGCTTTCCCTTACATAACTCTCATTTCATGGCACGAAATTACCTTTCATACAAATATAATCAAATCAGAGCACATAATGTACCTTCATGCGTAAGTAGTCGAAACATGGCACAAAATGACCCTTCGTGAAATTATAATCAGAAATAGCACGGAATGACCCTTTGTGCAATATCACTCTTCCTCACCCAAACAACAGTCACAACCAAACAGGCACGAAGAATAAATAAATAGTAAGCACTATCCCGGCAAGGGAGTAACACAAATAACAACTATGTCCCGGCAAGGGAAGAATAACAATAACTTTCACAACATGGCAAGGGTAATTCTCGATATATTCAACCATAACGAAGAGGGATTAATCACAACTCCTTTCAATACATTTATCTTTTACTCAATAGTATTTATCAATCAAGCCAACGCTCCAAAATATTAATATTTCATAAGTTATCCTCAAACTCTTTACATTTGTAGCAAGTCATAATTTAGCTTAGGAGAGTACCAAATTATCTCAAAAACAAGTACAGACAAAGACCCACAGTCATGCTATACTCCGGTGTATAGACACTCGTCATCATGCCTATACACCGCACTCGATTATTTAGCAAATAGAATTTATGATACTCTAATCCTATTCCCTCAAGCCAAAGTTAGATCAAACACTAACCTCGAAGGTTTACAGAAAATCAATCCTTAAGCAATGCATTTCCTTTCGAATTTAGCTCTAATTCAATCGTATCTATACAAAATTGATTTCATATCATCAATAATACTCAACAATCCAACCCAAATTCCTAAATATAATCTTCCCAACATTCTGCCCAAAATTTGAGAAACCGACCCTGGGCCCGCTTGGTCAAAACCCAAGGTTCGAACCAGAATAAATTCACCCATACCCCCACGAGTTCAAATATATAATTTGTTTTAAGATTCGGCCCCAAATGGGGGTTGAATCGCCCAAAATTCTCAAAAACCTAACTCTACCCAAAAGCCCTAATTTCTACCTTGATTTCATGTTTTTAGGCCTTGAATTTAGTGATTTGTTGATATACTAATGAGGAAACGATATTGGGATTACGTACCCAATGAGTTGTGGTGGAAATAGAACTTGAATTTTGTCTATGGAGGGTTTGAGAGAGAGGTTCATGTAAAGAAGATGGTAGAATCCCATAATAGCTACTGTTTTTGGCTTTTAAAATCATTGAGCGACCTTCGTGTTCGCATACACAATGTCGCGTTCGCGAAAGGTTGGATAGAATGGGCATCGCGTTCACATTGACCAAGTCACGAATGCGTAGAAGAAAAATTTTGGGGCTTCACAGTTGGCTTACGTGAACGCATGAGGCCTTACGCGAACGCATAGAAGAAACAGGCCAAGCTTTGCGAATGTTGGAGCCTTCACACAAACGCGTAGAGGAATATACTGGGGTACAAGGTC
Organism: Nicotiana noctiflora; assembly: GCA_032618575.1. Taxonomy (NCBI): domain Eukaryota; kingdom Viridiplantae; phylum Streptophyta; class Magnoliopsida; order Solanales; family Solanaceae; genus Nicotiana; species Nicotiana noctiflora. Next base: position 514,848 of record JASVEL010004351.1, read on the forward strand.
TATTTTATGTGAACACGATGTGAGGATCGCGAATGCGAAGAAGGGGAAAATAGGGCATCGCGAACGCGACCAGAGGGACGCAAACACGATGAAGAAATGTCTGCTGCAGATTTTCTGCAATTTTTGTAAGTTCAAAACCACCCCGATACCTATGAGAAACTCACCCGAGCCCTCGGGGCTCCCAACCGAACACACACACTAACTCAATATCATCCTACGAACTTTCTCGAGCAATCTAATCGCTAAAATAACATCAAGATCAAAGAATCAACCCCCAAAACTCATAAATTTCATTTCAAAGTTCATAACTTCCAAATTTTCCATTTTTAGTCTGAAACACGTCAAACGACGTCTTCAACCAAACTTTACAGACAGTGCTTAACACATATTTAAGACTTGTACCAGATATCAGAACTAGATTACGAGCCTGATACATATATTTTCTAACTCATTTATATTTTTATTTTTACTTAATAATTTCAAAAAATAATTTAACAGAAAAATTCTTTTACCGGTGTTCTAGACCTCGGATTTTGACTCCAGGCACATACGCGAGTCCCATATTTTTCAATGGACCTCCCGGGACTATCACATCACGGGTCCATGTCCGTTTACTAAAAATGTTGACCAAAGTCTACTATATCAATATTAATATCAAAATTCTTCAAAATTTTCATAGAATTCATATATTTTAACATAAATGTTTTCCAGTTTCTTGCCCGGACAACGCATGCAAATCAAGAAAATAGAAAGTGAGGTTTCCAATGCCTCAGAAGCACAGAGAAAAGGAGAAATATGGTGATGACCCTTTGGGTCATCACAAAGGCCGTCCCAAGTGATGTTCATACTGTGTCTTTGACTAGAAATTGATTGGTAAACATCCTACTTGAGTTCTTATGAGTATATTTGGGCGTTGTGCCGATTATTTGAATCCCTTAGGGATTATAATCACTTCTTCCATGATGCTTAGCATGTTATATGATTTCAGTTCTGAGTTAAACACTGTTTCATGATTTCAGTCCTGAGTTAAACACTGTTTCAAAATGCTTAGACACATTCTTAATGTTTTAAAGAGCTAAACTGTATTTTCTAATAATTGGATCTAAGAATTATAACTTGACTTTGTCGTGTGGCTTACATGCATATTCTGGACTGAGTGTGGATCGGGCTGCACGCGACTGTGATGATACGATGATATTGCACATCGGGTGTAGGAGCCCCTCCAGAGTCTGAACCCCCATAGTGAGCGCGGGTACCCAAATGGATCGGGCTGCGCGCCACAACGGTCATGTGCATTGCATTGCATTCATACATTGATATTTGTCTGTCATTGTTTTGTTACAATTTTTCCGTTAATTGTGCTAAATTGTTGTCTGTAGCTTTACATTATGGTATTTTGTGAATTCTCATTCTCAGTCATTATGTATGCTTATTACTCACTGAGTTGGAAGTACTCACATTACTCCCCGCACCATGTGTCCAGATACAGGTGTTCCTGGAGCTTAGGTTAACGGTTTGCTATCTTTCAGAGTCTTTCGGTGTTGTTGAGATAGCTGCCTGGTGTTCACGGGACCCGGCTTCTCCCCCCTTATCCATTTATATTTCCGCATCCCAGACTTATGTATTTTGAGGATTCATTACTGAGTTGCATTTTGAGGCTCTAGACTCATGACCCCAAATCGTTTGGGTGTTATATTGGTATTACTATGGCTTTCCGTATTGTTTCTATCTATTATTGGAATTATTAATTTTGCTAACTGTTATAAATACTCAATTAACTTGAAATGAGCTATCGTACTCATGTTGAGAGTGTTACAATGGTCGGGCTTGCCTAAAAACATTGTTGGGTGCCATCACGACAAGGATTGGGGTCGTGACACCATGCCTGTGTAGTCGCACCCATGTGGGACACCGATTTCTATAGGATGATTGAGATCAGGAAGCTGCAGCTCGATTATCTTTGATAACGGTCCTGATAGAGCAGTGAAGGCCGGAGATGCACACTTTTAACCTGCACAATAACGAGGCCACTGTCACATTTTTTATGACTATTCGACTGTGGTTGGAGGAAATGCATCCGATGATATACCGGATTATCATGTTGACTGGTATACGAGGTTGCTTCTACTACTTTTGTTTGCAGGGGTCTTGTTCCTGAACGCTTCGAGGAACTTAATCAGCTTGAGATTTCTTCATCATATTGAGCGGCTAGATGATTTACCACTGTGCAGCTGGGGCTCTACTATTCTTGCCTACTTGTACAGATGCATGTGCCGGGCGGGCATGGGTACCTAGTATGAGGTTTCTGGATTCTTGTCGGTACTATAGGTGACAACATATTCGAATATTCTATTCATTTTAATATACCTAGTAAAAATGTATCTTAAATTTGATTTCAAGTTTTAATGTTAGGTTTGGGCCTAGAAGCGGTTTCTGCAGTTCCAGCTACCTCTACCACCATTAGTTTCCATTGTACCACCAGAGTTGCTCACTCTAGCTAGGAGGTAGGTACTCTGACGGGGACATACACGCGAGAATGATGAGTTGGTATTTTACCAACTCATCTTGTCTTTAAATCTATACTTTTGCTATGTTTGAGCAATAAAATCTTATATTTGATGCCATTTTCTTCTATTTTACAGGTTGTATGTGATTTAGAAGTAATAGTGAAGAAACCAAGTGAAAACAGGTCAAAAGGAGCCAAAAAGGAGAGAAAATCTGGGCAGTGGCCTCAGTGGTTGCAAATGCGACAAGGCCTTCGCAATTGCGAAGCCAACAGGAGAAGTCAAGCATCGCAAATATGAAGAGCACATTCGCAATTGCAAAGTCAGCAGTAGAAGTCAAGCATCGCAAATGCGAAGATCACCTTCGCAATTGCGAAGTCAACTGAAGAAGTCAATCATCGCAAATGCGAAGAACACTTCGCAAATGCGAACCTGGCAAGCTGGGCATAGTTTGCAATTGCGGTCATTTGTTCGCAATTGCGAAGATCGGGCTTCAGTTCTGGGCAATTTTTGAATTTCACAAATCTTGACCCCAAATCATTTTTATACTCGTCCAAACAGACATTGTAGGCATCTTTTATCATCTTTTTTTCACTTTTGGCAGATCTTTGGCTTATTTTTAGTCTTCATAGACTAGAGGGAACAATCTTGGAGGCTAGGGTTTTGCAGACACACTTGGGTCGTGAAGATTAAAGCTTGTGGTTAAGGATTTCTTACCCATTTATGTTTATTTCTTCATTTCCTTGCTTTGTATTGTATATCTAAGTGTGTAGTATTTATTTCCAACACTTGAATCTTGTTTATGAGAATATTCATATTTAAAGTGTGGATTAAATACCTTGTTGTGCTTATGTATTGAATGATTTTTATATATTTATGAAGTGAGTTATCGTTATTTTAATTATTCTTGATCTTTAATGTTTCCAAAGAGAGTAGCTAACTCTAGGACTCGCCCATTTACCTTGAATTAATTTTGGGAAAGATAATTTGGGGTTGGGAAAGATTAATTAACAAGAACTTGAGGCGTTAACCCTCATTTTATATATTCGACCTAGGGATAGGATTGAACTAATTGTAGCCTATCAGGTGTGCTTAATCTTCTAATTGTAATTATGGATAATTCAATTAGGAAGTCTTGTTGGTCTTCGGAAGAAGCTAATTAAGAATTATTATCTGTGGCTAATTAACATAAACTCGCTCATATTTGTAAAATCGTGAAATACATTGGATCGTTACTTGAGTGTAATTCCTGATGCATTCATATTTGTAGCCATTGATCATTTTATTTGCTTTCTATGTTAGTTTACATCTTTGCATTTAGATATAAACATTTTCCAAACCCAAAATCTTAAGTGTTTGGCTTAGCGTGATTAGCGATAATTTTCTTCCATTCCTAAGTGCCTACACATTGTTCTCTGTGGGATTCAACCCTGTCTCATAGTTGGGTTAATTATATTGCGTACGACCGTGTCTATTACTTTTTAGTAGTAGAATTGGACGTCACCAAAAATGGCGCCATTGCCGGGGAACAATTTGGTGTAATTTAGGTTGTTTGAGAAGTAAGCAAAAGTGCTTTGATCCAAACTTGTGAATATTTGTGTAATTACTTTTTCTTACATTGGGTCTATTTTTATTGTTTATTTCTTGTATATTTTCATATCTTTGAAAAAATGACATCATATAATGAAAATTGGTCGGATGGTAGTTGTTCATACTTTGATGATCCTTGTCCTTATTGTGGAGGACCACACTCGTGTCAAAATTGTTTAAATTATCCCGAGGGTGGATTATGCGCACAATTCCAAACCCATGAGTGGAGTATTTGTGATAAGCGTGGTTTCCAAAATGGTCATTGGGATGATTGTGCTTATTTGTTATTCCTTTCCCCAAGCCCCTACTATGATGATTCTACTTGTTTTGGTAAGAATTATAGGGCTATGGAATTGGAAGAAGTTGAGAATGGCCAAAGTGGAGAGTTCAAGCTCATGTTGGAGTGTCTACTTGAAGAAGGAAACAAGGAGCAAAGTGCCTTGGAACATCTTTTGGAGACTAGTCTCCAAAATGATTTTGCACTTCAAGGATTGCACTCACATACGGATGAGCATCCGCCAACTACCTCAATGAATATTGGTGATGCCGACAAAAATATGGAATTGGAGTCAACCGGTGTAAATGCTAATGTGGTTGATGTTGACTCTAATTCGGGGGAAAAAGAGGATGTCGAGATAGAAAAATTTCAAAGTGAAGAGTTGAGGTCACATTCCAAGCATTTTTTAATGTTGGAATTGTGTAGTGATACAGGAGTTGAACTACATGAGTCAATGGTGGATTGCAAGGAAGAAAGACAACAACCATTCATTTTATAATTTGAGAAAGCAAGAAAACAAAATGACATTCCTCATTTGAGAGCCAAGAAGTGCAAAATGAAGATTTTAAGCATTAGCTCAAACATCAAATTACCACCCCTCATCGCTCGTGGTGACAAGCTTGATTCCAAGCTAGGCGCCCGATTCATATAATCCAAATGGCGAGAAAAGTGGTAATGTTGTTTGCGTCGTGCCACGACGTTAAATGCGGCGTTTGGTGGGAGGCAACCCATCATTATTTTTTTCAGAATTTTTTGTCGTTTTTGAAATTTTCTTTTTTAGAATAGCTTAGAATATTATTTTGAACTAATATTCCAAGTTTGAGAATTTTTGGAGTTGATTTGAACAGGCCGGGATGACCCGGAGAGGCCAAACCAGTAACTGTTGGAAAATGCAGGGGCAGTCTTCGTAATTGCGAAGAATAGTTCGCATTTTTGAACTGTGCCCATCGCAATTCCCCTCATTTTTGTCCGCAATTGCGAACAGTGCAGGAAAAAGAGACCTTCGCAATTGCGAAAGGCTTGTCGCAATTGCGACTTCTGAAGGTAAAAATTGGTCGATAGACCAGTATTGAACCAAAATCGATCAAAACATTGGGTAAGGCTATCAAGGTCATCTTCCTGACTCTCATCACTAAACATCCTTCAATTCTCACTCCTCATTGCAAATAATTAGGTATGAAAGGTTAATCCCACCACTCCTTCTTCCTATTCTTAATCTTCTCTGTTATTTTCTTGTTGGGCTATAACCTAGGGCTTTAATGGCAGCCACCCCTTTCCCCCGAAATTGTGAAAATTGTTTTCTTTAAAACATGTAATTTCTGGGTGGGGATTGGTTGAGAGTGTGTGCATTTGTGATTGCGAAGAAATTTGGGGAAGTCTGAGTACCCAAATACTTGTCAAATGGAAGCAAAATTGTATGCTTTCGATATGTTCGATGTAGGGCCCGAATGAAATTCTTGGCCAAACCATCGACATTTTTGATTCATGGTGGTTTATGAAGTTTGATGCCTGAGTTATGCTTGATTAATGATTGGGTTAGTGAAAAATAGCTGGGATTGAAAATTTCTAGGGTTTAAGCTCTGTTCTCTGAAAAAAGTGAAGCCGGGACGATGGGTTCGCAATTGCAAACACTTTTTCGCATTTGCGACTTCGCAATTGCGAGAAAGTGATCGCAATTGCGAAAACCTCTGCATCATTGTTCTTCGCAATTGCGAAGATTTTGTCGCAATCTCCAGCTCTGCAGACTTCGCAATTGCGATGATCTGCTTCGCAATTCCCAGCTCTGCAGGCCTTGCAATTGCGAAGAAATCTTGGGAAATGTGATATCAGAGAGCGATCACTTGAAAATCTGGAAAACCAAAAATTTTTTCTAAGTATGAGTTTTGACTGTTCGATCATTCTTTTGGAATATTTGCTTCATTTTGCACTATTCTTCACAGCCATGCCATGTTTTCACTTTTGTCACTTTTGACAGGTACTATAATTGAACAATGAGCGCAAACCCCGAAGGATCATCGAGTGACAGCCCTGTGGATGAAGAGAAGGCATTTGATCAACACCAATTTCTATTAGTGGAATGCCAAGAACGATACTATGCCGAGCTGATCTCAAAGAACTTACTCCCGGAGAGTGGTATAGAGATGGAAAATGTCCAGGAATGCCTTCCATAATTCCATCAAAGGCTGGTAACAATGGGATGGAACAGTTTTGCTCCTGAACCTTACCGTGAAAATGAGCAATGAGTGAGGGAGTTTTATGCAAATCTCATGGCTATTAGGTTGAAGTTGCCATAGATGAGAATTCGAGGCAAGGTGGTGCGATTCGGGGCTGAAGATATCAATGCTTTCTATCACTTGCAAAACAATGACATGGGTCCATTCAAAGAGAAAAATTGTGCTTCAGGAGAGTGGCTGGTGTCGAAACTGTGTCCGGGTGCAGATGTTCCATGGGCAACTGAAAAAAGGGGGATCACCTCAAAAGAATTCACCGCGAAGGCAAAGATATGGCTGGCCATTATATGCAGTCGCATCTCCCCGGTGTCAAACATTTGGAACATCCCTGTTACTCGAGCTCAAATGATAGCTTGCATTCTTGATAACATCCAGCTAAATGTGGTCGATATCTTCATCAATGAACTAAGAGAGTACCGGATTCAAAATGGCCCTTCTTTGATATTTCCATCACTCATCACCGAGTTGTGCCAACTGGCTGGAGTAGAAGAAGCTCCAGGGGACAATTCGGTAGATCCGGGGAAGCCTATCCATCATTTGAAGAAAAGAGGAGAGGGTGGAGCAGTGAAGAGAAAAAAGAGGAAGCTGGACTCTTCGTCTCAGGTTGATCCGAGCAGTCAGCCGTCATCCTCTACAGCAGGACCATTTGCTCTGCATGGCGAGGATATGCGAGTGATTTGCGAGTTAGTGGTTGGTCTTCCCCAGGGACCTGGGGAGACATCTGAGGGACCTGCCTATGTCTCAAAGAAAGACTTTCAGAAGTACATTGAAGATCAAAATAAGCAGGGGGATCACCTCAAAGTGCTGGAGAAAGCGTACACTGAGCCGGCCAAAAGGCATGGTACATTGAGCACCTCACTGGACACCCTGGAGAAGTCCCACACCCAAATGGTCAAAAGGGAGAAGAAGCGAGATAAATTCTTCACTCGTATGTGGAAGGGTCTCAAGGGGCTATGGAAGGTCCTCAAGCCTTAGGATCGTTTACCATCGACCAGGGCGGTGGAAGATGATGAGATTCCTATTGAGTGGCCAGAGGAGGAAGGAGATGAGGAGGATTCAGACTCAGATAGTGAGGAGAGCAGTTGATGCAGTATTCAGGGAGCACTTTCCTTCGTTTTTACTCTATCATGTTCTGTTGCATTGGGGACAATGCAATATCTTTGGTTGGGGGTGGCTTCTTGTATAAATGTTGTTTTGGCGGATTGGTATAGTAGTTATTTTCATGGTGTTTTTAGTATATTTTCATGTCATGTGTTATATTAGATTGTTTATCTGTGTTTGTTTTCATGTTGTTATTAGTATATTTTCATGTGATATGTGATATTAGTATGTTTAGTTACTTAAGTCTTAGTAGGTTCTTAATTTTTGTTTTTATATAGTTTGTTATAGGATAGTGGCAATATCCTTGGTTTTCTTTATACCATGGTTCTTTTTCCAATGATGCCAATTTTATTCTTGAACCTGGTAATTTTTGTTGATTTTTCCCGATGATGGATAGATTGAAAACTTTCTTAAGGGAATTAGTCTTGTAATTTGGAGTAGCTTTTGTTAAAATTAGAAAAATAAATGGTTTGACTTAGGATTTGTGTCCATTGGCCTAGTTGTGGCTTGTTTGGTACCAATATATTTAAACCTCGGCATATGCATTTTTAGTTGTTGAAAAAGAAAAATGATTGAAGTAAAGATGTCATGAATTTTAGACTCAATTTTTGGCTCTTTAACTCACTATGTGACCTGTTTGAATCAATTGTCTCAATTGGATTTTGGATTTGTATTTCACTTGAGTTTTAGTGTGCCATGTGTGGTGAGATTTATTTGTGAGTTCTTTTGTAGTACTTGTGGTCTATAACTTGCCCGAAATGTGCTTCAAGGCGAAATCATAGACTAACTTGGTTTGAAAAATGATATTACGCCTTCCTTGGACCGCTAGCATGCCTTAAAAATTCCTACCCTTAAATATTTTCCCTAGTCAACGCATTTTGAGCATTTAACCTTATTCTTTGGCAACCATATTACAAGCTTAAATCATTTGTTCTTAATTGATCTAGCTTTTGGCACCCTACCTCCCTTAGTACTCTGAAAGTATAAGCATAGGCTAAAAGCCTATGTTTGGGGGTGAAGGTTGAAAATTGTGATATGGAAGATGCTTGAAAATGGTGGAAGGTAGAAAAAAAATAAAAGGAAAGAAAACAAATATATATATATAATTAAATGATAAGAAATTATGAAAAAAAGGAAGACTAGGTGTGAAATAAAAAAGCGAAGAAATGATGGAAAATATTTTTGAAGGAAGAGGACTTTAATTGTAAATATTGTAGTGCTTTGGGAGGTTTTGAGTCACTTTAACCGAAATTTTGTCTTACCTTAACCAAAAGCCTAAACTACAACCCTTAAGTCCTAATTGATTTTGAGCCAAGTTGTCTACATTAGTGGAGGAATACATGAAGGGCAAGCCTATGGTACTACTTGTATGCATTTGAACATCTTTTTGAGAGAGAGTGAAATCTTTCCATTTGATATCCCATTTTTGTTTGAAATTAAGATTCATGAGTGTGGGATTCTCTCTTAAATGTGAGGGCACATGAGATTTGAGTTGTGAATTTAATCCCATTTTCAATTGGAAAGAATGACCAAAGAAAGTTGATTGTGATAGAGAGGCAAATTTAGAAGCTTTAGTGTCATGACTTGATTGTTACTTTGATTTGCACTAGTGTTTGAGCACTTGAAGTATAATGAGGTTTATATGAAGTGCTTGATAATTCTTATGCCTTGGAGTAATTGTTGGTACCAATTGAAGTCATGCATTTGTGCTTAAAGTAGAATTTCTTTTTTTGGCTTGGCATTATGTAGATGCATTGTTGAGTTAACCACTTGGGAATATATTTTGTTGCTTGTGTTGCTTGAGGACAAGCAATAGTTCAAGTTTGGGGGTGTGATGAGTTGGTATTTTACCGACTCATCTTCTCTTTAAATCTATACTTTTTCTATGTTTGAGCAATAAAATTGTGTATTTGATGCAATTTACTTCTATTTTACAGGTTGTATCTGATTTAGAAGTAATAGTAAAGAAACCAAGTGAAAACAAGCCAAAAGGAGCCAAAAAGGAGAGAAAATCTGGGCAGTGGCCTTAGTGGTCGCAAATGCGACGAGGCCTTCGCAATTGCGAAGTCAACAGGAGAAGTCAAGCATCACAAATGCGAAGAGCACCTTCGCAATTGCGAAGTCAGCAGAAGAAGTCAAGCATCGAAAATGCGAAGATCACCTTCGCAATTGCGAAGTCAACTGAATAAGTCAATCATCTCAAATGCGAAGAACACTTCGCAAATGCGAACCTGGGCAAGCTGGGCATAGTTCGCAATTGTGATCATTTGTTTGCAATTGCGAAGATCGGGCTTCAGTTCTGGGCAATATTGGAATTTCACAAATCTTGACCCCAAATCATTTTTATACTCGTCCAAACAGACATTGTAGGCATCTTTTATCATCTTTTTTCACTTTTTGGCTGATCTTTGCCTTATTTTCAGTCTCCATAGACTAGAGAGAACAAGTTTGGAGGCTAGGGTTTTGCACACACACTTGGGTCTTGAAGATTAAAGCTTGTGGTTAAGGATTTCTTACCCATTTATGTTTATTACTTCATTTCCTTGCTTTGTATTGTATGTCTAAGTGTGTAGTATTTATTTCCAACACTTGAATCTTGTTTATAGGAATATTCATATTTAAAGTGTGGATTAAATACCTTGTTGTGCTTATGTATTGAATGATTTTTATATATTTATGAAGTGAGTTATTGTTATTTTAATTATTCTTGTTCTTTAATGTTTCCAAAGAGAGTAGCTAACTCTAGGACTCGCCCATTTACCTTGAATTAATTTTGGGAAAGATAATTTGGGGTTGGGAAAGATTAATTAACAAGAACTTGAGGCGTTAACCCTCATTTTATAGATTTGACCTAGGGATAGGATTGAACTACTTGTAGCCTATCGGATGTGCTTAATCTTCTAATTGTAATTTCACCACACATGGCGCATGAAAAAAAAGAAGACTAGGTGTGAAATGAAAAAAACGAAGAAAGGATGGAAAATATTTTTGAAGGAAGGGGACTTTAATTGTAAATATTGTAGTGCTTTGGGAGGTTTTGAGTCTCTTTAACCGAACTTTTGCCTTACCTTAACCAAAAGCCTAAATTACAACCCTTAAGTACTAATTGATTTTGAGCCAAGTTGTCTACGTTAGTGGAGGAATACATGAAGGGCAAGCCTATGGTACTACTTGTATGCATTTGAACATCTTCTTGAGAGAGAGTGAATTCTTTCCATTTGATATCCTATTTTTGTTTGAAATTAAGATTCATGAGTGTGGGATTCTCTCTTAAATGTGAGGGCACATGAGATTTGAGTTGTGAATTTAATCCCATTTTCAATTGGAAAGAATGACCAAAGAAAGTTGATTGTGACAGAGAGGCAAATTTTGAAGCTTTAGTGTCATGACTTGATTGTTACTTTGATTTGCACTAGTTTTTGAGCACTTGAAGTATAATGAGGTTTATGTGAAGTGCTTGATAATTCATATGCATTGGAGTAATTTTTGGTACCAATCGAAGTCATGCATTTGTGCTTAAAGTAGACTTTCTTTTTTTGGCTTGGCATTATGTAGATGCATTGGTGAGTTAACCACTTGGGAAGAGATCTTGTTGCTTGTGTTACTTGAGGACAAGCAATAGTTCAAGTTTGGGGGTGTGATGAGTTGGTATTTTACCAACTCATCTTGTCTTTAAATCTATACTTTTGCTATGTTTGAGCAACAAAATCGTGTATTTGATGCCATTTACTTCTATTTTACAGGTCGTATGTGATTTAGAAGTAATAGTAAAGAAACCAAGTGAAAACAAGTCAAAAGGAGCCAAAAAGGAGAGAAAATCTGGGCAGTGGCCTAAGTGGTCGCAAATGCGACAAGGCCTTCGCAATTGCGAAGTCAACAGGAGAAGTCAAGCATCGCAAATTCGAAGGTGCTCTTCGCAATTGCGAAGTCAGCAGAAGAAGTCAAGCATCGGAAATGCGAAAATCACCTTCGCAATTGCGAAGTCAACTGAAGAAGTCAATCATCGCAAATGCGAAGAACACTTCGCAAATGCGAACCTGGGCATAGTTCACAATTTCGATCATTTGTTTGCAATTACGAAGATCGGGCTTCAGTTCTGGGCAATATTGGAATTTCACAAATCTTGACCCCAAATCATTTTTATACTCGTCCAAACAGACATTGTAGGCATCTTTTATCATCTTTTTTCACTTTTGGCAGATCTTTGCCTTATTTTCAGTCTCCATAGACTAGAGAGAACAAGTTTGGAGGCTAGGGTTTTGCACACACACTTGGGGCTTGAAGATTAAAGCTTGTGGTTAAGGAGTTCTTACCCATTTATGTTTGTTTCTTCATTTCCTTGCTTTGTATTGTATATCTAAGTGTGTAGTATTTATTTCCAACACTTGAATCTTGTTTATGGGAATATTCATATTTAAAGTGTGGATTAAATACCTTGTTGTGCTTATGTATTGAATGATTTTTATATATTTATGAAGTGAATTATTGTTATTTCAATTATTCTAGTTTTTAATGTTTCCAAAGAGAGTAGCTAACTCTAGGACTCGCCCATTTACCTTGAATTAATTTTGGGAAAGATAATTTGGAGTTGGGAAAGATTAATTAAAAAGAACTTGAGGCGTTAACCCTCATTTTATAGATTCGACCTAGGGATAAGATTGAACTACTTGTAGCCTATCGGGTGTGCTTAATCTTCTAATTGTAATTAGGGATAATTCAATTAGGAAGTCTTGTTGGTCTTCGGAATAAGCTAATTAAGAATTATTATCCATGGCTAATTAACATAAACTCGCTCATATTTGTTAAATCGTGAAATACATTGGATCGCTACTTGAGTGTAATTCCCGATGCATTCATATTTGTAGCCATTGATCATTTTATTTGCTTTCTAGGTTAGTTTACATTTTTGCATTTAGATATAAACATTTTCCAAAACCCAAAATCTTAAGTGTTTGGCTTAGCACGATTAGCGATAATTTTCTTCCATTCCTAAGCGCCTACACATTGTTCTCTATGGGATTCGACGCCGACTCATTGTTGGGTTAATTATATTGCGTTTGACCGTGGCTATTAATTTTTAGTAGTAGAATTGGATGTCACCAGAGAATGAGGCTCATCATAATCTCTCCTTGCACTGAGATATATTGGATTCGTTGGACGACACATATGTTAATGTATATCTAAGTTTAGTTGTCATTGCTTCAAACAGAAGTTCCATTTACTAACTTTTTCTGTTCTTCCTTAATAGTTCATCTGGATTGCATACATCGATGCGATGATAGCTGGCTTGCCCGACTATTGCTTGACCGGCCAACTTCTGTCGAGGAGTTCCGTCCCATTGTTCTGCATTGATATTTGTTTGACTCAAAAGTTATCAAATACTTTCCGAGAAAATCAATCGAAATAAATCAAGGGTAAATCTTAATCAAATATAATAAGACCTTGGGATATATGATGTGTGTGTTCGTTTTCGATCTCAGAAGATTGAAAGATAAAGAATGTGGTTTTTAGATATATATATATATATATATATATATATATATATATATATATATATATATATATATATATACAAAGAGATAGATAATACTTTAATCCCTTCTATTACAATGCTTGGGTCCCTTTTACATCAAAGGACCCTCCTCAAAATACTAAATATATACGAACTGAGTGCATGATTGGCAGGACAACAGGGCCTAAGGTGTCACTCGTTCCACCATCTCTGGTTTGTGCCTCTACGTGCACGCCTGACGGTCATGTATGCCGACATAGGGATGTAGCGGGTAAAATTTGACCCCATACAGTTAGTCCCTCCGCTCGTCGGGGTCGCATCGAGATGCATCCTCGATGGGCAGATCCTTAAACTTCATTCGGGGAGAATTTGACTTGGTTCAAAGGCGCGTGCAGTAATGTAATTGGTGGGAGATAATATTTGAGACTGTCAAGAAGCTGACGTGCAATCCCTTTGTTCAAGTGACGTCAGCATACGCATGCATCATCATTACACGTATTCCCGAGGTAACTCAAAAAGACGTTTTGACGTTTTGGTTTCCCGTGCCTCGTTTGAAATATGCCACTTCAATTTTAATGCCACCCAATCCTATAAATAGGAGGAGGGTGTAACTAGATGCAACTTTTGATCATTTGCAAGCACCTTTCCTTTACTTTCGGAATAAACACCTTCTTTCACCCGAACGCCATCGTTTCTCATAGACCTTTATTCTCGTTGTGTCATACACTATTCCATGAACGAAAATCATAGCTAAATCCCGGTGGGATAACTCGAGGGGTGCTGATGCCACCCCGTTGGGCATACCGCCTCCCTCTGGCGGTGATGAGATAGAGGGGGAAGAGGGCCTCTCCCCTCTCACTGTGGAGATGTGCTACCAAAGCAACTTTTAACTCGGAATGAATTCAACAAGGACTCTCCCATCCACCTTTAGAGCATTCAGAGTTAAAGCAAGATCATTTGGATGATCTTCATGCATTGCACGGCATACCCGCTCATGTGGAGATGGTTCCAACGAGAACTGATTATGCAAGCATCTATAGGCCGGGGTATTGCACATTCTAGGGTACCCATTTTTAATCGGTTACGGGCTCCCTATATTTCCTTTAGCAGATAACTCTACCATTTTTACAATGTTTCCCCATCTCAGATCACTTCGTATGCCTTGAAGGTATGTCAGACACTGTCGACGTACTCCGAGCTAGCTAGGTGCAAGGTTTCAATCCACCATATTTCACAGCTATTTAGTGCCGGCTACCTTAGAGGCACCATGCTATATTTGAGGAGCCTTGGTGCGAAAGGATTGGTGGTCCAGACCGATGATCGAGCCAGTTGGAGGTACTGGCATATGTATTTCTTCATTAAGACGGAGCACCTAATATTCAACCCTGTCGGATTCTAGGAGAAGTGGAATTAAAAATGTAAGCATTTCCATTCATTGAATTCTTTACCATACGTGGCTACGGCGGTTCTGATTATATTATTATTAGTTTTTGTTTGTAGTGAGGGCTCACCCACCTCGGCTCATCAATGGCATTAGCCATAGGTAGTCGGTTTTCTACCTTATGCGGAAGAGACCCGCACAAGGTCCGCATTCTTTCAGTGTCACGACCTCGCAGACCCTTCAGGTAGTTTCTTGACTTTAGTTGGCGGGTTTTACATGTTTCATTGACTAAGTCATTTGTGTCAATAGGTCGAGGTGTTCCCAAGAAGTTGCAGAATTATCTACCTCCGCATGGTCCGGCGTGTCCTCGAATACCCAAGAGATATTTTGTGCATCCGTTTGAGAGGGTATCTCTGTAGTTCCTTTGCGAGGAGTTGCGCCTGCAGTGGCAGTTGCAGGCAAAACGACACCATCGACACCCACTCTGTAACCTAGGAATGAGTATTCTGAGGCGAGGAGTCGATGGAGAGAAAAAGGCCAAGGCTTGAGAGAGGCAAGGCAGTGGCTACTGAAGATGAAATGAGTAATGTGCCTCATCAAATGCCTAGACCTACCTTTATAGCCGACACTATTTTTTTCGGGAGGCTGGCCCATCAAGGGAGTACCGCTACTAGCTTGGTTATTGTCATCGTGGGAGGATCAGCAACCACTGTTGATGGAGTTGGTGGGGCAGCTGAGAGATCAGATTTCGTGATTGCCCAAGGAAATGTGGATGAGTTTGTGGGTTGTCTCATGCATGTGGAGATGATAGCGGACATGTTCAACCGCTGAATCGTGATTCTAGGGGCTTACAACTTGTTACTACATAGTGAACAGGTGGCATTAGAGCTTGCCGTATTGTGTGCCACCCCTAAACGTGAAATGCTAAATACCATCAGCGATGCAGAGCTGTCTTAAAGGGTCTCCGGCATGACTCTACCGGTAAACGTTTGTTTTTGCGTGTCGTGAGGTCGGTTTTGATGTTTACTAATTCTAGTCTTTCCCATCATACCCTAGTTTTGGAGATGGAGTGGAGGCATCATGAGCAGAAAAAGGCGGCCATATTCAATAAGATGGTGAAAAGGTACCAGTAGTACCACTCCAAGCAATAGCGGTGGTGGATGCGGTTCGGCCTTTACAACTTTCTTCGCTTCATCCTTGTCTGATCGGGATGCACGCCATAATGCGCATGAGATATGGGTTTATTTTGAATCTAAACTGGACGTGTTGTAGGAGCTTCTTGCTGTGGGTCAAGCTACAGAGGAAGAGGTTCAGATGCGGTAGCTTGAGTCTTATTCCGCTCAGGAAACCTGTGGGTATAACTCTGATTCCCCTGAGTGTGAGGGCTATACTTCAGAGGATGCCAACCGGCTAGACTCTAATCCCTGGTATAACGAAACATATCGCCCCGGGACCAATGGGCAGGGCGACGAACAGCCAGGAGGTGACGGAAGGGATAGTGAGAATCGTTAAGTTGATATACATTTTGTTACTCTCCTTGTTTGCACTGTAATGGGTCCCTTCGCGTGGCTAAATGTAGAAACATTCTCTTGCTATAATATATGAATTGTACCATTTTCTGTTATTCCTTTCTGGTTATTTTTCGCTTTTTGAAACTTCACCTTCACAGAGGCGATATTCATTTGTTTGTAGGAAATTTATCGTGACTTTTTGCAACATCGAAATGATGTAGGCGGTCTTGGGGGTGGATTAATTAGGGCTGATCCCCCTAAGACTTAGTGTCATCGTACGTAGGATATGACGTAATTTCGACCATCATCAAAGTGTTGTTCATTGTAGTCTACTGGGTCGATGTATAACGGTGATGGCCTTAGCCATTAGGATATGACTTCGACTGTCATTAAAGTGTTATCCTTCGTGGTAAAACTGGGTCGACGCTTAATGAAGATGGCCTTATCCATTAGGATATGGCTTCAACTGTCGTCAAGTGTTATCTATCGTGGCCGAACTGAGTCGACTCTTAATAGAGATGGACTTAGCCATTAGGATATGGCTTCGACTATCATCGAAGTGTTATCTGTTGTGGTCGAACTGAGTCAAATGCTTATTAGCGATGGCCTTAGCCATTAGGATATGGCTTCGACTATCGTCGAAGTGTTATCCATCATGGTTGAACTGAGTCGACACTTAATGGCGATTGACTTAGCCATTAGAATATGGTTTCAACTGTCATCGAAGTGTTATCCGTCACGGTCGAACTGGGTCGATGCTTAATGGCGATGGTCTTAGCCATTAAGATATGGCTTCAACTATCGTTGAAGTGTTATCCATCGTGGTCAAACAGAGTGGACGCTTAATGGTGATGGCCATAGCCATTAGGATATGGCTTCGACTGTCATCAAAGTTTTATTCGTCGTGGTGAAACTAGATCGACGCTTAATGGCAATTGCTTGAGCCATTAGGATATGGCTTCGACTGTTGTCAAAGAGTTATCCGTCATGGTCGAGCTGGGTAGACGCTTAATGGCGATGGCCTTAGCTAGTGCGATATGACTTCGACTGTCATCGAAGTTTTATCCTTCGTGGTTGATCTGGGTCGATGCTTAATAGTGATGGCCTTAGCCATTAGGATATGGCTTTGATTGTCGTCAAATAGTTATCCGTCGTGGTCGAGATGGGTCGATGCTTAATGGCGATGACCTTAGCTAGTGCGATATGACTTTGAATATCGTTGAAGTGTTATCTTTCGTGGTTGAACTGGGTCGACGCTTATTGGTGATGGCCTTAGCCATTAGGATATGGCATTGACTGTCATCAAAGTGTTATCCATCATGGTAGAACTTAGTCGAGGCTTAATAGTGATGGAATTATCCATTAGAATATGGTTTCGACTGTCGTCGAAGTGTTATCCGTCATGGTCGAACTGAGTCAACACTTAATGGTAATGGCCTTAGCCATTAGGAAATGGCTTCGACTATCGTTGAAGTGTTATCCATCGTGGTCGAACTAGGTCGATGCTAAATATTGATGGCATTAGCTATTAGGATATGGCTTCGACTATCATTGAAGTGTTATTCGTCATGGGCGAATTGGGTCGACGCTTAATGGTGATGGCCTTAGACAGTGTGATATGACTTTGACTGTTATCAAAGTGTTATCCTTCATGGTCGAACTGGGTTGACACTTAATGGCAATTGCCTTAGCCATTAGGATATGGCTTCGACTGTCGTCGAAGTGTTATCCGCCATGGTCGAACTGGGTTGACACTTAATGGCGATGGCCTTAGCCATTAGGATATCGCTTTGACTATCATCGAAGTGTTATCCGCCATAGTCAAACCGGGTTGACGCATAATGACGACGGCCTTAGCCATTAGGATATGGCTTCGACTATCATCGAAGTGTTATCCGTCGTGGTCGAACTTGGTTGATGCTTAATGTCAATGGCCTTAACCATTAAGATATGGCTTCGACTTTCATCGAAGTGTTATCCATCATGGTCAAACTGAGTCAACGCTTAATGGCGATGGCCTTAGCCATTAGAATATGGCTTTGACTGTCGTCGAAGTGTTATCCGTCGTGGTCGAACTTGGTTGATGCTTAATGGCGATGGCCTTGGCCATTAGGATATGACTTTGATTGTCATCGAAGTGTTATCCTTCATGGTCAAACTGGGTCGATGCTTGATGGCGATGGCCTTGGCTATTAGCATATGACTTCGATTATCGTCAAAGTGTTATCCTTCGTCGTCAAACTAGGTCGACGCTCAATGTCGATAACCTTAGCCAGTGGGATATGACTTTGATTATCGTCGAAGTGTTATCCTTCGTGGTCAAACTGGGTTGATGCTTAATGGCGATGGCCTTAGCTAGTGTTGATTTTCACACGGCCTTGGCCTCTTGCACGGATGGAAATAGTGGCCTTAACCGCTTACAGAATGGAGATAATTGCCTTAGTCACTTTCATAATGGAGATAATGGTCTTAGCCGTTAAAGAATGGAGATAATGGCCTTAGCCGCTTACATAATGGAGATAATTCTATAAAATGTAGTGTTTTGCCCATACTACGGAGATTTGACTAGTGTAGTCCCTTTATTTTATCGGCCCGAAGATCATGCTGACATGTCGATGTAATAAGCTTGCTCTTAGATACCACTAGGTATTCACTCCGCCGCCTTGTTAAAACCCTTTCTGAGAAAACCCAATTGGCACAAAACTAGGATAAAGGAAAAAGAGTACGACTTCGGGGGACTCCTTTTAGAAGTGGAAGTATTTGAGGTAGGCGATGTTCTAGTTGTTCTAGAGTATTTTTCCTTTTATTGTTTCTAACTAGAATGGTCCTTTATTCGCTGCTGCTGTGATTTTACATGGTCTATCCTAGTTGGTACCCAATTTTCCTTCACTTGGATCCTTTGACACCAATGTTTTGGCTTTGAGGACGTAATCACCCACTTTGAGTGGCCTTATTTTGGCCTTCCTGTTGTAATACCTTTCAACCTATTGTTTTTGGGTTGTTATTCTTATGTGGGCCATATCTCTTTATTCTTCGTCCTCTTCTTGATCCTGAAGTCTATTATTGTTATTGTCTGCCTGCTGGTGTGTGAATATCTCAGGCTTGGCACTCAAATTTCAACGGGTATAACTATGTTAGTTCCGTAGACCAATAAATACGGCGTTTCTTCTGTGCTGGATTTGGGTGTTGTTCGATATGCCCACAACACTTCTGGTAGTAATTCTAGCCAGAGCCCTTTAGCTTCTTCGAGTTTCTTCTTCAATATGTTCAATATTGTATTGTTGGAGGACTCGCTTGGCTGTTGGCGGCGGGATGATATGGAGTGGAGAGTATCCGCTCAATGTGCTATTTCTTGAAAAACTCTGTTGTCTTTTTACCAATGAACTAGGGCCATTGTAGCAGGTGATTTCTTTGGGGATATCAAAGCGGCATATGATGTTTTTCCATATAAAGGCGATGACTTCTTGCTCGCGTATCTGTGCATACGCACCTGCTTCTACCCACATGGAAAATTAATCAGTCAAAACTAGAAGAAATCATACATTTCCTCGTCTCGTTGGTAGGGGACCGATTATATCCATTCCATACTTGATGAATCGCTAAGGTGAGGTGACTGAGTGGAGAAACTCTCCTCGTCGCTGTATTATAGGGGCATGCTTTTGGCACTGTTCGCACCTATGGACGTATTCTGCTGCCTCTCTTTTCATAGTAGTCCAATAATAACTGGCTCAGATGAGGGTTCTATTACCTGTATGAGCACCGCAATGTCCTTCATGCACCTTATTTAATACTTGTAGTGTTTGGTGCGACCTAAGGCACTTAGCGAGGGGTCCGCCAAATGTCTTTTTGTAGAGATCGTGCTCTGTCAGGCTTTATCGGGCAGCTTGCATTCGAAGTTTTTTTGCTTCTTTCTTCTTATGTGGGAGTGTCCTATCTTGTAGATAGGATACAATTTAGCTACGCCAGTCTCAAGTAAGATTTAAAGGAAGTACCTCAACATTATCGATGGCCGAATGGAGCAGCATGACAACACTTTCCTTGCTGATATTCTTGGTGACCACAACTAGTTTTGCTAAGCCATCTGCTTCGACATTATTTGCCCTAGGTATCTGTTCAAAGTGGCACTTATCAAATTCGATCATCAGCTCGTGGATTTCTGATTGGTATTTTTGCAGCCTCAGTTATTTTATTTGGTAAGTCCTAGTGACTTGGTTTACTACGATTTGGGAGTCGCAATGGAGGATGAGTCATCGAGCCTCGTATTTCATGGCTAACTTCATACCTACAACCACAACCTCATACTCGGCCTCATTGTTAGTCATCTCGAGGCATCATATGGACTGACAAGTCCCAATCTCGATCTTGAGGCATTAGCGACACTGTTGGTGTAGAGAGTCTAAAGGTTAGCGTTGGGGAAATCTCGAATGGCCTCCAGTTCCGCCTCTGGCAGTATCTCTGTGCGGAAGTCGGCGACAAAGTCGGCAAGTACCTGCGACTTAATGGCAGTTCATGGATGGTAGGATATGTCATGCCTGCTGAGCTCTATGGCCTACCTAGTAAGACTACTTGAATGTTTGTGCTTGTGTAGAATGCTTCTAAAGGGAAATGTCATTATCACCTTTACGGGGTGGCACTGGAAATCGGGTCTGAGCTTTCGTGAAGCTACAACCAGCGCGAGAGCCAACTTCTCGAGGTGTGGGTAGACCATTTCAAAATCCACCAAGGTTTTGCTGATATAGTAAATAGGAGATAACGTACCTTTATTTTTGCGGACCAAGACTGCGCTGACAGCAACTTCAAACATAGCCAGATATACCAGCAGGCACTCGCTAGGGTTTGCTTTAACTAGTAATGGTGGCGACGATAAGTAAACTTTCAATTTCCTCAGGGTCTCGATGCATTCTTCCTTCTATTTTAACCCATGACTCTTTCTCAGTATGTTGAAGAACTTATGGCATCTGTCGAAGGACATCAAGATAAATATTGATAGGGCGCCTATTCGCCCCGTTAATTTATATACGTGCTTCTTGATGTTCAAAGTTCCTTGTATTGCATATATTGCTTTGATCTGGTCTGGGTTGACTTCGATACCTTCTTGTGATATGAAGAAGCCCAGTAATTTCTCCAAGGCCACGCCGAAGGTGCAATTTTCAGGGTTTAGCTTCAGCCTGTACTATCTCAGTATCTCAAAGGCTTGTTTCAAATGATCGATGTGATCCTATTTCTTTGTCGACTTTACTAGCATGTCTTCAGTGTAAACTTTCATGGTTTTGCCAAGCTGTTCCTTGAACATTTTGGTGACCAACCTCTGATATGTTGCCCCTGCATTTTTGTGCACGATTGGCATCACCTTATAACATTACGTCCCTTGATGAGTGATGAAAGTTGTCTTTTCTTGATCTTCCTCGGCCATCAAGATTTGGTTGTAGCTGTAGTAGGCGTCTAATAAACTTAGCAGTTCGTGCCTGGTGGAAACGTGTATCAGCTGGTCGATGTGGGGTAATGGGAATGACTCCTTTGGGCATGCCTTGTTCAAGTTTGTGAAATCCATGCACATTCTCCATTTTTTGTTTTTCTGTTTTACCATGACAACATTAGCGACCCATTGTGGGTACTTCAATTCTTTGATGGAACCGTTGGCTAATAATTTGTCCACATCTTCACTGACCGCCTTGTTGATTGCTGCATTTAACTTCCTTCCCATCTGCTATACATACGGGTATAGTAGGTCAACGTTCAACTTGTGAGTGGCGATGTCTCTCGGGATTCACGACATATCTGAATGGGAAAAGCAAAAAATCAGCATGATTTGTTAAAAAATGGTGGTACTTACTTGGATTGTAGAGACTGTGCACAATGTAGGCTTTCTTTTAGCTGTTGGCATCATTTAATTGGACTGGGTCGAGGTTTTTGACCATTGCTTTGCATGATTTTCCGATTTCTGGGTCTTTGATGGCTTCCGCTGTCGGGTTTGCTTTAACCCCTGACATGACTGATTTCTATGCTTCTACACTTGCTCATTTCTGTTGTTTGGTATTTGTGCAGTCTTGGGCTATCCGATAGCATTCCTGAGCATTGCGAGGCTCACCTCGGATACTGAATACTCCCCATTGGGTAGGGAATTTGATCACCTGGTAGAAGCTCGAGGGGACTGCCCGCATGGCTTATATCTAGGGGCGTTATATGATCGCATTGTAAGCCATTTCCTGGTTCATCACATGGAATGTGGTTTCCAGCGTAACTCCCCCTGGTAAGACTATCAATGATATCTCTCCAGAGGTCCACTCCACTGCATTATTAAAACCTGTTAGTGTTGTGAAATATGAAGACTCTTGGATGGATAATACATGCGCCACTTCCGTCGTCTACCATAATTATTTTAACATCAGTTTCGGTGATACGCAAATTTACAACTAAAGCATCATAATAAGGAAATGGCAAACTGTTGGTATCAGACTTATCGAAAGTGATACTGTCTTCGAACTTGTCATAACGTTTATGGGCGATCGTGCATTTTAGTTTGTGGGTGGTGTTGAATTTTACGTGGTTCATTGCAGAGTCATCGCCGCCACCGACGATCATATTTATGATACATGCTGGGGAAGGTGTCTTATGTGGTCCTGGGGGTTGATCTCTTCCTCTGGGGAAATTGATCATTCCCTTATCGCTAAGCAGCTCTACTGGGTATCCTTGGTTTAGCATCCTGACCACTTCTTGTCGCAGACCTATGCAATCTTCGGTCTTGTTTCCCCTTTCCTGATGGAACTCGCATAGGACGTTCGACTTCCATATGCTAGGATCTAATTTCATTTTCTACGGCTACTGAACCTTTGTGCCCAGCTTCTGAAGCTCGTACATGAAGTGGACACACAAAAGTTATGGGTAGATAATAAATGAGACATACCTCTTTCGTTCCGGAGTGGGATGACATGTCATTATACTACATTTGGGTGCCTTAGAAGAGGAGGATTGGAGGTCCTCATATAAGGCCGATGCCTTTCTTTGTTGAAGCGTGGGGGTTGTTCACGTCGCCCGTCATGGCGTCGATCTCTTCTTGCTTCTGGCTATATCGTCGTTAGCCGTTGGGTTGGCCCATTGAGATCATCTTCATCCGCTCTTACTTCTGCACAGTAGGCATTGTAGATCTCTTCCCATGTGGTGGGGGGATATTTCATGCGTCGGCTTAGAAACTACTTGGTAGCTCTTGAACCATCTCTGTTTAATGCATTTTGGAAAGCTGCTACATCCATGCCTTCTAATACGTTTGGCAAACTCGTTCTTACCATGTTGAACTTCGCCAAGAGTTTCTGAGTCCCTCACCTGTTGTTAGTCTGATGGTGAAGATATCATTGACCCTAGCTTCAGCTTTCTTTGGTCCTGCGTGGGCGGTGGCGAACTTGTCTGCCATTTCCTTGAATGTCAATATTGTCCTTGATTGTAGTTGAGAATACCATGTCAAGGCCCCTCCTGCCAGTGTTTCTCCGAACATTTTTCAGACGGACGGTACTTGTTCCTTAAACAAATTGTTGCGCTTTACTACGATCACGGAATGAATCTGATGATCCTTGGGATCCGTAGTCCCGTCATATATTCTTAAGTATAGTGGGATCTTGAATCTTTTTGGGATTGAGTAAAGGGCTGCCTCCTAATAGTACTTTGACTATCACAAAATAGCTAATAACCGTCTTGCGAAAATCCAAGTTCAGTTAAGAACTTCTTCATCCACAACATTTCTTTGCAAGCCTCCGTTGTTGCAATAAATTCAGCTTCAGTAGTTGATAATGCAACACATTTTTGCAACTTTGATTGCCATGACACAGCTCCCCCTGAAAAGTTAATCAAGTATCCCGAAGTTGATTTTCTAGAATAACCATCTCCGGCCATATCTGCATCAGTATAGCCAACCAACAAGGGTTTGTCTTCTCCAAAACACAAGCATAGTTTGGAGGTTCCTCGAAGATACCTGAGAATCCACTTAACAGCATCCCAATGTTCCTTTCCTAGATTAGAAAGAAATCTACTTACCACTCCTACAACGTGAGCAATATCTGGCCGTGTACAAACCATGGCATACATCAAACTTCCTACTGCTGAAGCATATGGAATCTGCTCCATCTTTCTTTTCTCATCATCTGTTGACGGGCTTTGCTTGGTGCTTAATCTAAAGTGGTTAGTAAGAGGACAACTAACTGCTTTATTTTTCTCCATGTTGAACCGTTGAAGTACCTTTTCGATGTATTTCTCCTGAGACAACCATAACTTCTTGTCTTCTCGGTCTCGCATAATCCTCATCCCAAGGATCTGTTTTGCTGGCCCTAAGTCTTTCATGGCGAAGAACTTGCTTAGCTGCTCGTTCAAGCTATTAATTCTGGAAACATTTCGGCTAACAATCAACATATCATCCACATAGAGCAATAGGATGATAAAATCATCGTCAGAAATCTTCTGAACGAACACACAATGGTCTGAAGTTGTCTTCTTATAGCCGTGTTGCCCCATCACCGACTCGAACTTCTTATACCACTGCCTTGGTGCCTGTTTTAAGCCATAGAGGCTTTTTCTCAATCTACAAACGCAGTCCTCTTTCCCCTTTTGCTGGAAACCGTCTGGTTGCTCCATGTATATCTCCTCTTCCAAATCACCGTGTAGGAAGGCGGTTTTTACATCCATCTGCTCAACCTCCAGGTTGAGGCTTGCTGCTAATCCCAGCACCGTGCGTATTGAGGTCATTTTCACAACTGGTGAGAATATTTCATCAAAGTCTATACCTTTCCTTTGATTGAAACCTTTGATGACCAATCTTGCTTTGAATCTCGGACAGGAACTGTGTTCATCATGCTTGATCTTGAACACCCATTTATTCTTCAAAGCTTTCTTGCCTTTCGGCAACTTCACCAACTCAAACGTCTTGTTCTCATGCAAGGATTTCATCTCGTCTTGCATGGCTTCTATCCACTTCTCCTTATGTTCATCATCAACAGCTTCTTCAAAACTGTCGGGTTCTCCCCCATCAGTGAGTAACACATACTCATGTGGAGAATATCTTGTAGACTGTTGCACAACTCTTCCAGATCTTGTGTGATAAGGAGGGTTATTGAGGATTGCTGGTTGAGGTTGATCATCCTCGTCTGCATCATCATCACCATTATCCTCGTTACCTTCAGCATCTGCTGGTTCATCTTCATTTGGAAGATCGGGGGCTTCAGGTTGATTATCCTGAACATCGTCTCCAACTTGTCTCGGCACCATTGTTGGAGGCAACTCAAACTCAGCAGAATCATCAGTGGACTTCTCTACTTTGTCAATGTCTTCAATTGTTTGGTCCTCAACAAACACAACATCTCGACTCCTGACGAGTTTCTTCTGCACCGGATCATAGAACTTATAGCCAAGCATGTCTTGACCATAGACGATGAATACACACTCCCTTGTCTTGACATCAAGTTTGCTCATTTCATCCTTCGGAACATGGACATAGGCTTTGCAGCCAAATACCCGCAATTGATCATAAGAGATATCTCTTCCTGACCAAATCTTTTCTGGAGCCTCGTACTGAAGAGGGACACGGGGTGAATGGTTTAGCACATAGGCTGCTGTAACTAGTGCTTCACCCCAGAAAGCCTTTGGTAACTTTGAATGAGAGAGTAAACATCCGGTTCTCTCGATCAAAGTTCTGTTCATCCTCTCAGCCAAGCCATTCAACTGTGGAGTTTTAGGAGGTGTGAACTGATGTCGAATACCATGCTCTTTACAATAAGCATCAAATTGACCCTGGTATTCACCGCCATTGTCTGTCCGGATGCACTTCAACTTCTTACCAGTCTCTCTTTCCACCAAGGTTAGAAATTGTTTGAAAACTTGAAACACTTGATCCTTGGTCTTCAGCGTGTATACCCATGTCTTTCGTGAATGATCATCAATAAAAGTCACGAAATATTGGGCATCACCGAGGGACTTCTTGAAAGGCCCACATACATCTGAGTGTACCAGATCTAACACGTCTTGCTTTCTGGAAGGAGGGAATCTTTTGAATGAAACTCTATTTTGTTTCCCAGCTAATCAGTCAGCACACTTCTTCAACTGGATCTGGTTTAGACCCGGTAAGGCATTCTTCTTCACCAAATGCACCATTGACTTTTCACTCATGTGGCCAGGACGTCTATGCCACAACTTGGAATTGCTATCATTCTTCGCAACATTTATAACTTGTTGGGAGATGCTTGCCTGGGTCACGTACAACTTTGACTGCTTCGTGCCCCGCGCCACCACCAATGAGCCTTTCGTGAGCTTCCATTGGCCATTATAAAAGGTATTGTAGTAACCTTCCTCATCAAGCTTGCCTACGGAGATCAGATTCAGGCGCATATTTGGAACATGCCTGACATCTCTTAAAATTAGCTTCATCCCATTCATGGTCTCAAGGCAAACATATCATTTGCCTACAACTGTTGAGAAATTGCCATTTCCCATCTTTACACGTATGAAGTCTCCAGGTGTGTAAGATGAGAAGAGTTCTCTCCGTGGCGTTGCATGAATGGTAGTTCCACTATCAATCACCCATGTCGTCTCTTGGGTTGTCAGATTGATAATGTCGTTATCGTAGACAATGTTAAACTCACCAAAGGAGTTTGCTTCATCATCACTGCTTTCTTCTGGTTTCTCCTTTTTGCCTTTGTTCTTCTTCTGGTCATTTTGGAACTGTCGGCAAAATCTTTTGATATGACCCTTCTTTTTGCAGTAATGACACTCAACATGTGCAAATTTGTTGGATCTACCTCTGCTCTTATCTCTGTTACTCTGGCCCTTGTTTTGACTTCTCCCCCTGGTCGTAACAGCCAACACCTCTGATGAAGAAGATGATCCTTGTGATCGGCGTCTCATTTCTTCATATAGAATGCCACTCTTGACTGTCTCCACGTTTACCACACCGTTGGGTGCAGAATTGGTGTTTGAAACCTTCAAGGTTTCCCATGACTCTGGGAGTGTTGCCAGCACCATAAGAGCAAGTACCTCATCATCGAACTTTATGCCCATTCTCGACAACTGGTCGACAATCCCTTGTATTTCATTAAGGTGATCTGCCACAGTTGTCCCTTCTACATATTTTACTTGCATTATTTATGTCAAGTAGAATAATTTGTTGTTACCTGTTTTAGAGGCATACAACTCCTCGAGCTTGTTCCATAACGACCTTGCATGTGTCACACCATAAATGTGGTTGTACACATTATCTTTAACAAATTGCCGTATGTAGCCGCACACTTGGTTGTGCTCAAATTCCCAGTCCTCGTCTGATTTGGCTTCAGGTTTCTGAGCACTGAACACCGGCAGGTGCATCTTCGTCACGAACAGGAGATCCTTCATCTTGTTTCTCCATAAGTGGTAATTTGTGCCGTTCAGGTTGACCATCTTGCTTGTCCTTGCCTCCATATTTCCGATGGTGAATAGTAACCGTATGTATGAATAGTGCCCGTATGGATGAATAGTACATGTACGTATGAATAGTACCGTACGTATGAATAGTATTCTAACCAAAGCTCTGATACCACTTGTTAGGACCCGGTGGCACTAAACACTTCTTCATAGCGGAAAAAATAAATGATCAACGAAAAATAAATGACACAAAGAATTTAACGTGGTTCACCTAAAACGTTTAGGCTACGTCCACAAACCCGACATTAACTTCCACTAAAACTTTTAGTAGGCTTACAAAGAGAGACTTCTCCAATAGTTTGGAGGTACAACAATTTCCCGAGCTCTACCCAAAATAGTGGCGCACACAAAAGTGTTTCCCGATAATACCCGACTAGTATTTTACTCACTATTTTGTCACCCCCCCTTTAGAAACACTTCCTAAAGAAAAACAAACTCTCTCTTTCTCTCAAACTCTTATACTTGAGTATTGAATATTTTGGTGTGTTTAAAACAATGAGATGAGGGGGTATTTATAGTTTTGAGATAGGGACCAAAAGTGCAAATCTCACCTATCAAGAAGGATCAATTTGCAATATTCTCATCTCACCTACCATCTATTGATGTCATTGCTTACATCAATAATCAAGTTGGAGGAAGCTTCTAACAGTGAGGTGTGGACTTAGTTATTGTGTTTACATATACACTAGGCTAGATGCATGAAAGAGTTCTCCTATAAATAGCTATGTAATCTAGCCATTTGATGTAAGTCAAGTTGAATAGAAATTCTCCTTTCCTCCATTTTTCTTCTTTGTGAGTTTTGGAGTGTTCTTTTGTGTTGTCTTGCTCTCCCAAAATTTATAACATTTGGTATCAAAGCACGGTGTGTTTGAGAGATAACAAAACTTGAAGAAAGATGATGAATAGTAATGGAACTCCATTCCAAGTTCCTATGCTCACAAAAGAAAACTATGGAAATTGGTGTATCCGGATGAAGGCCTTACTTGGTGCCTATGATGTTTGGGAACCGGTGGAAGTTGGAGGTGATAAAGGGGAAGCTGATACTGCCTTTAGACAGAAGGATCAAAAGGCGCTCACTCTCATCCATCAAGGTTTGGATGACAAGATGTTTGAGAAGATTGCAAATTCAACCACCTCCAAGCAAGCATGGGAGATTCTTCAAACTTCCTTTAAAGGTTTGGATAAAGTGAAAATAGTTCGTCTCCAATCCATAAGAAGAGAGTTTGAATCATTGCATATGAAGGAATCTGAATCTGCTTCGGATTATATTTCAAGAATTTTGGCTATTGTCAATCAAATGAAGAGATATGGCGAAGACTTGAGTGATGATAGGGTTGTTGGAAAAATACTAGGATCCCTTGATTTAAAATTTAATTATATTGTTGTGGCTATTGAAGAGTCTAAAGACTTGGACACCATGAACACTGAAGAACTCACAGGTTCTTTGCAAGCACATGAAGAAAAGTTGAAGAAACCAAAAGAAGAATCGGTTGAACATGCGTTGCAAGAAAAACTTTCTTTCAAGGAGAAAGATGAAAAGAGTGGCTCGTAACAAAGAGGTCATGGACGTGGACAAGGCTGTGGTGGAAGAGGAAGAGGTGGTAGTCAACCACCTAGCAAAGAGAACAAAAACCAAGACTATAACCAAGGAAGAGGCCGTGGAAGAGGTAGATCATGGAGGCAAAGTAAAGGAAGGTATGATAAGTCTAATATTGAATGTTATGCTTGTCATAAATTTGGTCATTTTTCCCGGGAATGCAAAAGTGATGTGGAAGAGAAAAATAATTTTGTGGAGAGCATAAATGAAGATGGAGATGTCACTCTACTTCTTGCTTGCAAAGGAGAAGAAAGTGTAGAAAAATATCAATGGTACCTTGACTCCGGTGCAAGTAGCCATATTTGTGGAAAGAAGAATTTATTTGTGGAGCTTGAAGAATTGAATGGTAGCAACATCACTTTTGGAGATTCTTCACGGGTTAAAATCAAAGAAAAATGTATTATTTTAATTTGCTTGAAAGATGGTAGCCACCAATTAATTCCTAATGTTTTGTATGTACCGGAGATGAAAAGTAATATTTTAAGCTTGGGACAACTTTTGGAGAAAAATTATGATATCCATTTGATGGATAGAAAGTTGTTTATGAGAGATGAAAATGGGAGATTGTTAGCCAAAGTTCATATGGCTAATAATAAAATGTTTATTTTGAATCTTCAAAGTGATGTTCCAAGATGCTTGTTATCATGTGCCAAAGATTCATCTTGGCTTTGGCATATGAGATTTGGCCATGTGAATTTTGATAGTTTAATGTTGATGAAGAAGGAGGCCATGGTGATTGGGTTGCCAACAATTGATCATCCGAGCCAACTTTGTGAAGGATGTCTCTTTGGAAAGCAAGCAAGAAAAAGTTTTCCTAAGGAGTCTTTGACTAGAGCTCGATGCCCATTGGAGTTGATTCACATGGATGTGTGCAGACCAATCAAGCCATCTTCACTTGGTAAAAGTAATTATTTTTTACTTTTCATTGATGATTTTTTTTGAAAAACTTGGGTTTATTTATTGGAAGGCAAAATCGGAGGTGTTTGAGATTTTCAAAAAGTTCAAGAGCATGGTGGAAAAACAAAGTGGCTACCAAGTGAAGTCATTGCGGTCCGATAATGGTGGAGAATTCACTTCAAATGAATTCAAGGTTTTTTGTGAAAATAGTGGAATTCATCATTTTTTGACAGTTCCAAGATCACCACCGCAAAATGGCGTCGTGGAAAGAAAGAACCAAACTATTCTCAACATGGCACGGAGTATGTTGAAGAGCAAAATATGCCAAAGGAGTTTTGGCTGAAGCAGTTGCTTGTGCGGTGTACTTGTCAAATTGGTGTCACACCAAGAGTGTTCGTGATAAAATAGCTCAAGAGGCTTGGAGTGGTTTCAAGCCAAAAGTTGCTTATTTGAGAGTTTTTGGGAGCATTGCTTATTGACATATGCCGAATGAGAAGAGGTCCAAGCTTAATGATAAAATTGAGAGGTATGTTTTCATTGGATATGATCAAAATTCTAAAGGTTATAAATTATATAACCCAAGAAATGGCAAAGTCACCATAAGTAGAGATGTCGAATTTGATGAAGAGAATGCTTGGGAATGGAAAGCTAAACAACAAGATTACTCTTTTAGTCCTTTCTTTTAAGATGATGATGGAGACGTTGTGGAGCAGCCTATCACACTACTAACACCGCCAACACAAAATCAAGAAGGAGATGAGTCAAGTGCAAGATCTTTAAGTGAGGTGCCTCGGAAGACTAGAAGTCTTCGTGACTTGTATGAGAATACAGAAGTGGAAAGAGATGAGTTATATGATTTTACTCACTTTTGTTTGTTGGTGGATAGTGAGCCTGTAACTTATGAGGATGCTGCCCAAAATATCAAATGGAGAGATGCCATGGATGAAGAAATCAAAGCAATCAAGAAGAATGATACTTGGGAGTTGGCTAGACTTCCAAAAGGCAAAAGCACCATTGGTGTCAAATGGGTGTACAAGTTGAAGAAAAATCCCAAGGGAGAAGTGAAAAGGTATAAAGCAAGATTGGTTGCCAAGGGATACAAGCAAAAGACCGGTATTGACTATGATGAAGTTTTTGCGCCGGTTGCTCGTTTGGAAATAATTCGTTTTATTATTTCTTTGGCAGCTCAAAACCAATGGAAGATTCATCAAATGGATGTCAAGTCAGCTTTCTTGAATGGTGTTTTGGAGGAAGAAGTGTATATTGATCAACCTTTGGGCTATAAGGTTTATGGACATGAAGACAAAGTGCTAATATTGAAGAAGGCACTTTATGGCTTGAAGCAAGCCCCACGGGCTTGGAATAGTAGAATTGACAAATATTTTCAAGCAAATGGTTTTTCAAAGTTTCCACATGAACATGCACTTTATGTCAAGATTGCTAAAAATGGTGACGTCTTACTTGTTTGCTTGTATGTAGATGATTTGATCTTTACAGAAAATAATCCAAAGATGTTTGAAGAATTCAAGGAGGCTATGGCAAGAGAGTTTGAGATGACGGACAATGGCTTAATGTCCTACTACCTTGGAATTAAAGCGCAACAAAGGGATGATGGAAATTTTATTTCTCAAGAAGAATATGCAAAGGAAATTCTCATGAAGTTTGATATGGAGAATTGCAATCCAGTTAGCACCCCCGTTGAATGTGGAGCTAAAATATTCAAGCATGGAGATGGAGAAAAGGTCAATCCCACACTTTTTAAGAGTCTTGTTGGAAGCTTAAGCTACTTGACATGTACAAGCCGGATATTCTTTTTGTAATTGGACTTGTGAGTCACTTTATGGAAGAGCCTACTACCTCCCATTTGAAGGTAACCAAAAGAATACTTCGGTACATCAAAGGTACACTTGATTATGGAATATTTTATTCATTTTCCAACGACTCCAAACTTGTTGGATATTGTGATAGTGATTGGGCTGGTGATATTGAGGATAGAAAGAGTACTACTGGGTTTGTTTTCTTTCTTGGAAATTCTGCATATACATGGAATTCTAAGAAGCAACCAATTGTGACTTTGTCAACTTGTGAAGCGGAGTATGTGGCAGCTTGTTCTTGTGTGTTTGATGCAATTTGTCCAAGGAGTTTGTTCGAGGAACTTCACCAACCACAAGAAGATGCTACAAATATTTTTATTGACAGTAGATCGGTTATTAAATTGGCCAAGAACCCAGTGTTTCATGAAAGAAGCAAGCATATTGATATGTGGCATCACTTTATTAGAGATTTCATATCTAATAAAGTTGTAGAGCTTGAGCATGTGAAGTCACAAGATCAAATTGCGGATATTTTCACCATATCGTTGAGTTTTTTCAAAAGCTAAGGATGGCACTTGGAGTGACGAAACATGTTTAAGAGGGGATGTTGAAATGTGAAACATAATAAACTTGTTTTTATTAGTTCACATTAGTTTACATTTGTCTACATGTGTCTATATTAGTTCATGAACTAGACATTAAGTAAGTACATGCATTAGAGTGTGAATTTCTTTATGCATCGGTGTCATCCATGTACCTTGAATGAAGTGAGGTGTGGAATTTGTTATTGTGTTTACATATACAATAGGCTAGATGCATGAAAGAGTTCTCCTATAAATAGCTATGTAATCTAGCAATTTTATGTAAGTCAAGTTGAATAGAAATCCTCCTTTCCTCCATTTTTCTTCTTTGTGAGTTTTTGAGTGTTCTTTTGTGTTGTCTTGCTCTCCCAAAATTTCTAGCACATTGTACTTCAATATGTATTTTCATGTTCAGTATATCCTTCCAGCATTTGTGTACTTGCATAAAGTGCTCGAACGTGGGCGACTAGTTGGCTTCACGTTATATGTACTTGACTGGTGGTTCGTCCATTGTAGCGAGAAGAAACCTATAATTATTCAGTAAAGTTTTATGAGCATCATTAGTCATGTGAGGTTTTGTAAGTATGGAAAATGCCTATATCTTAGTTTCTACAACAAGTGGCATTACGTTTTTAGTAAAGGCCATCTTAAGTCCCTTAAGTAGGGTAGTAAGTTTAGCTTGGAGTGAAATAGTGGCCATAACACGGATGCAGAATTCTGCTATCTAGCTTCCATGGGAATGTCCAATAATTCATCCTACTCCTCCATAGTTGGAGGTTTTTTCTGTGTGCACCATCTATGTTGAGTTTAAACATGTTTTATGGTGTAGGCACCTACCGTACTTGAATTCTTGTGGCTTGTTGATGAGGTGTTCTTTGGTTTATGAGGCAGAGGTACTTAATTGCTTGGGCAAGTGGTGAGTTGGTGGTGATGGTTGCAGAGGTTTGTTTTTAATATGTTATTATTGCGGTGTAAGCATATATGCCATAAAGTAATGGGGTAATAATAATAGTGGGGCCTGGGTTTTGTTTGGTAGAATTATTGAGTAAGTGGAAGTACATAGTACTTTAATTCACGTACTAATATTTGGTGGACTAAATTCTATATGTAGGATGTTCCAGATGGGGTTGTTGTGTGGGCAATGGAGAAATATGTGTTATGTGTCTTCCACAACATTACAATGGAGACAAATGGGGTTGAAATAATTTTTCTGTAGTGTGCCATGAATGTTGTAGGTACGCACTTTATGATTAATAGCCACATGAAATATTTTAGTTTGTTATGTCGGTTGGATTATCATATGCAAGAGTGTTCAAAATCATATAGCGTTTGCATAGATAGGCACTGCCTAATTAAAAAGTAGGTAGACTTGTCTCGGTGGTCAGTTTCTAAAAGAAGTTATCTTAGGCAGTTTCAGAAAATGGAGTGTTGGTGGTGTGACTAAATGATTGAATATCAACTGGGAGTTCAAAGGATAACTGCTTATATCCCAAGAATTTAGTTGTAATATATATGAGATATCCAAAATTGTTAGTGGGCCTTGGATGAGAGATGTTAGAGGTAGATGTGCAATGATCCAGCTATCCTTCCAAAGGTTAATGTGGTTACCATTCGCCACATTCCAAGCTAATCTTTTTGTAAATAAGAGATGAGCTATAGCAAGGCTTTTCCACACATAACAGTCAGTTGCGGCTGTGATGAAATATTTGTGTTCCCGTCTTGCCTTATATTTGCTGCGCCCCCTTTTTTCTCACAAAATAGAGTTTATGACATTTTGTTGGGACAACTCTATCCTTTTGAGAAAGGGGTTTTAAAATTTTGAAGAGTCCTCACCTAACGATTTTAAGGTGCATTAAGGCTCCTATAAGGTTCAACTACAACTACATTTTGATAACCAGAGATAGGTTAAGGGCTTGAAATTATCCCAATGGGAAGCTATTAGGCATCCCTCAGGATCCACTAGTGTGGTTCCCGACCATATAGTTCTTTGTGAGTTTGTGTAATTAACAAGTAAACAAATAAGGCTCAAATAATAGGAGATTTTAAATACGCAAGTGTTTGAAATCGATTAAATAAATCAAAAGTTTTGAAAAGAGTTATAACTAAGCATGCAGATTAATGTAAAGGATCGTAGGTTTGTTTGTAATATTGATCACATTAATGTAATACCCGATAATGACTCCTCAAAGAGGGACTACATATCAGAACATCGTCATTATATCCATATCGACCCTTTCTAACTGGTAAAGGTATTTAAGCGCGAATCGATCTTGACCTCTATTGCGTGCGATTACCCGTCCCTTTTCTATCAGTCCAAGAGGAATTTTAGGAGTAGTATTCCTATAAGAGGGAGGATTTAGGCTGACTCTTAGGTTCAAAGGAAAAAGGCTAAGGTGACATAAATAAACACGTAGGACTTTATTTTAATAGGAAAACATGTAGGTAGTTAGAAGGCTCATATAAACCTCCGCAAAGAATGCATATAAATAGCACGACTCAAACACAGTCAAAGTCGAAATTTTAAAAGTCCTAAAGTAGGGGATTTGAGTCAGAACAAGATTCATTATATAGCTTCGACAAGAAGTCTGAATCAAGCCTACCTGGTGGTTGTAGCAATTGATAATTGACGAAGACAGTTCCAGTTTTATTCAAGCAATTATGTGTGGCTTGCTTAGGTGTAATAATGATATCCTATGAGATATTTATAGTGATTTTGTAAAGTAGTGATTAATTTAAAATAGGCGATTTGGATCCTATAAACATGATTTCTATTGGAACTAAGTCGATGCAGTCGTTTGAAAAACTTATTAAAGAAACAACATATTGATTAATTAATCCAATTCAGAATAACAGCACAAACTAGACAGCTTCTCTAGGTAAACTCCTTTATTGAATCTATATGGGCATGTTAAATCCTATAGGCATGGTATTTAAGTGTGTGAAGGCTGAATTTTGACATATAGACATTAGACATGATTTATACGGAAAATGAGTTTGGATACATGCTGTAATGAAAATTGAGTTACTTTGCACGCTATAGGCATGATAACTAATTGTGAAGTTGATTTTATGACCCTGTAGACATGTTATGTATTATTAAAGTCGTTTATGTCCTATGGACATGAATTCTAGTTGTAAAAGTGCAGCATGCAGAATTTAGTTTAAACAAGCACTGATCCAATAAGCATTTTTTCTTGTTATGAAAGTGAAACATGCATCATTTATTTTATACAAATCACTGATCTTATAGTCATGGTTTCTAGTTATGAAAGTGAAACATGCATCATTTATTTTAAACAAAGCACTGATCTTATAGGCATTGTTTCTAGTGACCAAAATTGAAGCAAATAAACCCTATAGGCATGTTAGCTACCCAATTTACGCACGATATGTACAACTACCCACACTTTTCACTAATCTCCCCGGTATTGTTTACAAATCATTACAGTCTCAATGATTAAATTACAAAAAAGTGCAGAAATAAGAAATTACAACCAAAATAAGCTTGATCTTGACTTCCTATATGAGTTATATAATTAATCACTTCAATGATAATGTTTCAAAGCCTTTTTCATACCTGAGTATGTCAAAAATCCCAGGGGATCCCGGGCAGTGCGCACACCCAGGATTACATAACGAAATAGAAAGAGTGGAGTGTTGAAGTGCCAGCCCTTATGTGTCAAAGATCAGAGGGAACTCTAGGGTCCCAAGATAAGGCTCACACAAAAGTGGCAGAACCTATGTTCTAAGAGCATAGTAGAAGTTCAGAATAGAGATTTATTAAAACTAAGCTGGAAATAGTAAACAGCAAACGGTGATTAGAAAACAGTGTGGCGGTGAAACAAAAACAAAAATCATTCAAAGGGGTGATGGATTATGGGATTCGTTGTATAACCCTAGCAGGGTCTGGTGTTGTTATGCGCAACAATAGCTAATGCTGGCATGGACACTAACCATGCAAAGGAACACAAACACATATAGGGGATATGGGAGTTTGGGGATTCACAAGGTAATGGGTGCATAATACATGACTGACAAAGTACACATATAGGGAAACACTAATTTAAAAAGGGAAGGGAACATATTTTTGCATGCTAGTATCATATATAGACTACAGAGACATGTGCAAAAGTGAACATGAATGAGACACTGAAGCAACTTAAAGAAACATGTTGTTGAGACTTAAAAAGTTAACTAGGACATACCAGTAGAGAAGCAAAGTGCACAAATGTAAATCAAACAAGAGTCCACAGTCTAGCCTTGGCCTTCAGCCGGCTAGACAAAGCAATAGCACAAGTAGCAATAAAGAAAGAGAGAGCTCTAAATATAAGTATGTGTTCTGAACTCAAGTTGTTCGTCTTTGAAAGAAAATAGGGTAAGTATTTTTAGTTTTGAAAACAAGCAGAAAATAAGGTAATCAGTAACTTAACATAAACATGAAAATAATCACCATTAAAATCAATTAACCTAAGTGATTCCCTCTAATTAAGGAATCATTGTTTAACGACTACTAACAGGTTTCAATTAAGGAAAGAAAATCAGTTTGACTTTTGCCACATAAGGGACAGTAAAAGCCTGAACTAAATAATCAAGTCTAAGTGAAATGATTCATCAAAATAAACATCACAGTAAAGGAAAGGAATCAATTAATTTAAATAAGTGAGTGAAATTAGGGTACACAAAAGAAAAGCTTTTGCAATCTGTCACAAGACCAAGTTCAATCAAAGAAGAAACATGATTCTGCAGTTCAATATGTAAGTAGAGTTAACAGAAGCATCAAGCATGTGAGGCCAAACCCATAGGCAAAAGAGATAATACACACATATAGTAGTGGAAGAAATAAGCACGGATTCAGTAGTAAAGAATATTTGAACCACAGTAGTGAATTAGGTCAAGTAATCACATAGAATCAATAGTGAAGAAGAATATAGTATCAGGAAAAAGAAATAAAAAACAAGTAAAGGTCTTATAGTAGTAATAAGTGAGAAAACCCATTTTAAGAAATTAGGGCTTTAACAATAGTCAATCATAAGAGATTATAGGAACTCAGAATCAGATAAGTCAAACAAGGAAAATAACTTAATCGAGCAAATATACACTCAAACAAACAAGGATTATTTTAGAACTCTAATAAGACCAAAAGACCTATGGCTTTCAACATGCTGAATCAAACATAAAGAAAGCATAAATAAGTTGTTTGAGCATCGTAACATCATGAAACAACACAAAATATCAGAGAAGAGGTCTTTAAAAAGCTTAGAAGAAAACTCTAGTCATTGAAAAATGTAGAGTCGTTTTGAAAGAAAAATCGAAGAACCTTATGGAAAGTACTTATGAAATTCATAGTAAGCACATATCTAAGATAGATTTTAAGAAAATTGAATGATCTTAAAGATTAGTGTTTCGAAAAACTCAGAAAAGGTAAGTAAGACTTTGAATGTTACCAATCTAAACAGAAAAGTCAAGGATCTTCCTTGAAAGGCCATGAATTGCCGGAGAAAGGTCATGGATAGCCAGAGAAAGTCCATGAACAGAAGTCGAGAAAGGATTGAACCAGATCCCTTCGAGGTCTGGCCATGAAACCATATAAACAAACACCTAGGAGCCAAAAGAGGCCGATACACATATCCAATGGCCATGAGAGGCCATGGATTAGGTAGGGGTTAAGGCGGATTAGGGTGAAATTAGATGGCGGCGACTACGATTGATAAGCGATTGTAGAGAGATTTAAGAGGGAAGGGATTCAGAGGTGGCAGTGGATGAAGAATGAAGTAGGGTAAGGGGTCGTCTAGGGTTAAAAATGGAAAGGGGGAACGGTGGCCGTTTATCTAAATGATTAACGGCCAAGATTAAAATGGTTAGGTAGGGGATCCGGGTTGGGTAGGATTATTTAGGTTAGGGCTAGGGTTTAAATGAAATAGGGACGGGAAAATTGGGTTTAATTTAGGGTTAGATGTAGGCTAAAGTTGAAGTGCAATTGGGCTAGATTTTAAATAGCTATTTTCCCTATTTAATTTATAAAAAATTTAAATTAATTTTTGAAAACAAATTAAAAGCACTAAAATGATTTATAATATATGATTAACAATTTAAACATATAGGATCTCATTTTATAAACATGAGACAAATTTAAACCTAAAAATGCCCAATATTGCAATTATGTGCAATTAGCTTTAAAAACATACTAAATAAAATTGTAAAAATATGTAAAAGTTATCTTAGCCATATTTTGACATAAATATAAGAATCCAATAAAGGAATCATTAAAATAATAGTTTTGGACATAATTATTGGGATTTTATGGATAAAGAAGGGAATTAAATTTATTTTAAAACTATGAAAAAAAAATATTTGGACATACTTATATGTTCATATATATATATATATATATATATATATATATATATATATATATATATATATATATATGGTATTTTGAAGTTATTTTGCATATTATACAATGAATAATTAATATCAACAGCTTCCCCTCTTTACCCAGGAAGGATGAAAGAGTTTTCGGGTAAAGATATCACGCCCAAATTTGATCAAACGAAACAGTTTGAAGAGGTTGAGTCTGCACCCTGGCCTCTGAGCTGCCTACATATCTCCGATTTTACTGGAATCAGGCCATATGTCGTTCAGGATTCATCGGTGAAGTATGACGATGGGCACTTTCCAAGAGCGGACGCAATACCTCGGGCTGGGTGAGTGGAAGGCTTATAGGAATGGTTAGGTTCGATATGGCTCCCGGCACTGGAGAGGAATCGCTCCTGCCGAGACAACTGTTGCTTGCCACTTTTACCTACAAATAAGTAATACAAGATTTTGTGCGTAAAATTAGACATGATGTAAATTCCCGATGGATTAAGAATGCTGGCTTTGAACAGTTAGGATGACGTCTTTAGACATGATTGTCATGACCCTAGTTCACCGACTGTGAACATGTTGTGATGGCACCTACTCCCCACGACCAGGTAAGCCAAATATTTTGGAAAATATAATAAATGCGGAAAAATAGAATAACCCAATTTAGTTAACTGGAAGAAAACTGTACGATATGCTGCTCGACATGTACAACTCAATAAAACATGTCTACTAAACTCCCCAAGACCCGGAAACTCACGGGCAACACATGCTATGGAAATGTATAATAGAGTCTCCCAACATTAGAATGTCTAACAACCAGAAGAAAGAAGACTAAATACTAGTGGTAGAGTAACAGGGAGACTCATCGGTTTGCGGACGTAGCAGAACTACGTCGAAGTCTCTGTGATCCTCCTGCGTCACTGATAATGCGACTGAGATGATGTATCTAGATGATCTGCACATGAAAAACATGTGCAGGAAGGGCATGATTACACCATAGCGGTACTCAGTAAGTTCCAAGCCTAACCTCGGTTGGGTAGTGATGAGGAAAGTCCAAGGCCCGACTGAGATAAACATAATGAATAATGACAAGATAAACGAAACATTCCATTTAAAGTCCACAATACAAATCTACACCGGATAAATATAGGAAAATAATAATAGAAAGTAACGGTAACAATAAAAGGTAAATACTGCTCTTAACCAGGAATAATAGCTGGGGATCTCTTGGTATCCCGAGGATCTCATGGTATCCTCACCATATGCACTAGGGATCTCTTGGTATCCCGAGGATCTCTTGGTATCCTGAATAGGTCAGCCGAGGATCTCCTGGTATCCCAATATATATATATATATATATATATATATATATATATATATATATATATATATAGAAATACGTGCCAAGGATCTCTTGGTATCCCGCACCTTCAATCCAGAATAAGTCAAGTGCAGGGGGATCTCCCGGGAAGCCGTCCCGTAGTCCCAATTTAAAGCACACCATAACAACAACTCATAATCTCATAGAAATTTCTAACTAACATGCTTCACATAGTGCAAATAGTACAGTTAAACAACTAAGAAAGTAAGTCAGCTAGGCATGCTTCTCTAAGCTAGCAAGGTCTAAACCTACAATTTAAATGAACAAGTAAACAGAAAATCTCAGTATAAATACTGTAAGTAGAAACGGGTTTACAACAATTTTCTCAAGTACGCGCTCGTCACCTCACGTACAAGGCATTCAAATATTCAGAACATGTCCTAAGGGGAGAGGTCCACCACACAAGGTTAGACAAGCCACTTACCTCGAACTGGCTCAATATCACTCGAAACCGTGCCTTTTCCACGAATATCCGACTCCAAATGGCCCAAATCTATTCAAGTCTATTACATACCGTAAATAATGTTATTCCACTATAGAAATTAAATCTAGGGCGAGAAAATAGGTAAAATAAACTTTTCAATGAAATTTTACCCCAAATTACCAAGTTTTTTATCCTAAATTCGAATTCAAATGATGTATTTAGATGTATAATGATGAAATATGATAAAAATGGATCAAAGAAATGTTACCCAATGACTTTCTATTCAAAACCCACTAAAATTTGCATTCTCCCGTGATCTTAATGGATTTCCAAACTTATGAAATTAAACCCTCGAAATTTTCTATTTCTGTCCAGACATTTCCACTTCTGCGGACAAGGGACCGCTTCTGCGGTCCTACATATGCGGATAAAGTTCCGCTTCTGCGGCTTCCACTTACCATCCAATTTTCTGCTTCTGCGGTCTATAGATCGCTGAAGCGTTACCACTTCTGTGGAATTTTGTTCACTTCTGCGGACTTGACCTTGAGCCCGCGCATCACTTATGCTGCTGCCTAGCCACTTCTGCGGCTCCGCTTCTGTGGTTCCTAAGCCGCAAAAGTGAAAATACCAGAAGCCTGACACAAACTTTTCCTTCCAACTCCATAACTTGCCCGTTGAGCATCCGGAACACACCTGAGGCCCTCGGGACCTTAAGCAAAAGCACCAATACCAGCTAATACATCATTCCAACTTGTACCAATCCTTAAAACACCTAAAACAACGTTGGAAATCCAATTAAATCAAATATTCAAGCCTAAGAACTTCAAATTCCATCAAAACAAACTTTTGATAAAAAACCTAACAGAATCTCGCCCGAATGACCTAAAATTTTGCACGCACGTCCCAATTGACATGACGGAGCTACAACAACTTCTGGAATTCATATCCGACCCTCAGATCAAAAACTCACTATCGTACAGGAAACTTTGAAAATTCAAACTTCGGCATCTCAAGCCTAAATGAGCTATGAAACCCCAAAATACATTCCGAATACACTCCCAACCCCGAAATCACATAACGGAGCTAGTGGAACCATCATATTTCAATTTTGAGGTCTTCTTTACACTATTCCAAATACGGACCATTTTTCAACTCTTAAGCTATTATTTATGGATTACGTGTTGCAATACACTCCGACTCCTGACACCGAACGTCTCGACAAACCAAAATAGCATAAAAGAACTTAGGGGAAGCAGTTAATGGGGAATCGGAGCATAAATTCCAAAAACAACCAGACGGGTTGTTACATCCTCCTACACTTAAACATTCATTTGTCCTCGAACGAGCATAAAGAACATACCTGAAGTAGAAAAACGATGAAGGTACTGGCTGCGCATATCCTTCTCGGTTCCCAAGTGGCCTCCTTGGTCGGCTGACCCCGCCACTAGACCTTCACTGAAGCAATGTTCTTTGACGTCAACTTTCTAATCTGCCTGTCCAAAATGGCCACTGGCTCCTCAACATAGGATAGATCCTTGTCCAACTGGACTGAACTGAAATCCAACATGTACGGCGCATCACCGTGATATCTTCGGAGCATCGAAATATGAAATGCCGGATGAACTCTGGCTAGGCTGGCAGGTAAGGCAAGCTCATAAGCAACCTCCCCAACTCGCCTTAAGATCTCAAAAGGCCCAATAAACCTCGAACTCAGCTTCCCTTTATTTCCAAACTTCATGACGCCCTTCATAGGCGAGACCCGAAGCAGAACCCGCTCACCTACCATATATGCAACATCACGAACCTTCTTGTCCACATAACTTTTCTATATGGACTTGGCTACACGGAGTTTATCCTGAATCATCTTAACCTTCTCCATTGCATCCTGAACCATCTTTATGCCCAATAGTATGGCCTCACCCGGCTCAAACCAACCCACTGGAGATCTACACCTCCTACCATATAAGGCATTAGATGGTGCCATCCGAGTGCTGGACTGATAACTGTTGTTATAAGAAAACTCCGCCAGAGGCTGGAAATGATCCAATGACCTTCCAAGCTCAATCACGTACGCACAAAGCATATCCTCCAGAATCTGAATCGTGTGCTCAGACTGTCCGTACGTTTGGGGGTAAAATGTCGTGCTCAACTCCACCCGAGTGCCTAACTCCTGCTGTACAACTCTCCAGAACCACAAGGTAAACTGAGTACCTCTGTCTAAGAAGATAGAAACTAGAATAACATGCAAATAGACAATCTCCCTTATAGAAATTTCCACCAACCGCTCCGATGAATAAGTGGTACACACATGTATAAAATGAGCAGACTTGGTTAGCGGATCCACAATGACCCAAGTAGAATCTAACTTCTTCATGGTCTGTGGGAGTCCAGATACGAAGTCTATGGTGATACGATCCCATTTCCACTCTGGGTTATCTATTTGTTGAAGCAACCCACCCGGACGCTAGTGCTCATACATCACCTACTGGTAGTTGGGGCATCTAGACACGTAGTCAACTATATCCTTCTTCATTTGCCTCCACCAGTAGTGCTGCCTCAAGTCCTTATACATCTTCGCGGCACCGCAAGCTATAGACCTCTACTAGAATCAACTCTCGAAGATTATCGACATTAGGTACACAAATTCGGCCCTGCATCCTCAATACTCCATCATCCCCGATGGTGACATCTCTGGCATCACCACGCCAAACTCTGTTCTGAAGAACAAGCAAATGAGGGTCATCATAATGCCGCTCACTGATGCGATAAAATAGGGAAGACTGAGATACCACACAGGCCGGAACCCGACTAGGCTCCGAAAGGTCCAATCTCACGAACTGGCTAGCTAAAGCCTAAACATCCATCGCCGTGGGTCTCTTTGAGGCTGGTAAATATGCCAAACTCCCCAAACTCTATGCCCGACAACTCAAGGCATCGTCTACCAGATTGGCCATGCCCGGGTGATAAAGAATGGTAATATCATAATCCTTTAACAACTCTAACCATTTCCTTTGATGGATGTTCAGGTCCTTCTGCTTAAGCAATTGATGCAAACTCCGATGGTCAGTATAGATCTCACAAGGCACCCTGTACAAATAATGATGCCAAATCTTCAAGGCATGAACAATAGCAGCTAACTCAAGATCATGGACAGAGTAATTCTTTTCACGTAGCTTCATTTGTCTGGATGCGTAGGAAATCACCCTACCATCCTACATCAACACCACTCCACGTCCAACCCGTGAGGCATCACAATAAACTCTATAGGACCCCGAACCGGTAGGCAACATCAAGATTGGGGTTGAAGTGAAAGTTGTCTTGAGCTTCTGGAAGAGCGCCTCACACTCCTCTGTCCATTGAAATGGGGCACCCTTTTGGGTGAATCTAGTCATAGGGGCCGCAATCAACGAAAACCCCTCTACAAAGCGATGGTAATAACCCGCCAAGCTGAGGAAATTGCGAATCTTTGCAGCTGAGAAGGGCCTAGGACAACTCTGCACGACATCTGCCTTCATTGAATACACTTGAATTCCCTCACTCCATGCCATGTGGCCTAGGAATGCCACAGAACTCAGCCAGAACTCACATTTTGAGAACTTTGCGTATAATTTCTTCTCTCTTAGAGTCTTAAGCACGATCATCAGGTGCTGCTTAAGATCTTCCCGACTCTGGAAGTATACCAGAATATCATGAACAAAAATAATAACGAATGAGTCAAGATATGGCTTGAATACACTGTTCATCAAATGCATAA
This sequence comes from Nicotiana noctiflora, assembly GCA_032618575.1. Lineage (NCBI taxonomy): Eukaryota > Viridiplantae > Streptophyta > Magnoliopsida > Solanales > Solanaceae > Nicotiana > Nicotiana noctiflora. Next base: position 559,202 of record JASVEL010004351.1, read on the forward strand.
AAGCTGTCGGGGCATTAGTCAACGAAATGATGTAACCAAGAACTCATAATTACCATACCGAGTCCTGAAGGCGGTATTCTCGATATCCGGCTCTCGAATCTTCAATTGATGGTAACTCGAGCGCAAATCAATCTTGGAAAGTACCTTTACGCCCTAAAGCTGGTCAAATAGATCAACTATACGAGGTTAAGGATAACAGTTCTTCACTATTTGTTCAACTGTGATAATCAATACAATAACGCATAGAACCATCCTTCTTCTTAACACACAAGACAGGAGCACCCCTACGGCGAAACATTGGGCCGAATGAAACCCTTGCTCAGCAATTCCTGCAATTGATTCTTCAACCCCTTAAACTGAGGAGGAGCCATGCAAAACGGAGGAATAGAAATAGGCTGAGTGCTCGACAACTGAAAAATGCCAAAATTGATATCTCTATCAGGCTGTATGCCCGGAAGATCAACTGGAAACACATCGGGCAAATTTGTACTACTGGGACTGAATCAACAAAAGGGGTGTCAACACCAATATCTCTCACATAAGCTATGTACGCGGCACACCCCTTCTAAACCATATATTGAGCTTCAAGGAAAGAATAACTCTACTGGGAGTATGATCTAAAGTACATCTCCTCTCAATACGTGGAACACCTGGCATAGCCAGCATCACGGTCTTGGGTGACAATCAAGAATAGCATGATGGGGCGACAATTAGTCCATGCCCAAAATAATATCAAAGCCAACCATACCGAGTAATAATGGAGCTGCCCTGGTCTCAAAATCACAAATAGTAACCAGACATGATCGATAAATGCCATCCACAATAAGAGAATCTCCCACATGAGTAGAAACATAAATAAGGGCACTCAAAGAATCCCGAGGCACACCCAAATGTGAAACAAAATAACAAGACACATAAGATTAAGTAGAGCCTGGATCGACTAGAACCGATGCCTCTCTCTGACAAACTAGTATAATACCTATGATTACAAAATCGGAGGCAACAGCCTCGATGCGAGCAGGAATACAATAATATTTTCTGCCCCTCTCTCAAAGGCAGACTCTATCTCCCCAACCTCCGCCCCTGGTTGGTGGTACAAGTGGGGTAGCAGCGAGAGCTGGGACCAAAGCTTGAGAACTCTAAGGAACATGCTGTAGCTGAGCAGTCTGTGGAGGTGCATTTCTCCCTAGTTTAGGGCAATCCCTCACCACATGACTGGTGTCACAACACTCATAGCAAGCCCAAGGAGAACGCGATGGCTGTGACTGGCTGGAACTAGGCTTGCTGGACAGACCTCTAAAAGCACCACGCGTGGGAGGTGCGCTAGAAACTAGAAGTGCATAATAAGACTCCTAAGGGTGCAGGCGAAGCTGGAGCACTGTAGGATGCTGGCAAAGCTTAATGTACATGGCAACCAAAATAACCCTTACCATAACGACCTGCTCATGGGGTACATCCACCAAAGTAGTGACTCGACTCTCGAGAACTCTTGGCCTCCCTCTTCCCTTGCTCCCTGGCGAGCATGCCCTCAATCCTCCTAGCAATGCTCACTACCTGCCGGTAAGGAATATCCATGTCTAACTCTCAAGCCATGCTGGACCGGATAAGCGCAATAAGACCCTCGATAAACCTCCAAGCTCTCTCCCGTGCTGTGGCAACCAAAGTCGGTGCATGTCGAGCCAACCTGGTATAACGGATGGTATACTCTGAAACTGTCATAGCACCATGGTGCAAGTGCTCAAACACCACGTGCCATGAATCCTGGAGGTTCTGGGGAAAAAACTCACTCATGAACATGTTTGAGAACTGGGTACAAGTTAGTGAAGCAGCCTTGACTGGACTGTCTATCTCATAAGCACGCCACCAATTATAGGCGTCTCCTCGAAGCTGAAAGGTGGTGAAAGAAACCCCAATAGACTCCATTATGCCCATAGTGCGAAGGATGGGACGACATTCCTCCAAAAATCCCAGGGCGTCATCTAATACTAGTCCACTAAACACTGGAGGATAATATTTCTTGAACCTCTCAAGTCTACGCTGCTCATCCTCTAAAGCAGCTGACCCATCCTTATGCTAAACTGGTGCTGCAGGCGGCACAAGAATAACCTCTGGGACCTACTCTATCTATAGTCTCTACTCAGGAGTGTAGGCTGCGTGAGTCTAGGCCCCTCCCCTGGCCTGGGATGTGGCTGCGGCGAGGGGAAGCAACCCCGTATGAGCCAACGTAGTCTATATGCTCATGAACTGAGCTAGAGTCTCCTGGAGAGCTGGAGTAGTAGTAATTGTATTAGGTGTAATCGGTGCCTGGGCTCTAACTGCATCTATTGGTGGTACCTCAGCGGCATCCCACGTGGGTGCTGTGGCTGCACCTCGTGCGCGTCCTCGACCTCTACCCTGGCCTCGACCTCTGATGGCAGAAGTAGGGGGCGCGGGTGTATGGTCCTCTTGTATAGCACGTGTCCTCACCATCTGTGAGAGAATAGAAGACAAAAGTTTAGAATTGATGTTAAAATATTGCACGCAAAGAATTCAAAAGAAATGAAGATTTTTCCTAAATAGTTACATAGCCTCTCGTAGATAAATACAAACGTCTCCATACCGATCAGCGAGACTCTAATAAATCGGCATGTGTTTCGTGACTCCAATAAAACTAGAGCTTTGATACCAACTTGGAACGACCCAGTTCACCGATCATGAACATGTCATGATGGCACCTAGTCCCCATGACTAGGTAAGCCAAACATTTTTGAAAATATAATAATTTGGGAAAAACAGAATAACCCAAATTAGTTAACTGGAATAAAACTGTATGGTATGCCGCTCGGCATTTACAACTCAATAATACAAGTCTACTAAACTGCCCAAGATCCATAAACTAACGGGCAACACAGTCTATAGAAATGTACAGTAGAGGCTTTCAACATCAGAATGTCTAACAACCAGAAGAAAGAAGACTAAATACTAATTTTAGAGTAAGAGGGAGACTCGTCGGTCTGGTGACGCAAAAGAACTACCTAAAAGTCTCTGTGATCCTCTTGCCTCACTAGTAATGCGCCAGAGTAGAGGTACTTGGATGATCTGCACATGAAAAACATGTGCAGGAAGGGCATGAGTACACCACAACGGAACTCAGTAAGTGCCAAGCCTAACCTCGGTTGGGTAGTGACGAGGAAAGGTCAAGGCCCTATAGAGGTAAACATAATGAATAATAACAAGATAACAGAACAGTTTAAATAAAGTGTACAACAAAAATCTAAACTAGATAAGTACAGGAAAACAGTAATAGAAAGTAACTGTAACAATATAAGGTAAATACTGCTCTCAAAAAGGAATAATAGCCGAGGATCTCTTGATATCCCCATCATATGCACTAGGGATCTCTTGGTATCCTCAATATATGAGACGGGGATCTCTTGGAATACCAATATATATATATATATATATATATATATATAAATACATACGAGGGATCTCTTGGTATCCCGTACCTTCAATCCAGAATAAGTCAAGTACAGGGGGATCTCTTGGGAAGTCGTCCCGTAGTCCGAATTTAAAGCACACCATAACTACAACTCATTATCTCAGAAGAAATTCTAAACCCGTACAAGTAATAGAAATTTCTAACCTAACATGCTTCACAGAGTGCAAAGAGTACAGTTAAACAATTAAGCAAGTAAGTTAGCTAAGCATGCTTCTCTAAGCTAGCAAAGTCTAAACTTACAATTTAAATGAACAAATAAGCAGAAAATCTCAATGTAAATACTACAAGTAGAAACGGTTTTACAACATTTTCTCAATTACATGCTCGTCACCTCACATACGAGTCATTGAAATATTCTGAACATGTCTTAAGGGGAAAGGTCCCCCACACAATGTTAAACAAGCCACTTACCTCGAACCGGCTTAATATCACTAGAAATTGCGCCTTTGCCACGAGTATTCGACTCCAAATAGCCCAAATCTGTTCAAGTCAATTACATATTGTAAATAATATTGTAAACAACTGGTTCCACTATAGAAATTAAAGCTAGAGCATGAAAATAGGTAAAATGACCAAAATTCCCCTCTATCCAACATCTCGAAATCAAATACTTTTCACATTTTCTGAACCCTCGTACTCTCACGGGTCTAACCATGTAAAAATCTCCCAAATCGGAGGTCAAATGCCCCCTCAAAATCCCAAAGTTTGGTCTATTAACTTTACCCCAAATTACCAAGTTTTTGACCCTTAATTCGAATACAAATGATGTATTTAGTTGTATAATGATGAAATATAATGAATGGGATCAAAGAAATGTTACCCAATGATTTCTCTTCAAAACCCACTAAAAATCGCATTCTCCCGTGCTCTCAATCGATTTTCAAACTAATGAAATTAAACCCTCGAAATTTTCTATATCTGTCAAGACATTTCCGCTTCTACGGACATGGGACTGCTTCCCGCTTATGCAGACAAAGTACCGCTTCTGCAGCTTCCACTTACCATCTTATTTTCCGCTTATGCAGTTGATGGATTGCTGAAGCGATACCGCTTGTGTGGAAATTCGTCTGCTTCTACAGACCTGACATTGAGCCCATGCCTCACTTGTACAGCTGCCTAGCCACTTCTACGGCTTCGATTCTGCGGTTCCCAAGCCTCACAAATGAAAATACTAGAAGCCTGCTACAAATCATTCCTTCCAACTGCATACCTTGGCCGTTGAGCATCCGAAACACACCCGAGGCACCCGGGACCTCAACCGAAAGCACCAATATCACCTAATACCTCATTTAAACTTGGACCAATCCATAAAACACCTAATACAACACAGGAAATCCAATTAAATCAATAATTCAAGCCTAAGAACTTTAAATTCCAACAAAACATGCTTTTGATAAAAAACGTAACTGAACCTCGCCCGAATGACCTAAAATTTTGCACACACGTCCTAAATGACATGACGGAGCTAGAGCAACTTCCGGAATTCAAATTTGACCCTCGGATGAAAAACTCAGTATTAGACCGGAAACATAAAAAATTCAAACTTCGGCATCTCAAGCACAAATGAGCTATCAACCCCCAAAATACATTCCGAACATGCTCCAAACCTCAAAATCACCTAAAGGATCTAACAGAACCATCAGATTTCCATTCCAAGGTCGTTCGCATACTATTCTGAATATGGACCATTTTTCAACTCTTAATCTCTCATTTAGAGACTAAGTGTTCCAAAACACTCTGAATCCTAACACCGAATGTCCCAACAAACCAAAATAGTAGAAAAGAACTTAGGGGAAGTAGTTAATGGGGAATAGGGGCGTAAATTCCAAAAATGACCGGCTGTGTCGTTACAATGATGTCCTGGGCCATGAAACGTATAATAAATGATTCGTAGGCCATGAAATGATGTTTTTTTGCCATGAGGATGGTGCCTCCTAATGTTGATGCCTATAATGATATGTAAATGATCGAAAGAAATCCTTAAGCCATGACATGGTGTTCTCGGGCTATGAATATGGTGCTTCCGAAAGATGATGCCTTTGGATGAGTTGGCGAAATTTCAGCCCATGAAGGATGCAGTAGCATGTGGCGATCTTTTAGTCATGCAATGTGGCAATATTTCAGCCGTGAAATGTGATGATTGTTCTTCCATGCAATGTGGCGGTCCTCCAACTGTGCAATATGGCGATCTTTCAGCCGTGCGATGTGACAATCCTTCAGCCGTGCAATGTGGCGATCTTTTAGTTGTGCAATGTGGTGATCTTTCAGTCGTACAATGTAGATGGAGATATCACTTAGTCTAAGAAAGCAAAATTATAGCCTTATGCAATGCAATGCAGATAGTGGTAGATCTTAACCTCGGAAGGAAAAATGGTAGTCTTATGCAATGCAATGCAAATAAAGATAGAGCTTAACCTCAGAAGGAAGAATGGTAGCCTTATGCAAGTTGGAAGGAAAAATGGTAGTCTTATGTAATGCAGATACAGTAGAGGTAGAGCTTATCCTCGGAAGGCAGAAGAGTAGCCTTATGCAAGAAATATAATAGCAAATGACCATAGAGTTTCTTAGCTGATTGCAAATTGCAGTGTGGTGATTACTAGGAGCATCGTGATATACAAAACATCATGAGTGTGTGTTGATAGCATATGTTTTTAAGTGCAATGGTTCGGAGAATTGTATTATTTAATAATGTTTTTTCTATGGACATACAATATATTAAATGATTTCGTAATCCGAGTGCCTGTATCCAAAGAAAAATCATGAATTTTGTAAAAGGGACGGTTAATTCATATCCCTGCTGGCTTTACTAGACTCGTTCGACTTTGATCTGGTGATACCATTTGTATCATTGGAGTAGCGTTGCTAAATGAAGTAGTTTCGATAATAAACATGCATGATTTTGTAAAAGTATGAGATAAATGTATAATTATAAATAGTTTTTTTGATGAACCATTGACTATGACATAATTCAGGACATTGTAACCTCTCCTGCTTACGGAATATTTAGGGCCCAACTCAAAATTCTACCCCAGTTTGATGGGTTAACATTTCTAACTATCTCTAGTGCGGCGATCGACTGAAATTACTTCAGAATTTTGAGGGTCCTCCTTAAAATTCTACCCAATTCCCAATTTCGGGGGGAGGGGGTGGAAATTTTATTGAGTTGTTACCGAACCTATATGGTTACCTACGTATCCCCTTTTAAATGGGAATCAGGTCAGAAGTAGTTCAATTTACATCATATAGCGAAAACATAAGGATTACGCATAGTAAAGTTTGACTACATCTGAATTAATTGGCCTTGGACAGACTTCTCCATCCATTTCTACAAGTATGACGGCTCCTCTTATCAAAACTCAGTGAACCATGTACGAACCCTTCTAGTTGGGAGAGAACTTCCCTTTGGCATCATCTTGATAAGGAAAATTTTCTTTAATACCAGTTGTCCCAGTGTGAGCTGTCTTGGCTTGACTCTTTTATCGAAGGCTTTGGACATTCTGTTATGATAGATTTGACCATGGAAAACTGCATTTATTCTCTTTCCGTCCATAACGGCTAGTGGGTGATAACGAATCTTCACCCATTATGCATAGTTGAGCTCATCTTCTTGTATGATCCTCAGGGAAGGAATTTCTACTTCTGAAGGAACCCAATCCTCTGTGCCGTAAAAAAGCATATAGGGGGTTACCCGATAAATATGAGGATTATGGTACGATAATCTAATAGAGCAAATGATAACTTCTCGTGCCACTATTTATGCTTCTCTATCATTTTCCTCAATAACTTCTTGATATTTTTGTTGGCTGCTTTAACAGCTGTATTCATTTGGGGCCTGTAGGCCGTGGAATTCTTGTGTCTGATCTTGAAAGTTTCACACATGGATTTCATCAAGTCGTTGTTGAGATTGGAGCCATTGTTAGTGATCATCGACTCTGGGATACCGAAGCTACAAACAATGCGGTCGCAGATGAAGTCTGTCACAACTTTCTTAGTCATTGCTTTGTAAGATGCTGCTGCTTGGAGATAACATTATCATGGCTGCATGTATTTGAAAGAGATGGTATTTACGGACATACTGGATGCAATCTATTTCCATAGTTATCCAAAAGTGATGAACCTGGAGTATCTTTTTTGCTAAGACAAAACTGTTCATATATAGATCACAAGTCCCAGCATGAATTCATTCTAGTAGCCCGGATGCTTCTTTTGCATCAACACACCTTAATAATCCCAAACCAGAAGTCCTTCAATATAGGATTCCTCTGCTGTAAAAGAATTTGTTTCATAATCTCCGAAGTATGCATTTCTGGGTATGATTGGCAAGCTTCGGGTACTCTTCTTTTGCCAAGTATTCCATGATATCATGAAACCAAGGTTTTCCATCTGTTTCCTCTGGAACATGGGCACAATAAGCTTGTTGATTATGAATTTTCACCGGAATGGGATTAATGAAATTCATACCCAGGTGTTGTATCATAGATGATAGGGTAGCCAATGCGTCAGCAAACTCGTTATAGATACTAGGAATATGTTGGAATTCCATCTTTCTAAACCTCTTTCTCAATTCCTGTATGTGATACTGATGCAGAAGTATCTTGGAGCTCTTGGTTTCCCATTCCTGTGGTACCTGATATATGAGAACATCTGAATCTCCAATCACTAGTAGCTCTTGCACATTCATGTCAATGGACATTTTGAGTCCTAAAATGCAGGCTTCATACTGGGCCGTATTGTTGGTGTAGGGAGTTTGGAAGACATTAGATAATGCTGTCTGATTTCTGATACTAAGACTGCTCCTATGCCTACTCCTTTAAAGTTTGATGCTCTATCGAAGAACATTCTCCAATCGTCATAGGATTCTGCAATGTCTTCTCCTATGAATGATACCTCTTCATCAGGAAAATACGTTTTCAATGTTTGGTATTCCCTATCCACAAGGTTTTCAGCAAGATGGTCTGCTAGTGCCTATCCTTTGACCACCTTATGAGTTATGTCAACAATGTCAAACTCACTCAACATGATTTGCCACTTGGCTAGCTTTCTAGTGGGCATGGGCTTCTGAAATATGTACTTGAAAAGGTCCATCCTTGATATGAGGTCTGTAGTATAGGCACATAAGTAATGTCTTAGCTTCTGAGCTACCCAAGCTAATGCAAAGTAGGTGCGTTCCAAAAGAAAATATCGGGCCTCCTACGGGGTAAAATTTTTGCTAATCTAGTAAATGGCTTGCTCCTTTCTCTCTATTTAATCATGTTGCCCCGAAACGCAGCCAAAAGCTGCATCTAACACAGCAAGGTAGAGCAATAAAAGTCTACCTGGCTCGGAAGAATTGAGACTAGTAGTGTTCACAAGTACTCCTTGATTCTATTGAAGGACTTTTGGCAGTCATCGGTCCACTTGGTAGCGGCGCCCTTATGTAACATTTTAAAGATTGGCTCACAGATAACTGTAGACTGCACTATGAATCTGCTAGTGTAGTTCAGCCTTCCCAAGAAACTCATCACATCTTTCTTGTTCTTTGGTTGTGGTAACTCTTGAATTGATTTTGCCTTTGACATATCTAATTCTATTACTCGGTGGCTCCCAATAAACCCAAGAAACTTCCTCGCAGAAAACCTAAATGCATATTCTATGGGGTTTAGTTTCAGGATTGAAAAACTTCCTGAGATCTTCTATGTGGTTAGTAGCCTTCTTGGATTTGATGAAAATGTCATCCACATATACCTCCATCTCCTTGTGTATCATATATCGGAAATGTTTGTCATGGCCCTCATATCGGTGGCACTTACATTCTTTAGGCCAAACGACATTATTTTGTAACAATACACTCCCCATGGCATAATGAAAGCCATTTTCTCAAGCTTCCTCATCCATCCAAATTTAATGGTAACCAGCGAAGCAGTCCTCGAATGACTGTAGCTCATGCTTGGTGCAATTATCGACCAGGATGTGTATATTTGGTAAAGTGAAGTCATCTCTCGGTAGTCGACATAGACTCTGACCTTCCCATCCTTCTTTGGTACTGGCACAATATTGGCTAACCATGTCAGGTAGTCAACCACCTTGAAAACCACAGCTTTGATATGTTTCGTCACTTCATCCTTGATTTTCAAACTCATATCATGTTTGAACTTTCTGAGCTTTTGGTTTATCGGTGGATACACTGGATCAGTTGGAAGTTTGTGAGCCATAATAAACGTACTCAGACTAGTCATATCATTACACGACCAAGTGAATATGTCTGCATACTCCTATAGAAACTTTGTGTATTTTTTCTTCTTTGATGGCGATAAGTGAATGCTGAGTCATCTTTCATTGATATTTTCCGCATCTCGCAGGTTAACAATTTCGGTTTAGTCCAGATTGGACTTTGGTATGTTCTCAAAGTTCTCAACTTCTTTGACCATATCCTCAGGTATGTCATCATCTTCTGAATAAATTTCCATTTGTCACGTTGTCTCATTGCATGTCACATTCATTAGTTCATCAAGATAAGTAATAGTAATGCGGATTTTGTAAAGTAGGGAGGAAAATGGTAGAAATAATTATTAATTCATTGGAAAAATCAAAAATGCTTTGATAAATGGAATAATGGTTTTGAATATTGAAGATCTTATTACAGAAACTGAAAAATGCAGAAAGAAAATAAAATAATGAATAATACTTATTTTAGCCTTGCTACCCCGAAGCTCGTCAGGTTCTGGTGGTCCTGATGGTCCAAATGTTGAGGTATGCCCCTCTTCTCACAACTTGAGTGGATGGACCTTCCTCCCCCTCATCCTCAAGAATAACACATCAATCCATATTATTGTCCTCTAAAAACAAGTTTTTTACTGCTGCGAGTTCTTCTTCTTCATCTGTTCCATAGACGATGTCAGCCAGTTGGAAAGTTTGCTCCAGGTGCATTATTGATTACTCTAACGGGTAGTAAGGACCTCGCCATGGTGGCAACCAATTATTGAAATCCTTCCAGGCATATTACTATTCCAAACATAAGGTAGTGCCATGTTTCTTGAGTTTTATAGGTTTAGAGATCCCTTAGAGATTCTTGCCGAGTCCTTTGTCAGGTTCGTACCCACTCCAATTCAATATACTATCGATCTTGTTATCCTACCATTTGCCTTTGTAGACTTCATTGACCCACTCAATGTGGTGGTAAGTTTTGCCACCTAGTTCTTTTTCCTCCAATTTCCGGATTGGTCTGGTGACTGTATATAGGATTGTTGCGGTCACCACGAATGATCACTTCCTGGTGATTCCATTCGAACATTACGTACTGATGTAGTGTTGATTCTACGACCCTAGCATCATGATTCCAGGGTCGTCCTAGCAGCAAGTGATAGGACGTTCGTATATCTATTACTTGAAAATCGACCTCAAACCAAGTTGGTCCCATTTGCAGATACAAACTAATCTCACTGATGGTGGACCTATGAGACCACTCAAAAGCTTTCACGTTGATTGCTTTTTCTTTTATCTTATGCAACCTATTGCCCAACTTCATGAGCGTTACCAAATAACAGATGTTAAGGCTAGAACCCCCGCCAATTAGGATCATGGTGATAAAATATTCTTTGTATTGTATGGTGATATGCAATGCTATGTTGTGACACAACCCTTCAGGTGGTAGCTCATCCTCATAGAAAGTGATTTTATAGCTTTCTAGCACTTGCCCCACTGTTTTAGCCACTTCCCCGCCGATGATGTTACTTAGTATGTAGGCTTCACTCAGCACCTTCAACAGAGCATTCTTGTGTGTTTTAGAATTCTGTAGCAGTGAGAGGATGGATATCTATGCTGGCGCTTTGTTCAGCTGGGCGATGACTGAATATTCCTTGACTTGCATTTTCCTCGAAAGGTCATCCAGACCCGTCTCAATGACGGGAGGCCGATTGGAGGCCTTCTTGCTTCACTCAGCTAGATTTTTAGTGTTATAGACTCTATAAGTTCTTGTCATACCCTAGGCTGTGACAATCTCTTAAATTCTAACATAAGTTTCCCTTCTTGCCTCGGCCATATAATCCCAAGGTATGGTGTTTTTGTAGAAAGACGGCATGGTGGACATCGCCACTAGTATTGGCGCGACTATCTTTACTTCGAATGGAACATGTTTTTTGGGTTGCAAAACTACAACCTCAAATGGTGCTGGTGCCTTTGCTGATGGTGCAGCTTCAAACTCAAGAGGCATAGACACATCTACCTCGATGACCTCAAATGGTTAGATCTGGACTATAATCGGATAGAGATTAACTGTTAGTTTCTTTGGGTCATCACCCTTTGCGATCAACCCAATGGATCCTTCGGGATCCCAATCATCCTCCACTTCAATCATGTTACTCCCCCACCCTTGTGGTATGGTAGAGACTTGTTGCAGACGTTCAGAGCGGTTTCCTTTTGTACAATGACTCTTTTAAAAATCAAAGACTGTATTTTGTCTTTTAGAGTGCATCATTCATTGATGGTGTGTCCTTTCATGCCGGAGTGGTATGCAAATTTTTTGGGTTAACCTACTGAGAAGGAATCTCCGGGGTTGTAACAGGGATGTGGGTGACATAACTGGCAGCTTTGAGTCTCTCATAAAGCTGGTCAATGTGTTTGATGATGGCTGTGTATTATTTTGGAGGCCTTCGATCAAAATTAGGTTGGGGCCTAGGGAAATTTTGCGTGCGGGATTTACTAGTATTGAGAGGGTTGGGCATTGTAAGCTTGTTAGACATGAGCGGGTTAGGAGTATCTCGGTGCAGTAGTCTTATATGTAGAAGATGGAGATGAGTTATAGGTTGGTGGCGGAGCTTGATATGAGGGTACTTGGTAATTTGGGGCTGGCTGATATATGAGTGGAGGTATTAGGTAAGTTTGGTATTTGAGGGGAGACTTGGTCCTTTGTGCGAGCATCATTGGCTCCCACATCCCTCTTCTTAGACACACAACCAGACTGGAAGGCCTTATTTGTAGCTTGCAAAGCCTTGAAGTTTGTAACCATACCTCTCTTAATATCATCTTCAATTTGTTCCCCCAGTTTGATAATGTTTGAAAACTTATGATTATCAATCACCATCAATCGTTCATAGTATTGCGGGTCTTAATTCCAGACAAAGAACTTGTTCATTTTTTCTTCTTCTATGGCGGGTCTGACCTTAGTAAACCTCCAGCGAGTAGCATACTCGCGAAATATCTCTGTATGCTTCTTCTGTATATTATGGATATAGAACACGTCTGGCGCCTTCCTGTATTGAACCTGAACCTGTCCATAAAATCAGATGCCATACCTACCCAGCTAGACCATTTCTTGGGATCTTAGCTAATGTACCAAAATAGAACATCTCCATTCAGACTCCTCATGAACGGGTTCATGCAGATCCGTTTATCTTTTCCTACCCCGACCAGCTTGTTGCATTATGTTCTTAGATGGACCCTTGGATTACCTATACCATCAAACATCTCAAATATAGGAGGTTTGTACCCATTCGGTAGTTCGACATCTGATTGTATGCAGAGGTCTTCATTGTTCAACCCTTCGATCCCTTTACTTTCTTCAACTACTTCAATTCGGCTAGTTGGTTTCTTAAGTTCCTCAGCCAAGTTTATGATGAGTAGATCCTTTTAATCACACTCAGGTGTGAAAGATATAGGCTGGGTGGAGAGTGGCATGATCTCCATGTAGATAGAATGGTTGTGATGTCCTAGTGTCTGGGCGTAGAAATGGTCATTTGTGGAGTTTGCAGTTTTGGGATGAGTAGTGGAATGTTGTCTGGAGTATGGCAGGTGTTGCATTGGTTCTTTGTTGGAGTAGTGGTATGATTTGGTTGTTTCTTAGGAGGTGTGGGATTTTGAACAGTGGGGAAGTTGGTGTATGGATGAGGGAGAAGGATAGGTTGGACAAATTCCGAACCTGATCGAGCTCTTCTTGAAACTTCAAAAACTTCTACTTAATTTGTGCCACATTTTTGTTAGGAATCCGAATACCATGGCCATCAGTGGCCTCTACTGTTGTGTTCTATTTTCTGATGTTTCTCAAATCTTCCATCTTGCTTTTATTATTATTCTTAATTGGACAAAGAGGAGGAGTAGGTAGAGGGCCCCTAGATCTTTTGGAATAAGATGATGTTGCCAAAGTGCGAGATCTAACCTTTGGGAAGAGGAATAGCAATACTAAAAGGTAACCAAATCAGTGAGCATCATAAAATGTATTGCAATATTTACACACATAGTGGAGGAATGTAAAGCGTGTCCTAATTTGGGAACCTTATTATGCTCGAGGTAGGCCTAGCGACAAGTTGATTTGGAGAACTTGGAATGCTAAATGCCTCATTTCATTTTATGAAGGTAAGACGTTTGCCAAATCACTATTAAATAAACAGTAATTAAAAGTTACTAATGGCCACTGGCCTTGTTAAATTTTAAAGCAAAGTAGATAGGTTATCTACCTTGTCCCATAAGAACCTTCCACAGATTCGACATCCTTGGCTCATTCGAACCGCTTCCCTAACTCGCGAAGTGCCATCATTAGGTATGCTTTGGCTAGATATCCGCCTTAAACCCCTTTAGCCTTTTGACAATCTTCAACCCTTCATTTTAAGGAAGATCCTACCTTGGCGATTCTCAGGCATGAGTAAGCCTGGGGTTTCCCATAATAGACTGGCTAGTCCTCCTATCTCCTCTAGAAAAGGTGTCATTTCAATTACCCCAAAATGGAACACGACGCTTTCACAATCCCAAAACAATGTGGCAGCTTCTATGATCATGTTATTACGTTGGACCTCCAAAAGGGATGGTAGATCTCCCAGATATGTTCTGACGAGATTTTCGTCACTAGAATGTAAATCTTTCCACCAGCATAGCAACCTTGTGTTGATGTTCATGACCATGGCGAATTTGGGGACTTTGTGCCTCACATTTCTGCAAGGCAAATAAGGTTATTACCTTCCCCCACTGGGCTCCACTGTTTAATATAAAGGATTAGCATGAATCATCTAGTTCTCCAAATAAATGTATAGAATGTGACGACGTACATTACGGCTTACAGAAACCAAGTGGACTTTGGGCAAGGCTATATTGAAGGATAATTATGTGGACAACATAATTGATCCGCCAAGGTTTGACCATAATGCATGCACAATTTAAACAAAGTAAGGTTTCTATGGGGTTTTAGACTAATACCCTTGAGCAGAAACCTAAATAGGAGAAGGCTCGAAAATGTCATCTGCACCACTGATCAACTAGTTTTACCGCAAAAATGCCTTTTAGAATTTAGTGGGTAATGATATAGGAAGAGCGTAACCACTCATTATAAGTGTTGCTATAGTATTTGCTTTGGCACAAGTGGAGTATGATGTTTAGCATGATGATGCAATAATTAAAAACATATTGGCATGTATTTGCACATTAAGAAAACGATAAATACAACAGTTTCATAATCTAAAGCAATAAAGAAAAGAAAACAAGGAAGATATGTCTGTTTTGCTTCTAAAGAAGAATTAAATCCTTAGAGGAATTTAAATAGATAATTGCACATAGGGAGAGGTACAAACTCACAAGAATAATCTGAAAATGGTAAAATCCTAAAGTCCCCAGTAGAGTCGTCATGCTGTCAGGCCCCATTTTTCTAGCGAAATCAGATTTATGACATTTGGCTGGGACAACTCTTTTCTTTTGGGATTGGGATTTTGTAATTTTTGAAAAGTTGCCACCTTACAATTTAATGATGCCTTAGGGCACCTATAAGGTTCAACTACAACTGCATTTTGATAACTAAAAATAGGGTAAGGGCTTGAAATTAACCAAAGGCGAAGGTGTTAGGCACCCCTCAAGATCCACTAGTGTGGTACGCGACCAGATAGTCCTTTGTGAATTATGTAATTAACAAGTAAACAAAAAAGGATCAAATAATAGGGGATTTTAAATACACAAGTGTTTGAAAACGATTAAATAAAGCAAACGTTTTTAAAAAAGTTATATCTCAGCATGCGTATGAATGTAAAGGGGTCCTAGTTTTGTTTATAATATTGTTCAAATCAATGCAATACTTGGTAAACACTTCTCAAAGTGGGGATACACGTGGTATTAGTGCACAGGTCATCATATCCATTTCTACCCTTCCCACCCTATAGAGGTATTAAAGCGCAGATCGGTTTCGACCTTTATCGAGTGCTATTACCCGTCTCATTCCAATTAGTTTCGGAGGAATTTTAGGACTACTATCCCTATAAGAGTGATGATTTAGGCTGACTCTTAGGTTTAAAGGTAAGAGGCTAAGGCCACATATAAAAACACGTATGTCTTCATTTAAAAGAGAAACATGTAGGCAGTTAGAAGGCTCATATAAACCTTCGCAAATAATGCACAAAAATAGCAAGACTCAAACACACTCAAAGTCTGAATTTTGCCAGATTAATTATATAGCTCAGCTAAGAAGTCCAAATCAGGCCTGCCTGTTACTTGTAACAATTGATAATTAACGAAGGAAGTTCCGGTTTTATTCAAGCAATTACCTAAGGAATGCCTAGGTGTAATAATGATATCATATGAGCATGATATCTATAGTGATGTTGTACGTCGGTGATTAATTTAAAACATGCGATTTCGATCCTATAAATATATGTTTAACTGGAATTAAGTCAAGGCAGTTGTTTGAGAAACTTATCAAAGAAACTGCATATTGATTATTTAATCCAATTCAGAATAACAACACAAACTAGACGGTTTCTCCAGCTAAACTAGTTTTTTGAATCTATATGGGCATGAGTTGTATTATAGCTATTTAAATCCTATAGGCATGGTATCTAATTGTGTGAATGCTGACTTTGGACCTATAAACATGATTTCTAAGGAAAACGAGTTTGGATGCATGCTGTAACGAAAATTGAGTTACGTTACACCATATAGATATCTCATTGTAAAGCTGATTTTATAACACTGTTGACATGTTATATATGGACATGTAGCATTTATTTTTAACAAAGCACTCATCTTATTGTCACGGTTTCTTGTGACCACAATTGAAGCAAATAAACCCTATAAGCATGTTAGCTACCCAATTTACCCACGATATATACAACTACCGACCTTTTCACTAATCTCCCGGTATTGTTTAAAAAATATTATAGTCCCAATGATTGAATTACAAAAAATAGTACAGAAATAAGAAATTACAACCAAAAGAAGTTTGATCTTGACTTCCTATCTGAGTCATATAATTAATCACTTCAATGCCAAAGTTTCAAAGCCTTTTTCTCACTCGAGTGTGTCAAAGTTCCATAAAGATCTCAGAGGATTTCGAGAAGTGCTCACATCGAGCTTTACATAACCAAATAGAAGCAGTGCAGTGTGGAATGGCCAACCATTATATGTCCAAGATCGAAGGGAACTCCACGGTCCCAAAATAAGGCTCACACAAGAGAAGCAAAACCTAGGTTCTAAGAGTAGTGTAGAAGTGCAGAATATAGATTTATTAAAATTGAGTTGTAAATAGTAAGCAGTAAAGGGTGATTTAAAAAAATTATAGTGGTGAAACAGAATCATAAGTCATTCAAAAGGGCAAGGGATTATGGGATTCATTGTATAACCCAAGCATGGGTCTGATTTGGTCATGCGCAAAAATAGTTGATGCTGGCATGGACACAAACCATCCAAAGGAAGACAAACACATATAGGGGATATGGGGGTTTGGAAATTCACAATGAAACAAGTGTATAACAAATGACTGATAGAGTACACATATAGGGAAATATTAATTTAAAAAGGGAAGTGAACATATTTCAGCACGCTAGTAACATAAATAGAATGTCGAGACATGGGCAGAAGTTAACATGAATGAGAAACTGAAGCAACTTAAAAAAACATGTTGTTGTTGGGACATAAAAAGTTAACTAGGACATACCAGTAGAGAAGTAAATTGTAGAAAGATAAAGCAAAAAAGAGTCAACAGTCTAGCTTTGGCTTTCAGCCAGCTAGACAAAGCAATAGCAAAAGTAGTAGTAAAGAAAGAGAGTTTTTTAAGTGTTAGTGTGGTTTCTGAACTCAAGTTGTTCGTCTTTGAAAGAAGAGAGGGCAAGTATTTATAGTTTTGAAATCAAGCAGAAAATAAGGTAATATGTAAAGTCTTAACACAAACATGGAAATAATCACCATTAGAATTAATTAACCCATGTGATTCTATTTAATTAAGGAATCATTACTTAACAGGTACAAATAGGTTTCAATTAAGGAAATAAAATTAGTTTGGGATAGATTGTTTAATGCCATATAAGGGATAGTTAATGCATGAAGTAAATAATCAATACTAAGTTCAAAATAAGTTTATTTTGAGAAAGGATTCAGCAAGGTAAAATATTACAGTAAAGGAAAGAAATCAATTAATTTAAACAAGCAAGTGAAATTGGTGTTCATCAAAGAAAAGCTTTTGCCATCAGTCACAAGATCAAGATCAATCAAGGCAGAAACATGATTCTGCACTTCAGTATATAAATAGAGTGAATAGAAGCATTAGACATGTGAGACCGAACACATTGGCAAAAGAGATAAAACAAACACATAGTAGTGGAAGAAATAAGCTAGGATTCTACAGTAAGAAAAATATTCGAAGCACTATAGTCAAGTAGGACAAGTAGTCACATAGAATCAACATTGAAGAAGAACACAGTATCACGTAAGAGAAATAAGAAATAAGTAAAGCCCTTACAGTAGTAATAAGTAAGAAAATCCCTTTTAAGAAATTAGGGTTTTAAGAATAGTCCAACTTAAGAGATGATAGGAACTCAGAATCAAATAAGTCAAACAATGAAAAAACTTAATCGAACAAATATACACTCAAACAAACAAGGATTGTTTTAGAACTCGGATAAGACCAAAAGACCTAGGTTTTCAATATGCTAAATCAAACAGAAGGAAAGCATAAACAAGTTGTTTGAGCATAGTAACATCATGAAACAACACATAAAATTAGTGAAGAGGTCTTTAAAAAGCTTAAAAGAAAACCCTAGTTATTGAAATATGAAGAGTTATTTTGAAAGAAAATCGAAGAACTTTATGGAAAATACTTACGAAATTCA